>OZ019950.1:0-222081 GCA_963970385.1 Theonella swinhoei | reverse complement strand
TCCATGATCCCTGCCTTCCCTCACCTACAGGTTAGGGAGCTTGCCCATCAAATTAACTCGGGGCTGGAGGTAATTACATGTGGCTCCTATCGTCGTGGCAAGCCTACGTGTGGAGATGTGGACATCTTGGTTACCCATAGCGATGGCCGGTCTCATCGTGGAGTTCTCTCACAACTAGTGGAGGAGGGGAAGAAGACTGGTGAGGATGTTGGGAGGGGGTGGTGTGGGGGGTGATAAAAATTCCTGTATTTGCTGCATGGCTTCAACTGTGCTTGTATAAACATGTAATTGGCTGTGAGATGATAACTGGAGAACACACTGGCAGCTGGCCAGCTGGGGGTACATGTTATGTGGCCAGTAGGGAAACTGCCTTCCCCTTCTTCCAGAGGGCACAGTGGCTGAGGGTGGTGTAGATAGCCACCCTGTAAGTTACTTGTGTTTGTTCTGGTAGCACACACAAACACGCCTGCCAGCCGGCCTCTCTCTACACTGATACTATTCACACAGTCAAGGAACTGTGTTTCCGGGCACTGGAGCATGTGTATATCTACACCACGCAAAGTGCACTGCATCTCTCCCTCACCCCATTACTGCCCATTAGTGTCTCTGTCCTTGTTATGTTTGCAGTGGCCCACTGCTCCTATCTCCAAGTCTTGTACCCGTGTATCAACACAGATCTGTGTACAATGTCACTGGTAGATGGGAAGTGAAGTGACCCTGTATAATACTGTATTGCCAGCTACGTGTATTGGGAGTGATGTAGTGTAGAGTGACATGTGTCGGAGGTGTTGCAGTTGATGCACTGTGCATGTGACAGAGTAGTGTTTGTGCGTAGTGCAGCACTAGCAAGCTTGTTCTGCCAATGTTCGGTCCATGTAGGCCCAGGTCAACAGCTTGTATGGCTATTCAATGTGTGTGTAGCTGGTGACATGCCTCTGTGCTCACAGACATTGGGTACAGCAGAGGCCACTCTCACATGATAGAGTAGCTCCCTCCCCCCCTCTCTTTTCTTACACCTTCCCTTACCTAACATCTACTAGTAGTTTTACCACTTACCACTGTTTCCAGTGAGGTGAAGTACCCCAACCCTCCTATACTGCAGGGTTTCTGACTGATGATCTCAGTATCCACAATGACCAGAATGGAGGAGGCAAGTACCTGGGTGTGTGCCGACTACCCGGAGAGAAGAGAAAGGTTTGTAGCTGGGGGAGGGAGATGAAGAAGGAGGGTTGGTAGTCTGTACCATGTTGAGACCACTGTGTGCAGAGTCATCTGCCAGGCAGTGTATTGTTCTGTCAGCATCAGAGAATGCTGCCACTTCCTCATATGGCCGACTGCTTCCCTCTGGACTTTGAAGTTGTACAAGTAGTATATGCTGTTCAGCACAGCTGCATTGAGAAGGCCTCATACATGCTACACTCAAGACAAGAGGCATTTGTGGCTTAACTCTTGTCCAAAGGCTGCAATTTGTCTGCCACTGTCTCTGAGCATGCGTGTTTGCCTTTGCTTTGTAAGTGTCAAATGACCAGTCAATTTCCCCGAGACAAGTAATCAATGTTGTTTTGCCTGCCTCGTGTGCACTGTGTGGAGCTTACAGCAACTGTCTGGTAGCAGGATGCTACTTCAGTCCATTTTCAATTTTAGCTAAACCATCAGATAATGACATCCGAACCTAAACTGAATGTTTACTTATTCTGTTCTCACCCTCCCCCCCCTTCCCCCTCCCCCTCCCTCCCTCCCTCCTCCCCCCTCCAGTATCGCAGGATAGACATATATGTGACTCCGTATAGTGAGTTCCCTTGTATGCTGCTCCACTTCACTGGCTCTGGACACTTCAACAGGTCCATGAGGAGCAAGGCAGACAAACTTGTAAGGACAAGCACACACACACACACACACACACACACACACACACACACACACACACACACACACACACACTATAGTGCCCAGTAACCATGACATATGTGTTGGTATACACCACAGAATGTTGGTTGCCTTGACAACTATTAGTGCAACTCATCATCAGAGTAATTATTATTTGAATTCAGGGGATGTCCCTTTCTGAACACTCTCTAAACACTGGAGTAATTAGAAAGGTTAGCCTGTGGAATGTCCATGTCCATCCTATCCATCTGCAGCAGGTGCTGAGAGGGTGGCCCTCATTCCCATCTCCCTTCCACCCCCTCTCCTCCTTATGTACACCAATAAATATTTACTGGGGTAGTTGTACAAACCTCACTTGTACCCACTCCCAATCTGCTGTCACCAATGCTAGCTGGCCACGAGTGATCTTTCTTCTACAGAATGGTGTGAAGGTGTTCAATGGCACTCCTGTGCCTGTCTTTTCAGAGAAGGACATATTCAAGTACCTGGATATTGAGTACAGAGAGCCCAAGGAACGTGACTGGGACTAGGTCACCATCCCTGTAGCACTAGATGACCACCATGCCACCCTGTACAGTCTGTATTATATATATATCACTCAATGTACAGTATGCAGCTGTGAACAAGCTACACACACTGCAATTTGAGTTCTGTTGTTATAGTTTTTTTAGAGTGTTTTTAGAGAGAGCACTACAATCAATGCTGCACTTGTTCTGCTATTATTCTGTACATAGAGACAGCTTGTGTTTTGTTTCTGAAAAAGAACCGTCTCTCACTTGCATCCGATATCACGTACATACGTAGTGCAAGTGTAGTGTTTCTGCGCGCGCTGCGCATTTTTCGTCGCATTTTTAGACCACGCCCATTGACGTTTGACGGAAGGTAAAAAGCAGCGCGTAGACTTGTTCACCAAAAATACACCTTGAAGATCTGCGATAGGTGGGTTGTTATCGGAGTGTGTGTGTGTGTGTGTGTCGCCTCTAGTGCATAAGTCAATAGCAGCGAATGTGCGCAGCTCAAGTTTGCAAACGAATTTGCAAAATAGCAGTAGCTAGACAGTTGTAGCGGTCGAAGTTGTGCAGAGCTGATCAGCCTCCCGAAGAGGCGCTGTCGTGCTGCTACTGGTGGAGACGAGAACGAGGACTATATGGAATGGCTGGCGTAGAGTTGGAACAGTATACAGGCTTGCATATGTACATTGAGTGTTTGCATGCGGATAAACCTTACATCTGTGACTCTGGGATCAATGCATGCATTGCTTACTGCAGTAGGGAACGCGTAGTTTACTCAGCAAGATAACAGGCGCCAGTAATAACATTTCCATTATATAGATGTTTACAGTAGTGTCGCCTCCCGCGAAGGTAAAAATTATCAGATCTTATTTTTCTCTCCTCAGGTTTGTCCCTTGCGCTGATTCCTCAATGACCTGCATCATGTGAGTCGTACTTAGCACAGCAGAGAATATGCACGAGTGTGTATAGCTGTACACAGTATGCAGTTAACTGCAACGTGCCTGATACTGCACTAGGGACCATTGTGAAGATATTGGTATATTTGTGTTGTTGCATTTTGTTGTGGGTAAAGAGTAGTAAAAATTACAAACTGCTAATTGGGTAAGCACAGGTAATGATCGTGTTCGCAGGACATCGTGATCGAAATAGGTAGCAATGTTGTCTGGTGACTATTGTTGGGTTCACCATAAGATGTGCAAACAGCTTGACTGCTGTGTGTTACCCAGACAGTCCAGTCTCATAAAGGCTCTTTCAGCCATTTATCTTGCCCTTGTTAGGCAACACAGCTCAGTATTATTACCAACTGCCAGCTGTGTAGCTGGGATGGTTCTACAATACTCTACTGCTACTAGACTGCTGTGTGTGCAGGACAGCTCAGGGCAGCTGGCTATAGGAGGCCACACACTGTAGTGATGTAGGCTGAGAGTCAGCACTACAACATAAGTTAGCTCTAGCACGTTTACTACCTAATGTTCCATGCCTGGGGTTTCAATGTCAACACTTCATTTGATATTCATATTTCTGCAGGGACCCCGTCTATCAGCCCCGCCCCCAGCCCATGTGGGGCCCCCAGACAGCAGACCCTGCTCTGGGAATGGAGTATTATATTTCTCACCCTCCATTTACCTCGCCCCCTGCTACCCCAATGACCCCTGTGGCCCACCATCCTCACATCTTCACACCCCAACACTACGAGCAACAAATACCAGCACCACCTCCACCAAACCCCTTTCCCCCGTGAGCACAATCCCTCCCCCCCTTCCCCCTCCCCCTCCCCCCTCTTCTCTCCCTCACCCCTCCTCTCTCCCTCACCCCTCCTCTCTCCCTCCTGCCTCCCTCATACTAATACTATGTTTACTAGAGGTATATCCCACTCTACCTGCTCAAGTACATGCAAATAAGGTGAAAAGACTGTGCAGCTGCCTTTGAGGCAGCATTGCATATTTTACAGACAAAATATTGCAGAGATATTATTGCTTCCTATTTTTCACTCCATTACACGAACACATACTGGCATATATATTTACACTCTACCACATGTCTGGTGTTTGGCAAGTGTAGGTGAAGGTATGCAGGAAGTTAGAAGCCATACTCCCAATTGGACGTGTAGAGCTTCACACATGGCTTGGCTGTACAAGTACAGTCATTATACCTTATTGGGCGGTGCATCCCTTGATACGCTTTGGAGCCTGATTGAGTTAGCATCCCACATGAGAGAGAGTGTACACACATGTGTACACACACACACACACACACACACACACACACACACACACACACACACACACACACACCTATGGTAGCTGTCTGTGAAAGAGGCACATTGCAGTGTGTGTGTGTGTGTGTGTGTGTGTGTGTGTGTGTGTGTGTGTGTGTGGTCCTATTAGCCTGCTGTTGTCCACTACAGCAACAATGCTGCCAGTGGAGTGCCATGCTGCAGTCCTATAGGCAACCACTCAGGTTAGGGAGGGGCCAGTCAGCTGCAGCTCCAGCCATAATACCTGAATGTGTGGGTGGCCATGGCCTTTCCTAGCAGTCGGTGGAGAGCTGTCCAACTCAGCCTGTGGTCTGGGTTTTGTCTTCAGTGTATTAGCCTATCTGGCAGCAGTAATGATATATATAGCTGCATGGGGCCATGGGCTACCAGTAGCTCAGGAGCCCTGATATCTGGACCACCATTCAGACCTCTAGTCCCTCCAGTGTGACGGGTCCTCCAGTGTGTGAGAGGTGGTAAACAATACACACTCACACAAGTGCACACACACACTCATGTTGCAGGATGGAGGTGTCAGTTTACTGTCTGTGTCAACTGTGGGGGGAAACTGCATGCCTGCATGCTGCCCTGGTAACTGCATAATTGCACCCACTCCCTCCCTCCCTCCCTCCCCCCTCCCTTCCTCCTTCCTTCCTTCCTCCCTCCCCTACTCTATAGTTCCTGAAACCTTAGTGCTCTGTTGCACTTGAGTGGCTGCCTGGAGTGATTAGATCAGTGTAGTGTGTACTCTCCACTCCCACACACACTCAGACACAGCCTGTGTCTTACTCTCTACATGGGTCCCTCAGCTGGTTCCATGAATACATAAACCAAGGCAGGGATTTGTTGTATGTGCCTGGGCGGTAGGGAGGGAGGGAGGGAGGGAGGTTATATTTCCCTTGTGACATGGGTAGCAGAGATATCTGGTAATTTATCCATGGATGACAGTTTGATGTTGAAAGTTTGATGAAAGCTAAGCTCCCAAATCGATTTATCATCCTATGCCGCCAGCTATCAGGGTCCCCTCTGGGGCCGTTGCGGAGGCATCCACCCAGAGTGTTAGCTCCTGTAGGAGGCATAGAGCAGGATGTGTGGTCTATGAATATCATTACTGCCCTTTGTGTTGGTGTCCTGCACTCCTGTCTCACTCTCTACTGCTCGCTCTGCCTACTCACTGTCACCACACCACACACAGTGTAATGTGAGAAGTTGCCATGGGAAACAAAACTGAAGAGTTCTATTTGTTTAGTTCTCAGTTTCACTTACTTTAATTCCCCTCCCCATTCCCTCCCACCCCTCCCATCCCCCTTCTCGTATGAGTTGCCTCAAGGTCTTTTCGTCTCCTTTCCCCACAGAGCCCCTCAGCAGTCATACCCTCCCCTAGACTTCAGACTCTACACTCTCTATCAGCAGCTACACACTTACTGCCAGGTATGTGTGAGTCATGCCAGGTATGTACTGTGCACTCATCTGTGATGAGAGCCGTGTGGATGTGGGTCTATGGGCATGTGGATAGCCAAGGGTGGTAGTCATAGAGATTATGGTTTCAGTGCCCATTGTAGTTTTCACAATATCAACTGTACACGTGTGTGGTGTGTGGGGTGAGGATATTCATGGTCTGGAGGTCCTCCTGCACACCAGAGGGCTCAGAGTTCACTCTGTACATTGCACATAATGAAACTGAACTCCCCACCTCATCCCCACAGCAACTTTCATTATGTTATGTAACATTAGGTAACTACTCATTGGGCTTACAGACTGACCAACTGGTTAAATATATTAACCCTCCATCCGCTGGCGAGATCTTTTAACCCTCCTTCTACTGCAGGTCCCTGATACCCAACACAGGACATTTTGGGAGCAGTTTATGTTGGAGTATTTTACAGAGAATGCAACCCTCACTGTTGCTGGGGACTTTGGAGAGGGTCATAGGAAGTTCTGTGAGTCATTACCTCCTAATTAATAGGGGTATACTCTAAATGGGAGGCTGGTTAGTTGATCACACTTGAAGCATGCAAATTGGAATGTACATGTAGAAGGGAGGGTGTGGCAGATGGCCTTATCAGAAGATCAGAAGCTACTCCTGTCTGATTGGAAGTGAGCAGTAAGTAGGTCGAGTGCAGCCTTCCACCATGTGAAGACATTCCATCCTAGGACACAGACTGCCATTCACCTTCCTACATGCTGAGGCCCTCGCCTGGAGGAGGGCCCTTGTGGAGTACACTCTCACTCCTTGAGGCCACTTCTTGTCTTCTGAAGGAGTCATGATATGTGTACGTCATATCTCCAAACTTGTCCACCAATGTGCCTTAGGTTTTGGTACCCGTCATTGTAGTACTTGTGTTGCCGGGTGGTCTTGTCACTGGTGACCTCCATTAACTCCTGAGGTCTAGGGGTCTGCCTGTTCCTCCTGGGGTCTAGGGGTCTACCTGGGTCCAGGGGTCTACCTGTTCCTCCGGGGGTCTAGGGGTCTACCCCATTACTCCTGGGGTCTAGGGGTCTACCTGTTCCTCCTGGGGTCTAGGAAGGGATTGGTCAGGAATGTCACCTCATCCTTGTCCCTGGTTGCTAGGGCTAGGTATTTGGCAGACATCACTGCTGTAATTATCAGACTTGGCAGGCAGCTGCCTTCCTGCCAGACTGCTAGCCACTGGACTGCCCCACTGCCTCTGAGCAGCCGACTCCTGACCTCACCTTGCATGGATGTCTCCTTCCTCCTAGCAACTACCCACTGAGCTAATCGTCTAATCATTATGGTTAATTAGATCATTATCTGATCTCTCTCTCTCTCCCCGCAGGTCTGACCCACCACTGGATCCAGTGGTACTTCAAGACCATGTTGGAGAATGGCGTGGTAGGGCTGGGCCTTCGCCTGCCCAGATTCTCCACCTCCTTCACTCAGGGGGGGCACCAACTGGAGTGTAGTGATGCCGTCATGGAAACAGATATCACCATGGCAACCCATGAAATTGTTAAGGTGCATGCCTTGTTCTCTGTCATGTGTAGTGATAACTACTCCATGAGTTCATGACTGGGTGTCCATGACTGGGTGTCCATGGCTGGGTGTCCATGGCTGGGTGTCCATGGCTAGACTCACACTTGTTTTCCTGAATTTTATTGGTAAATACCTCGACAGTTTCCTCAAATTTCCACATTCCTTACCGCCTTGAAAGGCCAGCCTAGCCTCCCAGGAGCCTGTAGCTACATGTGAGGTATGACACTGGGCACTGGGACACTGGACATGTTTTGAACATTTTTACCTCATTTCAATCGTACACCAGTGGTCATATTACATCACTCATTACTCAAATTTCACAACCCTTGCCAGCCACACGCGACACTGGTGGCCCAACACACCACAACACTCTGCACTGTTCTGTGGTTTGTATAGGCCTTTTGGGCCATGTAGAGGCCAAGTGTCCCCAATGTGAGGGAGATGAAGTTAGTAGTCCTCCTGGGCAGTAGGTATGACAGCAGCCATGGTCTAGCAATGTAGATGCCAGTCACTGCCACAGACAGTGATCTCTAGTGTCCACCAGTAAGGGAGGCCATGGTACTGCCAGGTGCAGATAGCCTAGTCATTGAGTGACGTACATGCCACAGATAGTGAAAGTACAGAAGATGAATTGGACTGAGGATATGAATATTGTTGGTGTGTGTGAGAATGTTGTGATATATTTGTAGTGATGTTTGTGTACATGTAGGGTAGTCATGTTGTGTACATGTTGTGTACATGTACTTGTTTGTGGGTGACCTTCAACCCCACCCCCTGCATGGCAGGGTGAGATCATTATCTGCCTATGGATGGTGATGTCACTCTCAACTTTAGGTTTATATTCATTTCCTTCACTAGGTCACTAATTACCTTTGAATACCCAACCTACCACTCCACCTCTCTCTCTCCCTCTCTCCCTTCCTCCTCTCTCCCTCCTTCCCTCCCTCCCTCCCTCCCCTCCCTCTCTCCCTCCCTCTCTCTCTCTCCCTCCCTCCTTCCCTCTCCCTCCTTCCCTCTCCCTCCCTCCCTCCCTCACCCAGGTATGTGTAACAGGATCACTAATGGTAGAATTCAGTCCAGAGGAGAAGCCACGAATAATCTCCTGGTTCTTTGTCATCAGAGACCACCAGGAATTTGTCCCTCGTAACCTTCTAGCTGGAGTAGTGGTACGTGATTGAGTTCATGATATACATGATATAATACTGGTGGCTTCTGTCTGAACCAGTTTCCAACTGGTATTGAGAACTGGTTGGTCCAGTTTTCTGGAAGACCATAATGCAATGGTCACTCCAGAGGCCAATGTTGTGACTGGCTACCAGCTGGCTGCTAGCTGGTGAGATGTGGTTTAATTACCTCCTATTCACTCACCTGCAGGATGACAAGGCCCTGACAATGAACATTACTAACCATGGTCTTCTTCCAGCTGTCCATGCACTACTACTGGTGAGGCTTCTCCTTTAGTTCACTCCCCCCTCACCTCCTCTCCCCCCTCACTCCTCTCCCTCTCTCTCCCTCTCTCTCCCTCCCCTCTTCACTTCTCCCTCTCCCTCTCCCTCTTTCTCTCCCTCTCCTTTCCCTCTCCCCTGCACCTCCCCTCACCCCTGTATGTCAATATCATCCTCCATGTACAGAGGGCAGGTATGGTGGAGAGCAGTCTTCAGGAGTCAATACCAGTGTGTAGTGCCCCACCCACTTCAGGTAGTTGTGCAAGTTTGAATAAGTTCCACCTTAACCTCCCTCTCCTCTCTCTCTCCGTCCCTCCCCCTCCCTCCTCTCCTCTCCTTTCCTCCATCCATCTCTCCCTCCCCTCCTCAGAATCACTGACCAGCCACTGGCCCGATCAGATGTCTGTAATTAACCCGCAATTGACAGGTACATCACAGACAATTACTGGATGTGGATGGAGTGCATAATGACCTCTCTCTCTCTCCCTTCCCTAGTGCCATTGCCAACCTTACAGCCAGCTGCTAACCCTCCTCCCGCCCTCCAGGCTCTCCCTTCCTGCTCAGTGGCTCTGACCGCTCCAGACAAGGTCAAGGTATCCCAGCCATCTCCACTCTCCACCAGCAAGAAGATGAAACCTCCCCAGCACAGCCCGGCCACCCGGAACCAGTTCATCATGGTCGCAGCCGAGGCTACCACCTTATTACAAGCAGCAGGTATGGCCATTACAGTGTGTCTATCTGGCATTAGTGGTCGTCAAATGTTTGCCACACTTCACTCCTACCACTCTGCCCTGCACTTTGGCTGAGGTATTAGCTACACTTAATGAAATATTTACTCATAAGTGCTGGAAGCAAGCCCTCCACATGTCCAAAATGAGGAGGTGATTCTGTCTCAAGTTCCCTTCTTCCCTCGAATTTGTCTGCTAATTTACTGTGTAATGTACTTGCTATGCCCATTGGTGTCTGTCACACACTGGCCACTCACTGCCTTCAAGAAGATTTTGATGTTTCCTGGAATTTGATTTGGCAAGCCAAGTGCCGCTTACATTCCATGGAACATTTACCTTGAAGTGCCTTTCATGGGTTTCCATGACAACGGCATGATCATGTGTGAGATAAACACATCTTGCTGTCCCTGTAATAACATGTACAGCATAACATGTACAGTGATACATTGCATTGGGCTGCACTGTGGTACATGGTGTGGGAGGGAAAGTACAGCTGGCATGTGGCATATAGCAAGGTGCTCAGTGATAAGGTGATATGTTATTGTGACTCCTCCCCTTGCAGACGATGTGGTTCCGGGACTAGATGAGAGGATGATTGTAAGAGTGGACAACTCCAGGCCAATGGATCATTCCCCTAATCACTATAATGGCTCGTCTGATACGTCTTCTGCAGCCACACCCACTGCCCCACCCACCTGCCTCCAGGACCCTGGGTTTCTGTCTGCCACCCTGTCCCAGGCACCCTCCCTCGCCCCCTCTCTCTCTCCCAGCCTCACCTGGCACACAGCAGACCTCTCCCTCTCACAGGGACAGGCACTGGCCAGCGCAAAATAGCTCAACTTCTTCATTCATGGCACACACACAGCCCCTCACTTTGTGATGCACAATACGTTCCATACACCTCATGCAGTCCGTTTCACTTCAGTCAGCTTGATCCTGTTAGAGATGTGGAGGAATATTTTATCCATTACAGTTGGTACCTTGCCAATAAATCACGTCATCTCACTCTTTTTGTGTTTTATAGCGTGTGTATTGGTATGTGTGTAATTAATTTATTGTCAACTGTCTGTGATTGTGGTGTACATTATTATACAGCTGCTAATGGAAATCAAATTAGTGAGCATTAGCCCAAGCCAACTAGCTCACATCTAGCTTCCTTCAACACATCACGTACAGCTATGTGCTGTCATACCAAAGCCCCCACGGCTACAGTGGCCATGCTGTTGGCCCAATACACGTGCACCAAGCTTAAGAGTCTTCAATCAAATTTCAGCTGATTTGCTACTATAAATAGATACTGCCATATATGGTGAAAGTGTTTGGACAGAACTATATACAAGAGGGGATGAGAAGTGAACATGTACAATGAGACACACAAATGGCCTGTGGGGGGTGGGGCTACTTGACAGTCGAATGGAGAATGCCAACAATGTCCTTGACTGAATGGTACATTATGTTCTTCACCTGGGGGGGAGAGGTCGGAGGTCATTTGTTATCACGACTGAGTGGGTGTTCAAGAGGGCTCACCTGAAGTTTGTCCTCGTGGTTTACGTGGCCATCGGAGAGTTGTCGGAACTCCTCTGTCAATTTTACACACTCATGAACATGCTGCAGTGAGAGATGGAGGCTGAGAGATGATGGAGGCAGGTGTGGAAAGCTCACCTCTGGAGAGACAAAGTCCTCTGCCACCTTTATACAACTGCAAAGATTCCGCACCTACAGAGAGAGAGAGAGAGAGAGAGAGAGAGAGAGAGAGAGTTGAGGGTAGAGGGTCAGCCATACAGTTGGCACACACCTGGTGAGGTGCCCCAGCAGGAATAAAGATGGCATCTCCCACAGCCTGAGCTATGGCCCACCCCTGGACTCCGTACTCCTTCAGTAGCCGCTGGCGGAGTTCAGAGTCCAAATAGATGAGCTGGTCGTGGATGGGATCTGTTCCAGCTGGTTGCTTCAGTCCCCGTTCTTTAAACACCTAAAACCAGGAATGGGAACAGGATGAAGACTGGGGAACAGAACACAGGGAATGGAAGTATACCTTTCTGAGGAAAGACCTGATTCTGTCAGTGTCTGAAGCTGCATAGATGTGCCAGAGAGCACCCTGTGAGGAGGGAGGAACATCACCAGCACATCCTCCTCCTCACCTCCCTCCATCCTCTCTGTCCCCACTCACCACTTTCAAACTGTTGGAGGTGATTCTCCAGTAGGTCTGTTGGCAACACTCTCTCTTTACCGTCTCTTTTATCATCTCCTCTTCGATCTCCTCTGCACCTGCAGGCACACTGCAGTATACCTGTGGAGGGGGAGTAATGTGGGTGTGATGTGGTGATGAGGTGGTGGGTGTGATGTGGTGGTGAGGTGGTGGGGGTGATGTGGTGATGAGGTGGTGTGGGTGATGAGGTGGTGACTATCCACCACAGTCCTCTCACCATGACATTCGTGGCATCAGATATATCCAGGTGAAGGTTGGTAGTACCACAGCTAGGGTAAGCCGGGGACCCTGTAGGTTACAGTAGTAGTGAAGTGGCACACACACACACACACACACACACACACACACACACACACACACACACACACACACACACACACACACACACACACACACACACACACACACACACACACACACACACACACACACACACACACACACACACACACACACACACACACACAGGATGGCTCTCTCTACAGGCAGCTGCTCACCATAGGCATTGTACATCTTAGGGCCCATGTCAGGTTTGACAAAGAAGTCCGGTAGACTTGAGGCCATGTTTAACTTTCCATCTCTCCTTGTGTAGTGAGGCAGAGGTAAGGCAGCTGCCAGGTCACCAAACCTGCAGAGACATAGGAGACAGATCCTCTGTTGTCACCCCCAGGGGGGACAGGGGGCCCTCACTAACCTCCGGGGGAGTTTTTCACAAAAATCCTCTCCAGGCGGCCAGTCTTTCTGTTTCAGTAGGCGTGGCTCTCTGGTGTTTGGGTCAAGAAGACGTCGACTTACATCATTAAAGCCATCCCAGAACACATGACTGGGGTAGTGGGGTAGAGGGTAGCCTCCTCTGCAGTCTACTAGTTCTGAATAGTCCTCCCCTGGAGGAGGGGGGACACAGGGACTGACATGGAGTGTACTGTGTGGTGTGAGGAAGACGCACCAAAGTCTCTACTGAAGGACTCGGGTGTCCACATCTCTGGCGTGAGCTGCTTATCTACTCCGACTACCAGTACTGGCTGCAGACAGAGAGAGGGAAGAGGGAGGAGAGTGAGAGGACAGCCAACATCCCAACATCAATCATCATGGGATGCCAGTAGGAAAAACATGCCAAAGCTAATGGTCCCTCAAAGGCTTAGGAATAATCCTTGGAATGCTAGTTACAGTATTACCTTCTCCACAATGCTAGTTACAGTATTACCTTCTCCACAATGCTAGTTACAGTATTACCTTCTCCACACTGCTAGTTACAGTATTACCTTCTCCACAGTGCTAGTTACAGTATTACCTTCTCCACACTGCTAGTTACAGTATTACCTTCTCCACAATGCTAGATACAGTATTACCTTCTCCACACTGCTAGTTACAGTATTACCTTCTCCACAATGCTAGTTACAGTATTACCTTCTCCACACTGCTAGTTACAGTATTACCTTCTCCACACTGCTAGTTACAGTATTACCTTCTCCACAGTGCTAGTTACGGTATTACCAGCCCCCCTTCTCCACACTGCTAGTTACAGTATTACAAGCCCCCCTTCTCCACACTGCTAGTTACAGTATTACCAGCCCCCCTTCTCCACAATGCTAGTTACAGTATTACCAGCCCCCCTTCTCCACACTGCTAGTTACAGTATTACCAGCCCCCCTTCTCCACACTGCTAGTTACAGTATTACCAGCCCCCCTTCTCCACAATGCTAGTTACAGTATTACCAGCCCCCCTTCTCCACACTGCTAGTTACAGTATTACCAGCCCCCCTTCTCCACAATGCTAGTTACAGTATTACCAGCTCCCCTTCTCCACAATGCTAGTTACAGTATTACCAGCCCCCCTTCTCCACACTGCTAGTTACAGTATTACCAGCCCCCCTTCTCCACAATGCTAGTTACAGTATTACCAGCTCCCCTTCTCCACAATGCTAGTTACAGTATTACCAGCCCCCCTTCTCCACACTGCTAGTTACAGTATTACCAGCCCCCCTTCTCCACACTGCTAGTTACAGTATTACCAGCCCCCCTTCTCCACAATGCTAGTTACAGTATTACCAGCCCCCCTTCTCCACAATGCTAGTTACAGTATTACCAGCCCCCCTTCTCCACACTGCTAGTTACAGTATTACCAGCCCCCCTTCTCCACAATGCTAGTTACAGTATTACCAGCCCCCCTTCTCCACACTGCTAGTTACAGTATTACCAGCCCCCTTCTCCACTGGTGCTGGAAGGCAGCCATGTTGTCTTCTCGTGACGGGTCATGGAGACAGAGAAGGGTGCCCTCCGACAGCCAAGAGTGGGGTACGTTCATGGGGAACACGGCCTCCTCTCGGCCATTGGAGCAAGAGGGGGGTAGGTTGATCGGTGAGGGGTCAGGGGGAGGGGACTGGAGGGAGCCGAGGGGGGAGGCCAGGGATGACTCCTGGCCAACTTGATCCATCTGAGGTGGGAGAGGGAGGGGCAGTGAGGGGCTATAAGTAAGTTACATTTTGAGATCACATACGCTGGATTTCCCAGTCCGAGATCTGGATCCCTTTCCCTTGCGGTCGTTCTGGAATCGAGACTGGAGTGTCTGGCGGCCAATAAGACTGATTAGCTGTTGGATGGGGCGTGGTATCTCCTGCCTTATATGGTGAGCCTCGCAGATCTTTAGCATCCGACACAGCACATCTGACAACACTGTATTGTCATGTGATATCACGCGACTGATTGTCCCACACCATGTGATAGTCATGTGACTCACCATTGGCGGGTATGATCTGAGCCACAATGAGTGAGGAGGGGAGGTGGGGGAGGGAGGTGGAGGCACACATCGGCCATCGACTCTGAGAAGATGAACTGGGTACATCGTAACCTGAGGAGAGGATGTAGGTAAGGTGGTAATGTACATCTGCTGACCACAGGTACTTCTCTCTCAGCTGTAGGAGGTTACCTTCCTCGACGTCCCAGGCCTGCTGGTAGCAAGTGGGGCAGATACAGAAGCCACACTGTGGACAGATCCAATGGAAGTTGAAGAGAGCTGTGTCACAAGTATCACATATTTCCCTCAGGCCTTGCACTGCTCGCTTCCAGACAGGAGTCACTGGTAAGAGAGAGGTGAGGACTGACATGCTTCTCCCTCAGTGGCTGGGGTTTCATTCCACTCACCTTCCCCCTCAGGCAATGTGGAGGCCTCAGCAGCCACTACACTCAGGAATTGAGGAGCCACACTGCGTAGGATGAGCAGGGCTGACTCGGCATCCATGTGACTATAGCCAGCCTTGAGTGGAGTCCAAGGGACCAGGTCTGAGGCTTGAACGTCAGTGTAATTAGCAAACCCCTCAACTTGGAGTTGTGGCTCAGTATTGTTGATGATACGGATTCTAGAGAGGGAGGGAGGGAAGAAGGGAGGGGGGGGGGAGGGAGTGATGGAGGGAAGAAGGGAGAGGTGGGAGGGGGGAGGCAGGGTGGATGGAGGGAGAAGAAGGAGAGAGGAAGGGAGAGGGGGGGGGGGAAGGCAGTGATGTAGGGAAGAAGGGAGAGGCGGGAGGGGGGAGGGAGGGTGGATGGAGGGAAGAAGGGAGAGAAAAGGAGAGAGGAAGGGAGGGAGAGAGAGATGGACATAAAATCTCACTGTCCACAATGTATCCTGCCATTATCACAAGAGATTCCCTACTGTACTCACACCTGCTCCCCAGCCCTGCCACCACACAACAACTCACTTTCTGAACTCCAGGAATCGACAGTAGCGATTAATGGGCAAGTCTCCATCACTTGTACTGCACTCCAGACACCTGGGCACGCCAGGGAACGCCCGGCAGAACCCGTTCTGCAGTAGCACAGTACTGTTGGCATACTTGGACAGGTCCACACTCACGTACACCTCCTTCCCCGTCACTGCCTTCACCACGTTCTTCTTGCCTGAACCAGGCTTCCGGCCACGCTTGGCAGGAGAGAGGATCCGTTCAGCTCTCCACTGAGCCACCTCTGACAGAACAGGAGACCACCACACATCACACACACACACACACACACACACACACACACACACACACACACACACACACACACACACACACACACATGCAAAGTACTGCTGATTCCACTGCTGACCTTCCTTTGTACGGCGATGGCTCCTCTTCATCAGCCCCAGTTCCCTCAGCTCCTTCCTCCGCTGTTTCTCCTCCTCGGTCAGCCTTGGCCTGCCACGCCCTCTTTTTGCTCCCCCGCTCCTCCCCTCCTTGGACACCTGTGGACTCTTCTTGACCTGCTTGGCACTGACTTCCTTCACCTCTCCCTCACTCCCCTCCTCTTGTATCTAAAGTGATGGTAAAGCCTACACACAAACACACATACACACACGTACTTACTAGATTAACTGTAGAAATGACATCTTCACTGCCTTTCAAACTAGCATGTTGGTTAATAATGACAGATATATCCAATTCCCCTCCCTCCATCCCCCCCTCCACATTGTCCCTGTTTCTCTCCTCCACCAGCACCCCTCCCCCTCCTCTCCCTCCACACAGCACCTCGGCCTCCCGTGCAATGTGAGCTGATTCTGCCTTCTCCGGCGGGGCGTGCTGGACAGGGGTACTGAGAGCCGACCGCAAGAGAGAGGAGGGAACAGGATCAGTTTGTAGGATTTCTGAGAGGACCGGGAGGTGGGGGGAGCGGGGATGGGGTGGGAGCGAGGTGGTCTCAGAAGGGTTAAAATTAGTGAGTGATGGCTTCTGTTCAGTGGTAGATGAGTGGGAGGAGTCAGAGTGGAGGCAGTGGGTGGAGTTTGATGATTGTCTGTGTGTGTAAGACTGATGTAGGTTAGAAGATGGAGAGGCTGAATATGAAAAGATATCTGAAGTGTAGCCGGCCTCCTTGTGAGGTGGAATGGAGTCGCTGAGGAAGTCAGGGATAGTGCCGTTTAGACCGGACATGATACCAGACATGAGGCTAGATTCAGAGGGAGCAGTCTGGCTGGTCTTGTGACTCCTGGATGTGGAGGAGTGGGCGATAGCTGGGGCACTATTGTAGGTGTGGAGGACCTGGAGGCCCTCGGATGGGTGGAGGACGGGGAGAGAGACGCTCAGCTCTGCCGGAATGTTTGTCAGTGAATGGTGGTGGGAGGGGCCAACGAGGGGGTCATCCCTCTCAATTATCTCTTTGATCATGTCCAGCTCATCGTCATGGTTATCAGAGGTGGAGTGGCCCCGCCCAGTCATGGCAAACGGATGTCGGGTCCCGTGAGGAAGGGCAGATAGAGACATGGAGCGTTGCAGGGCAGAGGGAAGGGCTGGCTCGGGGGATGTCCGGATAGGAGGGATATAGTCATACCTGCAGTACATACTCAGCAGTAAGGGCACTGTACCAAAAACCAGCTGCAAACAGCTGGAATGCTCTGACCCACACCATTTGGTCAAGTACCATCAAGGGCTGGGCACTGACAGCAGGCCAAAGGGGTTAAAGTCTAAATAACTCCCTCCAACACATGCCATTGTCAAATCAACTACAGTGCCAGCCCCTAAGGAAATTACAGCTAATTTGGAAGTAGTAGTGGGTTTTTGCTTACCTCGGTCTCTTGCTTGGTATGGCACCAATCAGTGGGACCTGGGCACTCATTCTCCTCTTCATTGACTGGCTGGCAACTGGTTGCATGGAGCAGTTGATATTCTCCAGTGATTTAGACCGCTCCGTATGAAACACATTCTGAGGAGAAGCAGCTGCCAGCCCACAGTCATGAGAGCTAGACGGCACTTGATTGATACTGGCCCCGCACTGCTGTGGGGAGTGGGAGGAGCCTGGCATCAGGTGAGTCGGGGAGTGTACAAGGGGGCTAGTGTAACTCCCCCCATCCGGGTGAAAATTAAAGCCACCCCCAACCTTCTGGGGGTCGAGGGAACTTCTACGAAATATATTTGGTTCTGACATGCGTGCAGTGTCCATCATTTGCAGACTAGAGCGGCGATGGAGGTCAATGGAGGGGGTACGGTAGGCAGTGACAGGAGACACCGAATTGAGGTTGGAGAAGATTGGACTACTGGTCTCTTGCAGGGAAGGGCTGGGGAGGTGGGGGCTGAGCATTGAGGCCTCGTTACTAGCGTCCAAGAGGAGCTCCTGGTTGCTAATGTGAGATGGTATCTGGAGTGAGAGAGTGAGAGGGGAGAGTGAGGTGAGGGTGAGAATGAGGTGAGGGAGGGTGAGGTGAGGGTGGAATATACACAGGGTGGGAATGTGGGGGGTAGTGCAGTAGTGGTGTGTGTGGTACTGTTGTGTGTGCACATGAGCTATTTTGGCAATGTAGGCTCATTCTAGGAATGCAGTGAAGTGTGTAGAGGGTCAGAAAGTGGTTACGTGAAGATGGCGAGAGTTCGTCCTCTGAAGCCCCGCCTCTCCTGTTGGGGGTGGTCTCAGCATCACGTGGACCAGGAGGGGGTTGACCAGCTGGGCTGTCTGGGACCCCTCCTCCTGCACACTCAACTCCTGCAGACATCACCTGATAGTCATGTGACCCACACCATGACATCTTTCCAGCATGTACCTTAGTCTGTTGGTTGTGGGCAGTGACAATGCCCGAGAACCACTGAGGCCACACCCCCTGGGTGTTGCACACACTGACACTCCTACCAACGAGACTAGTCTGGCTTCCTATGAGGAGGGCGTGGTCTGTCTGAGACTCCTCCCACTCCTCTAGCTCAGCTAACAGGGAGGGGTGACTGATGAGGGTTCCCTTTGCCTCAGACAGGTGTAGCTCCTTAGTCTCCTGCTGGGACTCCTGCACATAGAGCTGTAACCTGAGAAAGAAGTGTGTGTCCCTTCTTGTACTATTCATCAATAATAACAGGGTTTTCCCCACCTCTCTCTATCACAAAAGTACTCCACAATCAAGACCTCGGGGTACTGCTGGACATTGCTACACAGGAGAGAGAAGGCCTGCAGAGAGAGAGAGAGGCCTCACTATGACATCATTCAGGGGTGAATTCAATCCCCGCTAGTAGTGGAACGAATCTCCTGAGACAGTATGCTGTATGTACTAGTACAAAGGGCAGAAGAAACAGTACATGAGCAGCCACACACTGGCCATAAAGGAATGGAGGAATGGCCAACAACACAGCTGCCTACACCCTGTCTATGAATCTACTCACCAGAAATTGATTTTTAAGGAAAGGTCAAAGGTTATGTTATTCTGTTAAGGATCAAAGGATACGGGTACAATAGTTTAAAAACAGCAGACATTCTTTGGGTGTGTTTGGGTGGAGGAGAAACGAACATCCTAGAGATCTGAGGACTACACAAAGAAGCATGCCCTGCTGACCTTGGAGGGCCAGGCCACCGCTCTCCTCTGCTGCTCCATAGTAATCAGTCTTTTGGCCCACAGCAGCTTTGACTCCACGTAGACAGCCTGGCACTTGGAAGTGTCACTGAGATTAATCCACTCTCTTCTTCCCTTTCCTTTCCCCTCTCCCTCCCACTCCAAGAGCACCTGTGCCATGGAGGGAGGAGGGAGGTAAAGAGATACTACAGGATGTGGTAGGGGAAGAGGAGGTGGTGAGGCAGTGTGGCATCCTCACATTGACCAGGTGGCGAGCTTACACAGTAGACAGAGATAACTCACTTCTGTTTTACTAAAGTCAGAGGAATGTGAGAGTGGTAGGGAGGAAGCTCTGATGATTGCAGGCTGCAGCTGACCTCTGGTTTGAACTATGACACTCCTCCCTACTGCACTGTCCATTGTATCTGGAATGGGGAGGGAGGGAGGGAGGGAGAGAGGGGAGGGAGGGGGGAGGGAGGGAGGGTGGAAGGGAAGGAGGGAGGGAGGGAGGGAGGGAGGGAGGGAGGAGGGAGGGAGGGGGAGGGAGGGAGAGAGGGAGGAGGGAGAGCCTCTGAGGAGATTGAAACAATAGAAGAGAGACTGAGCTGGAGCCAATGAGGGTTCAATGGGAGCATATGGAATGGAGGGAAAGCGGTCCGTTGACTTAACCATTCCAGACACAGCAGCACATTTGCTATTCAATGAAGTTATCAGGCCTCTCAAAGGACATTCATAAACAGATGATTATGGGAGTTTTCTTCCCAACCCCCTCTCTCTCTCTTAGCACTATTTAGCCCACCTGACTCTTGGACACAGCAAGCCAATTATACAGTGCACTTTCAGAGTGAGGGCTACATGCTCCCACCAATACCCACCCGTGCAGCGCTAGCCATAGGGCAAACCTGCAGAGCGTGCAGACTGGTATGACAGTATAAAAATGGTCAGCTTAGCCAGCTGAGTATAGGTAGATACTGAACAAGATCATTACCCCTCGCAACACATCCCAGGACAGTACACACGCTTTTCTACCCTAAAACAAACCTTGGCTGATCTCCCTGCGGCGCGGTCCTTGGCGTCCAAGTCTTGTTCGACAGCTACAACTTAGCAATGAATTTGGTAGCCTCGCAAGAGTTCGTCCTTACAAAGACACATTGGGGGCGGTTAGGTTCTTCCACCGACCTCACTCCGAGTACTCCTGGAATGTTTACTTGCTATCTTCTTTGACTCTGACAAGAAGCGCGCTTGACCCGCGGGACGTCGGGACCCATAATTTAAGTCCTAATTAACCGAGAAAGAAATTTCGAGTTGTAATATTCTGCTCACTATAGTGCAGAGGTGTTAGCTGACGCATTGAAAATCACAGCACCTTGCTGAAGTCCTATGAGCAGTTGGTAGTATACGTTAACTCTTAAGAAGATATGGTAGCGGTTATTCTCTCGCGAGCCGTTATGTAAGTGTAGTGTAGTGTATTTCGCATGAATGTGGATTGTTTTGCTGCATCTAGCGTGGTGGCCGGCATCCTCTATCCAGCCTACTCCTCCTTCAAGGCCGTGAGAGCACGCAGCCCCAGGGAATATGTAAGCAGCCGGGAGGGGATGTAAAAGTGCGGTGTATGTGTATCCACGCCCCCCCACCCAGACACAATGGATGATGTACTGGATAGTGTTCGCTATGTTCCAAGCGGTGGAGGCTGTGACTGACACATTTGTCTCTTGGTAAGTCTGCAGCCCTCTCTGATGAGTTGTAGTACACACTACCTACCTCTCCTCCTCAGGCTCCCATTCTACTATGAAGTGAAGATAATCTTTGTCCTGTGGTTAGCCTTACCCATTACCCAGGTAGGGGGAGTGTGGGGGTCAAGAGGGGGGGGGGGGTCAGGGTGTGTGGGTCACTACTGCTGTGTTCTGGGATGGTGTTCTGTGTAGGGTTCTAAGCAGTTGTATCGAATGGTTGTACACCCGTTCCTCCTCCGTCATGAGACTGAGATAGACGACACCATCCATCACTTTGGGGAGAGAGGAATGAAAGCCATTCGCAAAGTATCCCAACATGGAATCAACCTGGCTGCCAACACAGTGGTCACCTCTGCTATCAAGGTTTGTGAGCGCGTGCACACACACACACCCAAGAACAGGTGTTAAAGTTTAATGGAATGCCAGACTGTTCCATAACAAATGGATTATCCCCATTAAAAGAGGTGTCTTCATTCCAAATGAAATGCTACAGAAGTCATTCAAGGTCCCTCCCTCTCCCTCTCCCTCCCTCTCCCTCTCCCTCTCCCTCTCTCTAGGGCCAGGCAGTCATTACAGAAACTCTACTGAAAGCCCAGCAGGAGGAGCAGCAGCAGCAGCAGCAGGAGGAGGAGGAGGGGGGAGCAGTTGAGACAGACACACCAGATGGGGATGAAGTTGGCAGGCAACACCCCCTCCCTTCATCCTCATCTTCCCACTACTCTGAGGAATTTGAAGTTATAGAAAATGAGGAGTTATGTGAGTAGGTGTGACTGCTGTACACACAGCAAGTTGTATTGCATGCTCTTCTTGTGTGCTCCAGATGAAGACCCTCCCACTCACCATTCCCCCTTTCCCCTCACTGGCTCTGACCACCACTTACACAATAAACCAGACAGCAATGGACTCTACCACCGAACATAACCCACTCTACAGGACTAGCATAGTGCCACCACTTAGTTTGATCACAATGAGTTATTTCTCTGTTGATTCCTCATGGTCCCAGTCACGTCATTCAATTCTTTTTGCAATGCATGCACACACTTGATTGTTCGCATTGTATAGAATACTGATAGTAATGCTTGTAATGGTGCATGTACTGTGGTGTCTACGTAGTGGTAGGATGCGATTAGTGACGCAGGACATGCTATTTTTTGCCCCACAAATATTTTTAGAAGATTCACAGAAAGATTACACACAAGACACGAGATATAAAGACTATGTTGCAGCCACACTGCGACAGTCAGAGCAGAGCTGTGTGACCTCTGACTTGGCAGCCTCTCCTTTCCCTTCACTGGATTGCTTCTTCTTGAATGTGTATGGCCTTCTGTGTGGTTTTTGCCTGCTACCTGATGTAGCCATGGCTTTTGATGCCAGAGGCTTAGAGCCTGCAGAGTGAATGAAGCCTGGACTATATCTATTTCCTACCATTAGTCATGTGATTGTTGACCTGTATTGTGGTCAGATACAGACTTTAGTGTTGTTGGGAGCGAGGGTCTACCTTCACTGGTGGAGCTGCCCAAACTGAGGGCATGGTTGTGCTCATTATCCTCCTCTGACGCTGTACCAAGTGGAGAGAGAGAGAGACAGAGGTAGAGGTGTGCAAGGCAATGGCAGAGGAATGCCTACAGTTGTGCTTATTGCGGAGTGCTGGAGGGGCATGGTCACTGGCCTGTACAATGTTCTCCTTTTTCTTCTGCCTGTGGTGGAGTCCTGAGAGAGTGAGTGTCTCTCTCTCAAAGACTAATGGGATGTGTCCCAAGTCACCATCAAACCTGTTCTTGGTTACCTACAGCACCCAACAGAAAGGCATTAGGGAAGAGGGGATGAAGGGAGGTTAGAGTCAGAGTGAGGTACAGTGATACCTGCAGTGACTTGACACCTCCTGGTTTGGATTGCAGAATGAGCACATTGTCTGCCTCCTGAGTGGCCTTGGCTGTGCCAAATATGGAGGCAGTGGTTAACTCGGATGTGTCATTCTCCTACACACATGAAAATGGTGGCCAGCTTACATTCCTGGACCTAGTTGGCACCTCTGACCTTCCTGGGATGGATGACCAGTGTCACATGCACGTTTCTGGAGGAGGCAAACTTCCTGAACTCAGAGACTGCCATGTTCTGGACGGCATAGCGATCGAGAGAGCCGTGGTGAGACCCTCCCAGCATGAACTGCAAGTTATCAACTATCACATGCTGGATATCATACATGTAGACTGCATGAGCCATCGTCTAAGAGAGAGAGAGAGAGAGAGAGAGAGAGAGAGAGAGAGAGAGAGAGAGAGAGAGAGAGAGAGAGAGAGAGAGAGAGAGAGAGAGAGAGAGAGAGAGGGAGGGGGAAGATAGGTGGGGGAGGGAGATGATAGGGAAAGAAATGGTTGATAGGAGTTAGCACTCTCTGTTCCTCAGAGAGGACTAGATCACCTCAAGGACAGAGGAGATTTCTGCTGATCCATAGAAACCCATAAAGTAGAGAGGCAGCTGCTGAAAGCGGTTGGCCCAGTAGTCATACTGTTTGATATGGTGCTCTAGATTCAGTCTAGATACGGCAGCATACATTGAGTGAGGGAGATGACAAATGAGAGAGCTTACCCAGAAAACTGTTTAAGCATCACTTTGGCCAAACGAACATTTCTAATTTCAAAACTTCCCCACAGTGTAGCAACCTGGAGAAACAGGAGGTTTTAGCCCTCCCTCTCTCTCTCCCTCCCTCCCTCCTCCCTCCCTCCCCTCCCTCTCTCCCTCCTCCCTCCCTACCTCCCTCCCTCCCTACTCACCCCCTGCTGGCAGAGGTCAAGGGACAGTTCACTGATGAGGGTGGTCTTACCAGCTCCAGTGCCTCCAGTAAAGACTGTTAGCTCCCCTGGACGATGGCCTTTCAGAGTTTGAGTCAGTTTTGGAAACCTCAGCCACTGTACATACACGAGTTGGAGTGAACTTTGAATTACTTCGTGTGGCCATTGTGTACCTTGACCCCTGCTACTTGGTTGGCATTGCAGAGCTCACTATAGACTTCCTCCCGTAGCTGTGGACGAGTCAGAATGGATGAGTGAGGGGAGTCAATGTAAGTCATTCACTTTACTTGTTGAAAAGTGACAATCTGCTTGTTGACAAATGGTTTGGCAGTGCGGAGAGCCAGCTGCATGTACTTGTGGCCCTTGGTCAGAGTAGCAAGTGCTGTTGCATTGGCCTCTCTCTCCAGACTGCACACAGAGAGAGAATATGTGTACAAATTCACTATAAGGGTATGGTCACTTACCACACTAGGTGGCAGCGATTTGCACCTAGTTTTCTGGCAAAGTGTGAGGCCGCCTGTCTAGCTGTAGCCTCATTGCCCAGCCAAAGATAGACCTTCTCAAACTGCTCCAGTTGAGGCAAGACCTAGTGCACACACATACACACACACACTGAGCAACACACACACACTCTTCAGTACCTACCTCTGGGGGCAGGGAGAGATTCCCACTGGGGAGAGCCACTGCAGGTACCTCTGTTGCCTGGTGGACAGCCACTGCATCAAACTCTGTGCCAGTTATAACTACCTGTACACAGCATGTGGAGAGAAAAGGGAACATAACAGCTGCTACACTTGGCACCCACCTCCTTGGCATCACTGGCAATGGTGTTCCAGCCAAAGAGACCAGAGGAACCCTCAGACGGCTCCAGAGCCACCTGCCGCTGGGAGGCCTCCCCCACCCTCTCCACTTTCACCCTCACCACCTCCCCTCCTTCACACCATGGGTATGCAACACACCACACCCCCTCTCGCCCCGAAGGTGTATGAAACTGCAACACAAATGTAGACAACGAAGTGACATCAGGGCAGGCACCCCCTTTCCCTCCACACACAATCTCACCTCTGTCTTTACAGTGTGAATAGAGTACTTCTTCAGATATTTTGGCTGCAATCTCTGCAAGAAAACAGGTCAAACACAAACACTTGTGTTTCAGTCTTGCACGTTAGGCCAGAGAGTACAAACCTTTATTCCAAAGGTCCTGCGTGCCTGCTCCTGCACGGCGGGGGGCGTGTCCTCCCAGGATGAGGTGCTGGCCCAGAATTGCTGGGCAGCCTTGCGGCTGGCAAGCTGCTGCTCATCAGAAGGAGGCACTGCTCTAGGGGTCTTATGAGAATCTGGTTTTCCAGAGCGGAGACCTTTGGCCTGAGCCACCCAGCTCAAGAAATCTGGCCACGTCCCTGTGGAGTGCAAGCAGTACTCTAGCCTGCCTTGTGAAGAATACTGCACCTTTAACGTCACAAGGCTTGCAGACCACTCCGCCAGTAGTTTTGTTAAGGAACATGGTGCGCCCGCTACCCTTCCTCTGCTCCCCGCAAAACGGGCACTGCAATACGTACGAAGCGTGGCCTACGCTGTACTTGTACTTGTTGGAGTCCAGCACGGCTTGAATCTGTCTCTGCGTCACTTGAGGTATGCCGCCTTCCACAGTTTTAAGACCTGCTGCTCTCTGTAGCTGGCATCCTCTACTGGTTAGCCGAACTGTTCGCCACATTTTAGGTTCTCAGTACACGTGGGTTTACAAGCCGATGTTTACATGGCATGGGTAAACCCCTGGTAATTTAATAGAGAACCCGCCTGCACACACCCGTCATCATGGAGGCTTGTTTGGCGGTGGAGAGAGAGCACGAGAAGGTCGTTAAAAAGCTGCGGACAGTGTCTGGATCAGCTACAGAGAAACTCCAGCGCGTTCTGGACCAAATTCAAGCCCTCAAGAACAAGTTAATGGCAGGTAGAACGTCACTGTCAAGTAGTGGGGATAAATGTACCACTCAGTGGTGTTATATGTGTGAAGGTACAGTACTGTATGTGGACGTGTTTCCCTGCAGCACCTGGTACCAGTGAAGTAACGGTAGAGCAGAGCGAGACGGTGCGGCAGTGTCTGTGTGACGCGAAGGAGGCCGCACAGACGGCGTCAAACGATCATAAGGAGATGCATGCCACCATCTCCAAACTTGGCAAAGCTATTGACAAGGTACAGGCACTCGTTTGACGGGGCCTTAGGCCCAGTGAGACATGTGTTCCTACAGAACTTCAGTGCCGATATCTCTGGAATGAGTGTGGATGGTGCCTTTGCAGGACAGCCCTGTCAGGAGCTCAACAAAGTGATATGTGAGCACCTCTTCCGACAGGGCAAGATGGACGTTGGAGAGTCACTCATGAAGGTCTGTGTATGCTGTGGAGTGTATCAGTTGGCCACACCCCCTGAATGCTGCAGGAGGCGGAGCTGGAGCTAGCCCCGTCTTACTTGGATCAGTTCACAGAGCTCAACCACGTGCTGGAGGCCCTGCGGGCACGCAACGTGGAGCCTGCACTAGAGTGAGGGGAGACACTCATTCTCTCACACAGTTCACACCACCTCCTCCTCACAGGTGGGCAGTAGTCCATCGAGACAGACTGCTAGCGCACGGCAGCTGCCTAGAGTTCAAGCTTCGGCAGCTCAAGTTCCTCTCCCTCCTCTGCTGTGGCCAGTCCACTGAGGCCTTAGCCTATGCCAAGATTCTGGGACAGTTTTCAGCGAAGCACAGCAGTGGTTAGTCTAGTGTACCAGAGCAAGCCTTTGATTGAACACATTCTCAAAGCCCATGCATGGCAAGGTTTCAAGGTCCCCAAAATACTTTTCACAGAGCAGTCAGTCACCTGTGAAGGGGGCCTGGGTCTATCTCCCCACAGAGATCAAGAGGTTGATGGGGTGCTTCCTCTTTGCCCATCGCGGCCTTGAGCACAGCCCGTACTCTGACCTCCTGGACCCCTGGCACTGGACTGAGGTGGCCGACATGTTTGCTAAAGATGCCTGCAAACTGCTGGGCCTCTCTCTTGAGAGCCCTCTGAGAGTCAGGTCAGTGACTCCCACTCTCCCTCCCTCCCTCCCTCCCTCCCTCCCTCCCTCCCACCCTCCCTCCCTCCCTCCCTCCCTCCCTCCCTCCCACCCTCCCTCCCTCCCTCCCTCCCTCCCTCCCTCCCGCCTGTTTGTACATTGTTTATCACACCACTGTAGTTTGTCTGCTGGATGTCTGGCCCTACCACAGCTGCTTCACCTTCGCTCAGTGATGGTACAGAGACAAGTGTCAGACATCTGGAGCAGGGATGAACTGCCCTGCGAGGTCAACCTGGGGTGGGAGAGACGCTACCACTCTGTGTTCACGTGCCCCATACTGCGCCAACAGACCTCAGGTAAGCGTGTTCTATATCCCTTATTCCTGGGTCCCCACCTGTGTAGCGCCCTCCTCTCCAGATGCCAACCCTCCTGTGAGACTGTCCTGTGGCCATGCCATCTCCAGGGATGCAATGAAGAAGCTAGTCAGCCATTCTCGAAGGTACAGACTGCTAACATGCAATGAGTGCTGCTACACACACACACACACACACACACACACACACACACACACACACACACACACACACACACACACACACACACACACACACACACACACACACACACACACACACACACACACACACACACACACACACACACACACACACACACACACACACACACACACACACACACACACACACACACACACACACACACACACACACACACACACACACACACACACACACACACACACACACACACACACACACACACACACACACACACACACACACACACACACACACACACACACACACACACACACACACACACACACACACACACACACACACACACACACACACACTTCCTCCCTCCTAGCAGACTCAAATGTCCTTACTGCCCAGTTGAGATGCTGGAAAGTGATGTCAAAGAGATCAAATTCTGAGCTACAGCATCTTTCATTAACTCTTATACCACCCCTGATATCACCTAGCCACCAGTCCCCATCCACCACCCCCGATGTCACCTAGTCACCAGTCCCCATCCACCACCCCCGATGTCACCTAGTCACCAGTCCCCATCCACCCCCCCCAATGTCACCTAGTCACCTGTACACAAATCTTTATTCCTTCACTTATCAAGAAAATCACTGTTTAATGCCAAATAGAATGAATCAATGATTAAATGAATAGAAATGATTATATGAACACAACATGGAGAGTCTAACTACAGATGTTCAGCTATACAAGGTTGACGTGGGTTACATGGGGAATGATCTAGTAGTTACATGTACAATGTACCATAGCAATCTGCAGAGTTTGTTCACAGCTGCTTATGAATGGGTCCATCTTTAAGAGACTCAAGTTCCACCATCACTCGGCCTCTTCTTGTTCCTTTCTGTGTGGCCTTGAGATTCTGATTCTCAGTCATGCTCTTGAACTTCTGGGTACTCCCTCCCTCTCCCCCTCCCTCCCAGTCCTCCCAGTCCTCCCAGCCCACCAAGCAGCAGGAGATAGCCAATGCAGGCAGAGACAGAAACTCCTGTGTAGCTGGCAAGACAGCAGACACGGCACACACCTCACAGTTCCCATAGTCCAGAAAACTGACATGACATTCCGAGATGGAAGAGAAGCCGATAACTCGAGCACGATACCACACGCTGTCCTCGGAGAACTGTGCACAGCAGAGCTCACCCAGCACAGGAGGACGGCGAGCAGAGTGCTGTGGATCACAGCAGTACTTCATAATACTGTGCATGAGAGGTGGCAGCTGGGCAAGGTGAGGAGATTCAAGTGATTGGACACTGAAGTTCCCAGGTCCCTCTACATCTGTGACCAATACATTCACTTTAGCACCCTCAGTCAGAGAACTAGTCGGAACAGAGAAGATGGCATCATGAGGTGGTGGGGGGAGCTTTCCTGCAGTTACCAGTTCATTTCTTACAGACTCTCCAGTAGCCGGAACAGTCAGGTCAACCAGTAGAGGGGAGTAGCACACAACACGACAGATCATTTTTGAACTGGTAGCCACCTCTTCCAGGAGCTGGCAGACAGCTGGGTCGGGGTTCACAACATGCCTGGGCCCTGTACCACACAGACCACATCGCAGGACTTGGATGGGGAGATCAGCAAAGTGAGCAGCCATTGCTCTAATTTGGGCCAGTTGCACAGTTTCACGATTTCCAAAGTCAACAAACTGAACATGAATACCTCTGGAGTTCACGGCCTCGACCTTTGCCCTGAACCAATTGCCATCAGAAAACAGTGCAAGGCAGTAATGGCCTATGGATGGGGGCGTGGAAGGAGGTGTGGTCTGTGCCTGGCAGTATTCCGTGATGGATGTCATAAAAGTATTCATATTATGAGGAGTGTCGGGGGTCACAGGGTGAACGTAGAGCTCTGTACAGGAAGCCACAGAAGTCACTAACACATCGAACTTCTCTTTATTGGGCAGAATTGGTCCAGGAAGATGGGTCACAGGTGTATAGGTAGGAGGGTGGTGGGTCACAGGTGTATAGGTAGGAGGGTCAGCAGCAGCTGTTGGTCCAGGTGAGTGGGTTACAGTTGTATAGGTAGGAGGGTGGTGGGTCACAGGTGTATAGGTAGGATGGTCAGCAGCAGCTGTTGGTCCAGGCGAGTGGGTTACAGTTGTAGAGGTAGGAGGGTGGTCTGCAGCACCTGTTGGCTCTTTTGGTATCTCAGCAGGTGGAGAAGCTACTGCAAGGCCAGCACTTATCAGCTCGGCTGATATGTACTTGTCATTGTCAGAGGAAGTGTCAATTAGTTCAATATGAGGCACACCAGATTTCTCGTCCCTGAATACCATCTTTGCCAGCAGAACACGATCACAGCACATCTGCTGTAGGAACGAGATGGCTTGTTGAGACCACTGTGAAGAAGGGGGAGGGGGTGCCACTCCATTTAATGAGCACTGCACAGCCATAACGGGGTCTTTGTGAAACTCCGACGGGCAAGTGACAATATTGCTCAAAGGCACCGTATCCTTGTTGCCATAGTCAATGAACTGGACCACACGCTCAGTTCCCCGTACCTCAATGACAGCTGCTCTGTACCACATGTTGTCCACTGGATATTTGCAGCAGCAGAGGTGACCCACTTCACACACTTGGGGACGGTAAGTGGAGGAGGGATGGGTGCTATAGTTACATGAATTGATGTCAGTCTGTAGGGTGCTAATATGCTCCAATATGTCTTGGATGTTACCTGAATTGAGGCCAGCCTGTAGAGTGCTGAGAGATTGTAATGATTGCTCACTGGCTAATTGCACAGAGAGGAGAGGAGGGCACGATACGTCAGTGACTACTACCTCTATGTACTCCTGATCAGATGGAAGCTGTGTAGTAGGTAGACTGGAGAGTGGGGGGTAATGATTGGCGGAGGGTGAAGGTGGCCGATGTCCCATGCTCCCTGTACTATTCTGGTCTTGTCTCTTCACAGGGCTTGCTCTGGTAGCACAAGACCTCTCTTCAGTGGAGGAAGACTGTTGCTGACTATCAGTGGATTCCTCCATGTCCCACGTCGCAGATTGTCCACTTCCCTTTCCTCTAAACTGAGCTTTTTGCTTAAACCCACCACTTCTACCACTAGACTTCCCTTTTCCAAAGCCCCCTTCTCCAGAATTTCCCCCTCTGAAGCCCCCCTCTCCAGACTTCCCCCTCCTCCCACCAGGCTGTTTGTTGGGTGAACCTCCATCAGCTGGAGGAGACTGGGAGTGCCCAGCTTGCACCATAGCACTCAGCACATCTTTTCCGTCCTCCATTGTGATGTCAACAATGTGCTTGGGGTACAGGAGAGGGTTGGAGTCAATGACCATGTGGACCTTAAGGTCCACCAGTTTATCCTCAACCAACCTCTTGAAGTGCTGTATGCTGTCAGGGGAGGGCTGGGGCTGCTTCTCACCTTGCTCCCGTTTGCCCTTCGGTCTGAAGTTCTTCAAAGTGCAGAGTATGGCCTGAGCCGGAAGTGACGTAAAACTAGGAGGGAGGGTGTACAAATCGCTAACTGGGACCTCCTCAATGTTGCCGTAGTCAATGAACTTGACACTGCACTTGGAACCAGGTCTGCTGTAGATACGGCTACGGTACAGGGCTCCGTCTTCGGCATATTTAGCCACACAAAAATCGTTTTGCTGAGGATTTGGAAAGGGGTCAAGAACCATCCCGTTGAGCTGTTGAGATAGCTGGCAGAGGGAGGTTAAGGCTGTCTTGTCAAATTTTTGTACGTGGAACACTGAGGGGCTTGTAACAGATGACACCAGTACAGTGTGGTTTGTAGGAGTCAAGCTGATGTGCTGGACTGCCTTTGGCCCTGCATTAGATTTAGAGTCTTGTGTGACCTTCCTGGGGCTCTGGACACTCCCCCTCCTCTGTTCACAAGGAGCAGGAGGACTTGTGGGAGGAGATTTTGGTGCTGGCCTGAACCCTCTCCGTGAAGACTGACTGAAGTGTGTCTCATGACTAGGTGATTGCTGAGGGAGTGTTGGTTGGGAGTAAGTGCTGTCCTGAGTGGCAGTTGTGTCCTCTGCTTGAGAGAGACGCTGAGTGGTGGTTGTGGGAGCTCCAGCGTCCAGCGGAGAAGATGGAGATTGCATCATCTTTACACCCTTTATCCTACCCAGAGAAGAATCCAGCTGTTTGTCTGAGGGTCGTTCACAACACCCCAGTGCAATCATACCATCAGCAAGGCTCCTTCCAGGGCTGTCTGGATCTGACAGGGAGATGAGGAAGGTGTTGGCTTTCTGCTCAACAACCCTAGCAGTTAGCTCTCTGTTGAGAATTTTATCCTTGAGATAAGTGACTGCACTGTCATTCCAGCTGAGGGCCTGACCGCATGGCACTACCCCTGCCAGGGAGAAATGAACGGCCTGGATTGGCAGAGTGAGGTAAATGGGACGAATGTGCTGCACTTGTGAAACAAGGATCATTTCACGGTTACCAAAGTCCACAAATCGAACATCTACTGTTCCATTATTGTTGACACAGAGCACCTCTGCCCTGTAAAACTGTTTGTCTTGGCAGTATCGGACAACGCACAGCTCGCCCACACTGGGAGAATACACATGAGCCTTGTTAATACTATCAGTGTACTCACAATTGAGATCTTTGTGCATCCGATGGAGGTTGGACAACATGGAGTGCTTCACGTGAGCCCATATGGAGTAAGGACTGTCAACAACTTTTGGTATTATGACAAACTCTTCATCTAACGGAGGAATGTGAGGTGGGACATCCTTTGCCATGTGCATCAATTTGTACTGTTGTCTGTTCTGTGGGGAGGGGGGATGGAGGTGGCCAGGAGGTGGGGCAGGAGAGCTATCTGGAGGGGCTCCACTTGGTGTGAGTGGACTAGCAGGAGGCATCCTAGTGGGCCGGTGGAGTAAGGGAATTCCAGTGGGCCGGTGGGGTGAGTGGACTCCAGTGGGCCGGTGGGGGGAGGGGACTCCAGGGGGCCTGGGTGGGGTCTTTAGAGTCACTTCCTGTGGGCGTGTCTTGAGGAACTCGTGCACGAGTGGGTTGATATGAGTCCCATCCAACAGCTCAGCATCACACTTGTAGAAGACACTTTGAGTTGCAACAGTTTGGTGTCTACCATGATTGGTAATCTTGACAGGGTTTCCTCCTATTATATCCATCAAGTAGTCCACTCCGTCGTGGTCCTTGGCCCGCAGTGTGTCCAGGGCACACCTGTATCTGAGGCAGGGGATGGTGACAATGTCCTCCGGGAGGGTCACCAATGTGTCGTGAGATGAAGTCCGGTATCCACCAAAGTCATAATATCGAAGTATTAGGTTGGGGGGCATAGAGGTGACCTCCATGCGGTAGAGGTCACTGTTGCTGTCCAAGAAGCCAACCTTGGAGCCCACCACAAGACACAGTGGTTCAATGGGAGCAAGATAAGTGGATCTTCCACAATTTTTAATGGCCTTCAGAGCCTGTTTGGACTCTACACTCATCAGGACGGCACTGAAGCGGACACAACTAAGAGCACCAGTTACAATGGCATTGAATCTCTGAGGAGAGCTGCCCAGTGGGATGGAAGGGAGAGGGAACTTGGAGGCCTGAAACATGTCCAGTACTTGGGTGAGGGAGAGACGGGTGGCGTGGTGGTGACTGGAGGGGGTAGCCGCAGGAACCGACATCACTACTGTGTCACTTTGAGTGGGACCTGGTGATTGAGAGGGTGTGACTGGTGGTGTGACTGGTGGTGTGTGGGGGAGGTTACCAGCCACATTACCAACAACTATCGAAGATTCTTTATCAAGAGATTTCTCTCTCTTAGAGTTGTCCACAGTCTGTGGTAGAGGCTTCACACCTGAACTTTCCACACTGAGTCTCTCCACGGCTTCAGTGATGGGAGATGGTTTGTGAAGGACACTCATTAACTCGCTGAGGGGTGGGGTGGGTATTTCAAAACCTTCGTCCTCACTATGTTCTTTCTCTCGAATCACAATTTCCTCCCCTGGGGTGGCAGCATGGTCTGGAGGTGTGTTGGACAAGGCCTTGTATTTCTTTTCTTTGCACTCCAGCTTGTGAGTCTCCCAGTCACTGTCTTGGCATTTCTTACTGCAATACGGGGTCTTACAGCGTGAACACTTTGTAGTGCATTGCTTCTTACACTTCACACACATCCCAGGCTTGGAGGAGCTGGGAGAGGTCTGAACAGCTGGGAGGGACTTGTCAGTACAGGTGGGGCTTGTCTGACTGCTCATAGAAGAGGCCTGTAAACTCAAGGCTCCTGCAGAGTCACCCAGAGAGAACCCTTCTGCTTCTTTCCTTTCGTCGTCCTCTGTCCCGCTTGGTTCCTGGGGTGAGTCGGCCATGGGGGACTGGTTCCTGTATGATGGGAGGAAGGGATTCCTCTCACACTGTTTCATCTCTCGAGACGTGAGTTCATAGCCATTGGCACAGGATGAGGGTTCCTCATCAGTTGTGTATCTACCGCAGTTGAGAGTGCCAAGAAACTCTTCCTCCTCTTTCTTCTTGGTAAGTCTCTTCTCACGATTTTCTTTTTTTTCTGAGACTTTCACACCCAGTCTGACACCACTGCCCATCTCAAAATTGTGAAGTTTCTGTATGGCTGCATCAGCTTCCTTTATAGTGCCAAAATCTACAAAACTGAAGTCAGAACAAACACCAGTTAACACTCAACACAGACCACAAAGAGGTGTATAATAAGTGTAGAGATTGATAAGCAGCTGCATCTACACATGCAGACTCACCCATAGGTGGTTTGCTTGTCTGCTTGGGTGGGCTTGATGATGTGTGCTCTCTTGACTGTGCCAGCTCGAGAGAAGAGACCACGGAATCCATCCTGAGAGGAGGAGACAGCAGTTTGTTACAGCTGCAAAGCCACTAAAGTGGATTGGGCATGTCATACTGACTTTTGTGAGGGTGGTAGGGATGTTGCTGACAAAGAGAGTGATATCTCCTCCCCCTTCACCACCGAGACTCCTGCCTGCCTGCATCAGTGCCCCTACTCCACTATTGTAGGCGTTGAAGTCAGTTGAGTTGTAGTCATTGGCCATGGGATCCCAGTCCCCCGCATCATTGCCACTGCAAGGGACAAAACAGAAAATGTATGACTGTATACTATCAGGACCCTTTTTGACGAGATTTACGCACTTGTGCGTGGTGTGGTTGTCCGCTGGGGCACTGTTGCCACCCAGACTGGCTGCCATCCTGCGCCGCTTCTTCTGGCTATTTGTCTTTTGCCCGGCCAAAACAGTTTGGTTTGGCGGACCCGGTGCCGCAGTGCTTCCAAGGGGAACACGGTGTACTGCATCTCGCCACGGGATACGTGGACATTCGGAAGAAGGGAAGTCACTCATGGCCTTAACTGCACTGCCAACTGAGCAGTCTTCCCGGCTCTTTGCAGCATAAAAGCAACACGTGTCTGGAAATCGAGTGCGCATGTGCAAAGTTGACGCACTCAGCTGAGCTGGGGGGGAGAATATGGCTCGCTACTTTGGTGGTTTTCAGGGGTAAGTAGTGACTAGTGAATTGTCAGGTCGAACAGTAACACAGGCCTGTTCTCCATGCGTTGCAGTGGCGGCTCACATTCAGACTGTGTGATTCTCAACGAGAGAGGAGAGACTGTGGGTGCCTCTAAAGGCAAAGGAACCAACCCATGGGTGAGGAATATCATCACTTGCACTGCTTTTCATCGAACCTGTCAGATAATGTGTTCTACAGATATCTGGATTTGACCACACTGTGGATGAAATAAGTAGAATGGTTTTGAAGGCCAAGAAAGAAGCAGGCATTAGCCACGATACTCCCTTGCAGTCTCTGGTGAGCTCCTGTCTATTGAGCCCTCAGTGTTGTGTCTGGGGCTATTGTGTACTCCCAACACAGGGAATGGCTCTGAGTGGAGGGGAGCAGGAGGAGGCACAGAGGAGGATAAAGGAAGGCATCAAATGCTCCCATCCACACACCAGTACACACTACCATGTCTGTACAGACACATATGGTTCTATTGCTACAGCATTCCCCAATGGTAATGGAGTCCGCCTTCTTTCTCTGTGACTAGCTGCAACCTTGTGACTAACACTGTCTGACAGGTGGGATGGTGGTAATATCTGGTACTGGCTCAAACTGTCAGCTGCTCAATCCATCAGGGACATCCCCACGCTGTGGGGGGTGGGGTCACATGCTAGGTGATGAGGGATCAGGTACAGTTCTCTCTGTCTCGTTCCACCCCCATTCAGCTCCTGTGTAACCTGGCCACCCCATAGGGTACTGGGTCGGCCACAGAGCCATCAAGTATGTGTATGATGCAGAGGATGGTCTAGCCACTCCCTCTCATGATCACACAGCAGTGAAGAGCCTTGTCTACGAACACTTCCAGGTGCTCTACCTACTGCATTGTACACAGTAGTGTGATACAGTGGTCCACTGTGCAGCTCAAGCATAAGTATGACATCCTTAACTACCTGTATGGAGAAGGCTTTGTAAAGTCAAACATTGCTACTCTCTGCAAACCCCTCGCTGAGTGTGAGTGTGTGTGTGTGTGTGTGTGTGTGTGTGTGTGTGTGTGTGTGTGTGTGTGTGTGTGTGTGTGTGTGTGTGTGTGTGTGTGTGTGTGTGTGTGTGTGTGTGTGTGTGTGTGTGTGTGTGTGTGTGTGTGTGTGTGTGTGTGTGTGTGTGTGTGTGTGTGTGTGTGTGTGTGTGTGTGTGTGTGTGTGTGTGTGTGGTGTACTAGTTCTAGTAACAATGTCTTCTGTTGGTCCACTAGTGGCTAGAGCTGGAGATGGTCTGGCACAGCACATATTCCACGAGGCTGGAGCTGCTCTTGGCCTCCACGTGAAGGCCCTGGCACCCCAGGCCGAGGAGCCTCTCCACAAGACACCAGGTGGTCTCCATGTTGTGGCTGTTGGCTCCGTCCTCACCTGCTGCTGGGACCTCCTCAAGGATGGTGAATATACACCTTCTCTTCACCTACTTGAACTCAATATGTCATGATCTGCTGCAGGATTCCTCTCGGTGCTTCAAGGAGCTGTAGATGAGCTGACAGTGGTGGGCCTTGCAGTGTCCAGTGCTGTCGGTGCAGCTGCTCTAGGAGCGAAGGCAGCTTGCCTCGACCTTCCTATAGACTATCCAGCCAATGTTACAGAAATGGAGCATTTCACACTTAGAGGAGCTCCCAAGGATCAGAAAGAACAGACCTAATGTTCTTCATCTGTGTCTAGTTGAGTAGAAAAGTGTTTGTGCAAATGTCTACTTATAGTTAAATATTACAGAAAGTGCATAATGAGATGAAAGGAGAATTGTGTGCTTTAAAAAAAACACTGCAAACAATTGCAAAAATATGGGTTTTGAGTTTTGATGATGACAATGCATGTGATGATGGTATGATGTGGGTCACATTATGACATTTTGTGCTGTGCTATGGAGTGGTAAATAAAGTGCTCATATAAGAGCTGTCTCAGTTCCTTCCCCCATCCCCCCTCCAAAACACATCTCTCCCATCATGCAGAAGTTCTGGCAGCACCAGAAGGCAGCCATTAGAGGCAGAGAGATGGGGCAGGTCACACAGATTAAAAGAAAGAGAAGGAAATTGAGACATGATTGGTTGTCAAAGAAAGGCTGCTCTAGTTCTGTGTTTGTGTCATAGTCTTCTTCATCCATCACTGTGGGTCTCTCTCACTCCACTAGCAGTTGTCCTCGGATGGCTGTGCAACAATGAAAAGACTGCACTATACAAGTGCAATCAACTAACGCTCATGCAACTTACCGGTGGATAACAACTTTACTCGTCTCTTTCCCTAGTTCTGTATCCACTGGCCGTGCTTTCTGGTGTGCATTAACTTAACGTATTGTAATAGTGATGTACGCAAATGGATGCAACAGATACTCATTCATATGTCTCAATAGTTTCTGTGTTCAACTTCTGTGCGCTACAACCAATGTCTACGCATGCGCAGATTTTGCCTAGCGTGTAACAATGGCTTTGCCCTGTCAAAAGCTTTGTACCTCTCTTCAGGGACTAGGACGCCAATTGTCTCGTGTAGCTTTTTCTACAGCCAACAACGCTGTCGAGAACTCTAGAGTATCTTCCTCTGAGCTTGTCATTGATAAAGAAAGCAGATATGGCGCTCACAACTATAAACCGCTGCCTGTGGCGCTGTGCCGCGGTGAAGGTGTATTTGTCTGGGATGTGGAAGGAAAGCAGTACTACGACTTCCTCAGTGGATACTCTGCCTTGAACCATGGACACGCACATCCAAAGATAGTAGCAGCCCTCGCAGAGCAGGCAGCAAAGCTAACCCTCACCTCCCGTGCCTTCTACAACGACTTGCTGGGAGACTTCGCCAAATACGCCACTGAGCTGTTCGGCTATGACAAGCTCCTTCCTATGAACTCTGGGGTGGAGGCTACAGAGACGGCGGTGAAGCTGGCACGACGTTGGGGCTACGAAAAAAAACGCATCCCAAAATACCGAGCCAAGGTTGTCTTTGCTGAAGGAAACTTCCATGGCCGGTCCCTGATGGCCGTCTCGGCTTCCTCTGACCCAGACAGCTATGATGGCTTTGGACCATTCCTACCTAACATGGAGAAAATCCCTTACAATGATCTAGATGCACTGGAGGTCAGTAACTACACCTGTGTATGTATCAGCAGCCTTCTATGGTGTGTGTGTGCACGTATGCAGGAGAAGTGCTCAGATTCGGACGTGTGTGCATTTTTGGTGGAGCCAATTCAGGGGGAGAATGGTGTGGTGCTGCCCTCCGACGGCTACCTCCGAGGAGTGAGGGACATCTGCTCCAGACACAATGTGAGGCCAGAGCAGTCTCATTATTGGGCTGACACGTAGTCCATGATACCCCACCCAGGTTCTGTTTGTGGCTGACGAGGTGCAGACTGGACTTGGAAGGACTGGAAAGTAGGTTCATAATAAGGTATACCTGTATGTACCTGTGGCAGCCTCCCATGTGGGCTGCAGTCACTCCCTCTACCACTGACTGTATACAGGCTGTTGGCTGTAGACCACGAGGGAGTTAGGCCTGATGTAGTCACTCTGGGTAAGGCTCTCTCTGGAGGCATGTTCCCGGTGAGTTCTGCTCTAGTCTACTGTCCCCTTACTACACCATGTGTATTGGTGACTGCCTTGCTCCGTGTACTGGTGACTTGCCCTACACTGCCCCATCACACTATATAACATTCCTTCCTGTTGTAGATCTCCTGTGTTTTGGCTGATGATGACATCATGTTGACCATTCAACCTGGACAGGTGAGAGCACCAATTGACCACACGTTGGGTCTGTGACCTACCTCCCTTCCTCTCCTCAATGCAGCATGGTTCAACCTATGGTGGCAGTCCACTGGCCAGTCGTATTGCCATTACAGCACTACAAGTATGTATTGCTCATAATGAATTAGCCTCGTTCCCAGGCCCTATGTGCAGAGGAGGGTTTGGTACGCACTGCTTGTGCATGCACAGGATCTCCATGGTAACCCCAGAAAAATGTGGGTTACCGTATACATTCTTGTATGGAGACCCCACACATGTGCAAGCAGTGCGTACCAGGCCCTCTCATCTCACATATAGGGCCTGGGAATGAGGCTAATAACAAATGTGACTTGTCAGTCTACTGCTATTCAAGATATCTTTAGAATGTACTGTTCTGGTATGTTATGGCAGGTACTGGTGGAGGAGGGTCTAGTGGAGAATGCAGCTGCTCTGGAGAGTGTGATGAGGGAGGAGTTGGATCCCCTAGACCGTTCTGTAGTGGATAGTGTGAGGGGGAGAGGTCTCTTCTTTGCCATTGTTATTAAAGGTTAGTGATACCCTGACATGTAAGACCACTAGATAACTGCTCACACTTACTCGCTCACACTTTCCCTCCCAGAGGACCGATCAGCATGGGACGTGTGTCTGAAACTCAAGGAGCGTGGGGTGCTGGCAAAACCAACACACGATAGCATCATTCGTCTTGCACCACCTCTTGTCATCACCAAGGAGCAGTTGGTGGAGGCTTGTGACATCATCAGGAGTGTGATCAATAGGCAGTGACAAGAAACAGCTGCATGCCTTTTGTATATACCCAGCCTGTACAGACTGCCATGTAAATCAATCAAATAATTTATTAAACACGATGCAATGACCACTTCACACTACAATGGCTACAGCTACATGTACATAAAAAAACTTTCGATAAAATAAAAACTAGCTGCTGGTGTTCTGACTATGTCCTGTGTCCTGCCTTCGTTTCATGAGTTTATGACAGTGGCGGCAGACACGATGGGGATGTGAGGCGTTCCACGGTAAGGGAGTGTGGCTACTGGCACATATATCACATGACACTGTACCACAGTAGCAGCAGTGGTACTGTGGGGGGATGGGAGGGAGAGGGAGGGAGGGAGGGAGGGAGGGAGGGAAGAAGAGAGAGGGGACATGAGAGGTATATATGTACTTAGAGTTTTTCTAACATACTTTGTTGACAAGGAAGGTGAATGCCCGACCACAGGCACAACGGGAGACACTCCTCAGGGGTTGCCATGGAAGGTTCATCTCTGGGAAGTGACTTATGTAGTGTCTTATGGTCTCTGTGGAGGTGGGGGCAGGTGAGAGGTGACGAGGTGAGAGGTGATGAGGGGAGGCAGGTGGAGACAAAGGCTCTTTTCCTTCTGTTTCTGCATCAGTACTGGTGGTAATGTCAGCTGTACTGGTAGTGTCAGTGGTAGTGTCAGTGGAGGTGGTGGTAGTGTCAGTGGTAGTGTCAGTGGAGGCGGTAGCCTTGACATCAGACATGCCAGTCAGGCTAAGTGGAGTATCAGACACTTCATGTCTTCTGAATGTCTCTTCAACTGAGTACTTCACACCCAAGCTATCCAGGCCTTGTTGTAGTGCCTCCAGCGCCTAACTCACACAACACACACACACACACACACACACACACACACACACACACACACACACACACACACACACACACACACACACACACACACACACACACACACACACACACACACACACACACACACACACACACACACACACACACACACACACACACACACACACACACACACACACACACACACACACACACAGTACCACAAAGGATGGTGATGAGGTAGAGTTAAGATTAACCTGAGTCAGGAACTTGATGTGATCTTCAAAGCACCTATTCTGTTGCCAGAGGCTAGTCATCAGCTCTTCTTCCTTCTCAACCAGCCTGTCCTGTAGGTAGTACCTGCCATAAAGGCCCTGCCAGAACCTACATAGGAGAAGATGGTCTGTATCGAGGCAGAATGAGGGTCAGGGTTCACTTTCACCTCAACTGTCTCAGGTCTGTGTTGGGCTCAATGACGTTATGGTCTCCATGGTGATACAGGGGGTTGATGTAGTCATCAAGGTGGTCCCAGACATGGCCCCAGAGAGAGAAGGTCAGTTCAGAGAACCTGAGAATGGATACTGGAGTCACACACACACACACACACACACACACACACACACACACACACACACACACACACACACACACACACACACACACACACACACACACACACACACAACACACACACACACACGCACACACACACACACACACACACACACACACACACACACACGCAAACACACACACACACACACGCAAACACACACACACACACACACACACACACACACACACACACACACACACACACACACACACACACACACACACACACACACACACACACACACACACACACACACACACACACACACACACACACACACACACACACACACACACACACACACACACACACACACACACACACACACACACACACACACACACACACACACACACACACACACACACACACACACACACACACACACACACACACACACACACACACACACACACACACACACACCCCTGTTCCAATCTCTCCTTCTCACAATTCCCAAGAAAGGTTCCAAACTGACACGAGTGGGCGTGGTCGTGAAGAGTAACCAGAAAATGCTCATTGAACTGAAAGGCAGTCGGCACCTGCACCATGACCTGCCACACCCCCTCCAGAAACTGTGTGAAGATGGGACTTGTCTCCTTCTCCTCCACCACCAAGTGCCCACACCTGGCATGGGACAAGACACTCACGTCATGTCAAACGTGATGTGTTGCACTTACCTCTGAGAGAACTTGTGTCCACAGGAGAGCCACTCCTTCTCTACCAGTATCTATAGGACATGCAGTGAGAGAGTGAAGGAGCACATTCAGACTGTAGTGCTGGCTGCTGACCATAAACCCATGCAGAGTGCGGTAATAAGGGTCAAGAAAGATCGAGGTGAGGGCACACGTTTGAGCAGTTCTGTCCCATCCATCAGAGCAGTGCACTAGAACACTTGACCCAAACTGAAGTGCCTGGAGATAGGAGAGGGAGAGAGGGAGAGAGGGAAGGAGGGAGGTAAGGAGGGAGGGAAGGAGGGAGGGAGGGAGGGAGAGAGGGAGGGAGGGAGGGAGAAGTCATTGGAGCCTGAAGACAAACAGAGGGGAGGGGGAAGACAGTACCTTTGAAGCAAAGAGTGAAGCCTCTAGGATGAGCTGGATATGTCTGAGCCAGGCAGAGGACTCCAGACAGGACAAGAAGCTGGCCACTGATGAGTGGGGCATGTGCACACCTGAGGCAGGAGAGGAGCTCTGTGAACTTGGTCCAATTAATAGTTAGAAGGCAGTGGACCTTCGATGAGCTTCTGCAGGCTCTCCCTCATGACATGGATGTTCTGAATATTGTAGAACTGGTAGTTAGTATTGGGGTAGTAGCCAGCTGCCTCGTATCCCTTCCCTGCTGCACGGTTTGCCATAGCATTGATCTGGAGAGGAGGTAGATGGAGTGTATCCCATAGTAGTGGCAGTATGGGTGGGGCCTACCCTGGGCCGGGTGTCCATCACGTGCAGTGTGTCAGTATTGGGACTGGATCGGAGGATACACTGTACCATTTCTTCATCCTCTGCCGACCTTCCCCGCAGGCCGGCCAGTGGCTGGCTGCTACGGCACAATGACGACTGCACAACACACCCACCATTACAAACACACTAATGAGTTTGCCCTAGCCCTAGCCCTACTGACCTCTCGAGGGAGATAGTAGTAAGCTAGTATGGGCAGACGTCCTTTACTGCGAAACTTGGCACTCCCCTGGATGGTTACATCATCAGCAGAAGTGGGGACGTAGAGATGGCAACTGTACGTGTCACACAGCTAAGATGGGAGAGTAAGGCTCACTTCCTGACTGCTAGCCAACAGAGAGAGTATCTCAGAATGCAGCCTACCTCATAGTTACTATTAAGTGTGGTAGCCTTCCAGTGCTCATTAGGTACCCCCATTCTCTCATATTCAGCCACAGCATCAAACAACATCCAGCCGGAGCTCTGCTTCACAGTACTGCTGTCAGGACGGTACTGGAACGCATACAGTTCATTGTACAACTCTGCAGTGGAGGACAGGGGATGTGCTGGGTTGGAGCTGAACACAGTTACTGCTAGCTCACTTGGTTGAGCGAAAATGTGAATGGTGTCTATGATGTCGAGGAGATCAGACTCCCGAGGGATGATGAAGTAGAGGTGTTGAAATGTCTTACATAACAGCAACATGGGGTAGCCCCTGGTCGTTAGAGGCTGCCTCTCCACTACACTGATATGATGATATAATACCTACAGCCCAATTAAGGGAGAGAATTGATGTTCCCAAATGTAGTGTGTATTATTCCCATCAATTATGAAAGTTAATGAGAGGGGTTTACCCATGTTTCCTGTGCTCCAGTTGGCTCCACAAAGATGAGGTGTCTGTCTGTAAGACAGAGAGTGCCGGTCACGAACTCTCTGGTCAAGTGATGTTGACGCAGTAACGCCCTCTCTACCTACCAGAGCGAGAGGGGAGGGGGCGGGTACGGCACACAGCTCATAGCTTGTTCAATGAGTGGGACTAACTTTGGGTGTTTTTATCTGGTGTACACGACTGACAGGCCCCTCGTCCAGGCCCGTTGCAGAGCTCACAAAATTACTGTTCCCCACTGTTACTTGCATCTTATCCGACATCTTCCAATTGAACGAATCTTTAGAGGCACGTGTATTAGGGCAAAGGTCATCCACATTGGCATTCAAGCACAGAAATCGCTGCCAAAAATGCGACGACAGACAGAGGACCCCATGCACGGCACGGTCCTCACTAAAGCCAGCTCCAGATATGTCTCGGAGAAGTTTGTTCCTGGTCTCTCTTGCTCTCCTCCGTGGGCTACGCGGTATGTGCACCATTCGGGTCTGCTTACTGTGGCAAATGTGTGTGTGCATCACATTGTAGGCCAGAATGATACTGAAGAAGTGGACGGTGACCGCGGTGTGTCCCATCTCCCGTCTCTCCCTCCTCTTCGTCCCTCCTCCACACCTCCCCAGTCCTCCCATGATAACAGTGAGAGAGACTCAAGTACACCTGCCGTTCTTGTGGTGGTGCTGTCAGTGCTGTGTGTGATTGTGCTGGTGACAGTGGTACTGGTGCTGGTGGTGAGACTGAGGAGACACTGGAGGAAAGCTAGTAACAGTACCACCTCCGATGAGGCAGTTGTGACCGGGAATGGGACCAGTCTAAGTCTGCTCTCTTCCACTCTCCCAACCCAGCACCTCGAGTGGTGTAGACCTCATTCCACGTCTCCTACTTCCCTTCCTCTTCCTTCTCTTCTCCCCCCTCCCCCTGCGGCTCTGCCTCAGTGTCCTTCACCTGTTTCCCACGACTACTCAGAGATAGCCACACCTCCTGCTACCATCCGTCCTAGACCATCACACCAATATGACGAGGTAGCCACCAGTCATATACCATCACACCAATATGATGAGGTGGCAGACTGTGTACCTACAAACCAGGAATCATGTGATAGTCACATGACACAGAGCCATTCACTGCCACACTCCTCATCCCAGGATGGTGTGGCCTCCTCGCACTGCAGCTCCTTATCCATCCAGGACTTTGCTCCGAACTGGATAATATCCCCGGCATGTTCAGAACTGACTCAACAGAAGGTGTACAGACGTGTGGAGCCATATCGTGTGTCCCTCATCCTTCCATCATGGGATGATGGCTGCGGAGCCACACTGGCAGTCAGAGGCAGGACCAGCAGCTGTAATGACTTGGATGTGTCAGACAGGTACAACCACCTGGTGGGGACGGAGGGCTATGGCAGCCTAGAGGAGAGGGGTGTACATGCATATGCCACTCTTGAGCCATTCTTGAGGCTGGAGCCAGTGAGGCTGAGGTCATACTCGTGTGGCGGGAGTCTCTACAACCATCTCCACCATTGATGGAACTTCTTGAGAACATGCAATCACTAATATTTTGTTCAATTCTTTCACAAAATAATTTAACAATCATGATAATAATTTAACAATCACGATAATAAATAAGAATATTCCCTAAAGTTGGCTGTCTTTGCGACTACTTCTTCTCCGTATGTCTGCATCTTGAGCCATTTCGTACAGTTTGCGGGAGGCCATTTCTCCTGTCTGGTCCACCATCCGTCGGAAAAGAGAGCTAGGCTGCTGCAGGAGTCGGTATGGCTGTTCAAACTCCTTCACCTGACCTTTATTCATCACCTTACAGCGACAGAGGGAGAGACACACACACTAATACATGTAGTCTATTATCAGTACCCACCCAGCAGCTGACTCCGTGCCCACTATTATGTATAGTAACTGAGAGAGAGAGCTTGCCAAAGACAGGCCACTCTGGTTGTACTTGACCAGTGATTTATCAAAATGTAGTATTTGCAAACAAAATTAGGCCTATGTCTGCAGTAGGCACTATATAAGGGACCTGTGGGCTGTGGGGCTATACACACAGCCACTGGGTCGAGGCATGCTGCCGTCAACAGCCAAATGAGATGATGTGGTGGGCACTCACAAGGACTCTGTCGGAGTCCATGATGGTGTTGAGACGATGGGCTATGGTGAGCACTGTGCAGTCCACAAACTGCTCCCTCAGGGCACTCTGAATGATACCATCAGTCCTGTTTGCACACAGAGAGGACGTTGGGTTAGACCAGCTGTGGCTGCACACACAAGGCTCACTTGATGTCTACATTAGCATCAGTCCTGTTTGCACACAGAGAGGACGTTGGGTTAGACCAGCTGTGGCTGCACACACAAGGCTCACTTGATGTCTACATTAGCAGTGGCTTCATCTAGGACTAGAATCTTGTTGTTCCTAAGGAGGGCTCTGGCCAGGCACACCAGCTGCTTCTGACCCACACTGAAGTTACTTCCTCCCTCTGTGACCACTGCCTGTAGTCCTCCCTCCAGCTCCTCCACTGCTGCCTTCAGCTGTACCTGTTGCCAGGGAAATGGGTAATGGTTTCATTGTGGTTATAATGAGCATTGGAATGTAATTAGGCAAGACTGCAAGAGATACATAATTGGCTAATGAGAGAGAGAGAGAGAGAGAGAGAGAGAGAGAGAGAGAGAGAGAGAGAGAGAGAGAGAGAGAGAGAGAGAGAGAGAGAGAGAGAGAGAGAGAGAGAGAGAGAGAGAGAGAGAGAGAGAGAGAGAGAGAGAGAGAGAGAGAGAGAGAGAGAGAGAGACCTGTTCCAGCACACTCCAAAGTCTGTGATCACTATACTCATCAAAAGGGTCTAGGTTATACCTCACTGTGCCGCTGAAGAGAACTGGATCCTACAGTAATCGGAGATAGTCATCACACACACACACACACACACACACACACACACACACACACACACACACACACACACACACACACACACACACACACACACACACACACACACACACACACACACACACACACACACTGGGGGATGATAGAGATATGTTGTCTCAGGTCATGTAGACCAATCTCTTTAGAGTTAATACCGTCTATTTGAACCTGTCCAAATGGCTCTGCCAGTCGGAAAAGAACTGAGATTATGGAGGACTTGCCAGCACCAGTACGACCCACAATACCGATCTGGGAATGGGGGTGTGTGGGTAAGTTTTGGGGTGGGGTGGGGGTGGGGGGCTGTGAAGTAGAATACTCCAAAAGTTTGTCTCAGCCACTCACCTTCTCTGAAGGTTTGATGGAGAAAGAGAGGTTCTTGAGAACCAGGGGCAGGTTGTCGGCATATCTGAAGGCCACGTCAGCCAGTACAAGTTCCCCCTTGGTGGGCCAGTCTGCAGGAGGCGGTCGATGAGGAGGCCTCGTCTCCAGCGAGGCCTCTGAGTCTAGTCTACTGTATGCCATCACACGCTCAGCAGAGATCATCTGGAGAAACACAGTGTGGACCGTGTAGCCCACATTGGCTGAATGTGAGGGACACTCCAACAACATTCCATAACGGAGTGACTACTATTCACAGTGACTATTGAACTTTGCCCCTTACCACATTCTCCACCTCTGCACTGAGCCTGACACAGTACTGAAACATCCCTGCCAGGGAGACAGTGTAGGTGAGACCCAGGCCCACTAGCCCAGCATTGAGGGTGGAGGCCAGTGGTACAGAAAGGAAGGCCATCGCTGCAAGGAAAAGTGCACTGACGAAGTCGATTCGTATTCCAAACCATCGAGTGGTGGCCAGGTAGAGGTACCAGCCTTGGGAGTGCTCGTTCTCATACCTGGAACAGAAACGATCTCATCCTCATCCTCCATCTCACACCCAGCCCTCCCTCCTTCCCTCCCTCCCTCCCTGCTTCCCTTCCTCCCTCCCTCATCCCTCCCTCCCTCCCTCCTTCCCTTCCTCCCTCCCTCATTTCCTTCCTTACTTGTAGAGATACTGAAGTGCAACAGACTCCTGGCGAAAGGATCGGATGGTGGACAGTCCTTGCAGAGTGGTGGAGACATGAGAGTACAGGGGACTCCGTGCTGTGGAACCACCAACACAATCCCAGCAGTAAGTCATTCATTACCTAGTGCTCACTAACTAACTAACCCACGGCCTCCAGTCTTTTGATGTCCCTAGAAGTCTTCAGGTAGTAGGTCCGTAGTAAGAGGAACATGAACATCACCACTACTGCTGGTATGAGCACCCATGGATTGGACACACAGGCCGTGATGATGATGGCTAGGAACCGCAGTAGCAACTGAGAGAGAGAGATACAGAGCTTCATCACACTTCCAAGAATTACTGCCATCTACTAGCCCAGCCATTTATTTAAAGAGGTAACCTAGCCTGCTTACTAGCATGTACTCGCAGAACTGGAATGGCAGGAGGTCATCCAGGAACCCAGTGTCCTTTGAAAATCTGTTCAAGACTCGTCCAATGGGATTGGTGTCGAAGAAGAGGATGGGAGCTCTCAGGATAGAGGCAAACATTCGATTGTGCAGTATACGTGAGGCATTCACACAGAGGAAGAAGAAGGCTATGGTCCTGATGAGGTTAAGGAAGATGACTCCTAGAACGGTCCCTCCGTATATCCCAACTCTCTGGTCCACGTGGAGGTCACACAGCTGTCGAATGCTCTTGTTGGTCTCTTCCAAGAAGGTCAGATTCTGGCTTGAGCAGTCAGCCCTGAGGGGGAAAGTGCAGTAGGAGGGAGAGAGGGAGGGAGGGAGGAGGGAGGGAGAGGGGGAGAGAGAGAGGAGGGAGGGTCTTACCAGTCAGACAGCCACCAGTCAGAGAGCACTACACTGGCCTGACAGGAGAGAGAGAGAGAGTAGCTATCACGGTACTCACCATTAAGATAATCTCACCTCTCCGAGGAGAAACACAATCAGAACAGCAGTCAGTAAGAGGTAGCTACCACCAGCCTTGAAATAAAGGTAGTACGTTTTTAGAGAGATTGTCCCGTGACCTTTCTCCTCTGGGGGTGGGCCATATAACGTCTCCTGCATCAGGCAAATGTCATGTGACTAACATGTGACTACTCCCTCCCTCTCTCTTCACCTCAACTTCATCATGTCTGCTACTCTCAGCCTCCACCGCAGAGTGGATGGAGAGCATGGATGGTGCCGAGTAGATGGAGGTGGAGTCTGGGGGAAACTGGTCGAGGTCGTCACCTAAGTGATGAACTTTGGAGTTAATCGTACGTGATGCAAGGTTTGACTCGCTCTCAGTGATGTAAATAATGTTCTTCCTCTTGTACGGGGAGTGAGGGGTGGAGTGAGTGACAGTCACATGCTCCTTAGTCTCCCCCTCCCCATCAGACTCCCTCTCTCCCCCCTCCCCCTCCTCCTCCTCCTCCTCCTCCTCCTCATTATGAAGAGAGAAGATATCCCTTTCATCTTTCTCATTATTCGTCTTTATCAGTTCCATCAACTCCACCCCACTAGCCAGTAGTTCGTCATAGTTACCATAGCCCTCCACCTGGCCCTAAATCCAGATAGTATGCAGGTATAAAGTAACGGAGATAAGGAAATGTACAACTGACATCTTTAATGGCAAGGATATTGTCAGCCATTTGGGCAAACTGGAGCTGGTGAGTGACTAGAATGACACGACGATCCTTAAGCAGTCCACACACCACTCTGGGAGGGTCCAGGGGAGGAGGGGGGGAGGGGGGGGAGGGGGGGAGGACAGTAGGGACATACATTAAGTGATAGGTGGTATTTAGAACAGGTCTCACTTGTCATAGAGCTGCCTTGCCACAGCAGTGTCCACAGCAGAGAGAGGATCATCCAGGAGGTAGAGGTCTGCGTGGTGGTACACCGCCCGTGCCAGGTTAACCCTTGCCTTCTGTCCACCACTCAGTGTGACACCTCTCTCCCCAACCAGTGTCAGGTCACCATGCAATAACTGGGCCACATCCTAGCAGCAATAGAGAATATCACCACAATGGCTTCCCTATATCCCAACTCCACACTACCCTCCTCTAATAGCCAGGTATACAGCATCCCTCAGCCCAGGGCCTGGCTACATGCCATCACACAACATCATGGATTTTTCTAGAAAACATTTTCAGGGGAGGAAATCAGGACTTCCTAAAATTGAGGGGGTGTGACTTAGTTTTTTGGAATTGATCATAGCCCATCTCAGGGGGGGCAAAGCCACTTTCAGGGGGGGGGGGGAATTGCCCCCCTTTGCCCCCCCCCCCCTAAAAAAACCTGATTTACATATGTCAGACATACCTTATCTAGGGCACAGGCTTCCAACACAGATTGATAGCGGTCCATTTCAAAGACCTTCCCCAGTAGGATATTGTCTCTTAAAGTTCCAGAAAACACCCACGGCTCCTGGGAGGCATAGGAGATCTGACCTGTGACCTCTACAGATCCCTCCACTGGTTGCAGTTCTCCCAGTAAGCACTGGAGCAGAGTGGACTGAAGTGGCAGTTATAAAATACCAGATATTGAGATGTACACACACAGGGTAAGTACACTACCTTGCCAGCTCCCACTGGTCCTACTATTGCCAGCAGAGGCTTGTCCTGGACAAGACACACGGAGATATCAGTCTGCTGTTAACATTAGAGTGATGAACTCTGACCTCAGCGACAGAGAAGGAGACACCACTGACGACCTTCTTGTCTTTGTCTTCACTCCACGACAGAGCCACGCCATCTAATTTAACTACTGGGGCAGCAGAGGAAGACGAGGAGACGACCTCTAACTCTTCCAGTTCAAGGAGTCTCTGAGGGGAGGGACACCACATTGACATGGAGAGTCCACAATGGGTGAGGGGAGAGGGTAGCAGAGGAGAGAGGAGAGAAGCAGGAGTAGAACTGTATTAACAGGCCATAGATATGAATGGAGGGAAGAGATAGGAGCGGCAAAAAGACATGTGCCAGGTTTTAAATACACTAACTACACCACACATGAAATATATGAAGGAAGATTGACAACGCACTACTCGAGAGAGAGAGAGAGAGAGAGAGAGAGAGAGAGAGAGAGAGAGAGAGAGAGAGAGAGAGAGAGAGAGAGAGAGAGAGAGAGAGAGAGAGAGAGAGAGAGAGAGAGAGCAACATAGCAATGGAGAGAGTCCTCCTGGGTACAAAGATCAGGAAGTGATGTACCACAAAAACAACAGTGAAGGCCAATGTACAGGCTTGACTGCTATTCTACTACACACTTTAACCCTCTAAGCTAGCAGGCTAACTTGCTCTTGCATGTATAACTTAACTCTACTCATCAGAAACTCTACCCGAACTCGATCCTTACACACCTTACACTCTACTCATCAGAAGCTCTGCCTGAACTCCTTACACAAAGAGACTCTAAACTAGCTACAGCCAACAGCACATGATATGCCCGAGAAAGAAGGAACAGAGAAAAAGTGAGAGAGGGGAGGGAGAGAGTTAATACCTGAATTCTCTTAAGTGAGGTGTAGGTGTCATACCCATTGATAAAGGCATAGGTGACAAATAGGACTGAAGATAAACGCAATACTAACAGAAGTGAAAGGACACTAAAGTAAAAGGAGAAGTCTTGAGTCGTCTCCAGGAGGGCACTAGGGGCAAAGATGAGGAACAGTGGAACGACGATCATGATATAAACACCAAAGACTACAGTGCTGGCATGAATGGCCTTCTGCTTCATAACGAGGCTAACTTCTGCCCTGTGTGGGGAGGAGGTACAGGGAAAGGTGACTGCCTGTCCATTCTAGTAATACAAATACACTGATATTTCATGGAGCTCTGCTCCAATGTACAGCAACTTTGCCCCAACTCCAGATTAGCTGAGGGCTAGGATTAGCTGAGGCTAGGAAGTGAGCATGTGGGTACATTGATGGTCGTAGTATAGCAAAAGGAGGCCAAGCTTTGTGAGAGAAAGGAAGATCAAGAGAAGCTGCTGGGGGAGGGTAAGGACAAAAAGAGAGGTGGGAAGGAGGGAGGAAGGAAAGGAGGGAGGGGAGGAGGGAGGGAGGGGAGAAAGGAAGGAGGGAGGAGAGAAGGGAGGGGAGGGAGAGAGGGAGGGAGAGAGGGAGAGGTTATACCTGAATTCTCATGAGTGAAACAGTGGCATCAAATCCTGCGTTAAAAGCGTAAGTGACAAGCCAAAGAGAAAATGCACTCAATCCCGTCAAAAGCGAAAGGACAACAAAGAAAAAGGAGAAGTCTTGATTCCTCCCCAGGAGTGCGCTAGGGCCAAAGATGAGGAACAGTGTAATGACAATCATGATATTGAGGGAAAAGACTATGGTGCTGCCTTGAATGGCCTTCTGCTTCATAACGAGGCTAACTTCTGCCCTGTGTGGGGAGGAGGTAGAGGGGAAGGTGACTGACTGTCCTAATACACATACACTGATACTTCATGGAGCTCTGCTCAAATGTACAGCAACTTTGCCCCAATCCAGATTAGCTAAGGGCTAGGATTAGCTGAAGCTAGGGAGTGAGCATATGGGTACATTGATGGTCGTAGTATAGCAAAAGGAGGCCAAGCTTTGTGAGAGAAAGGAAGATCAAGAGAAGCTGCTGGGGGAGGGTAAGAACAAAAAGAGAGATGGGAAGGAGGGAGGAAGGAAGGAGGGAGGGGAGGAGGAAGGGAGGGGAGAAAGGAAGGAGGGAGGAGAGAAGGGAGGGGAGGGAGAGAGGGAGGGAGAGAGGGAGAGGTTATACCTGAATTCTCATGAGTGAAAGAGAGGCATCAAATCCTCTGTTAAAAGCGTAAGTGACATACCAAACAGAAAATGCACTCAATCCCATCAAAAGCGAAAGGACAACAAAGAAAAAGGAGAAGTCTTGATTCCTCCCCAGGAGGGCGCTAGGGCCAAAGATGAGGAACATTGTAATCACAATCATGATATTGAGGGCAAAGGCTGTGGTGCTGGCATGAATGGCCTTCTGCTTCATAATGAGGCTAACTTCTGCCCTGTGTGGGGAGGAGGTAGAGGGGAAGGTGACTGCCAGTCCATACACTGATACTTCATGGAGCTCTGCTCAAATGTACAGCAACTTTGCCCAACTCCAGGGCTAGGAAGAGAGTGCACAGCAGTAGTCAATGAGCATAGCAAGAAGAGGTGAAATAGGATCTCCAATGAATATTTTTCTGAAGCCAAGGAAATATGACAGACTGCTAACAATGAAAAAGAAGAGGAAGTGAAGACACATGTGAACCAACCTAGATTCTCCACAGTGAAATATAAGTGAGGGGGGGGGAGGGAGAGAGAGGGAGAGAGAGAGAGGGAGAGGAAGAGGTAGGGAGGGGGGAGAAGTGAACAGACGGGGCACCTGGATTCTGTTCAGTGAGGTCCTGGCATCAAATACTGTAACGAAGCATCGTAGAAGAAAGATCATGCCGACAGTACGCAGTCTCTGCACCAGAGAAAGAATGACAAAAAATGACGAGAGAGATTCAGTATTGCCCATCATCACACCCGGTACAAGGATGAGAAATAAAACAAGAGGGACCACTGCTACAAAGGAGTAGGCAGTCAGCATGGCTTGGATGGACTTCTGTTGCATAACTTTGACAATCTCCATCCTGGAATGGGAGGCAGGACCACCAGTTAGCACACACATTAGGACACACAGACATTCACACACAGAGGAGCTGGCTAGAGTGGGCAGCAACTTTGCCTGCTACAGGAAGTGGAGCAAGGGAGTTAAGTGACAAGGAAATGGTCATTTGGTGGAGTAAAAGACAGACACTGTTTCCGCAGATCCCAGACCCTCAGTATACAATGTGCATGTAGCTGGTGTTGATAATACAGAGGGACAGCAGGTATTTTATACCTGGATTCTGGTAAGGATCACCTGGGCCTCAAAACCCTGGAATATGACACGACTGCAGAAGTTGAAGGAGGTCGTACACAGAGTGTTAACGAGAGAGAGAATACTGAAGTAGGAGACCAGGGGAATGGTATCCATCGTATAGGTGAAGGGGACAAAGATGATGAAGATGATGAAGATGATGAGATGAGTGGTACTGCGGTGATAGTTAATCAGAGTGGCTGGTACTACAGAGATAATGGTGGCTTCACCCCTGAGGAGGAGATGAGCCAGTCATTGCAGAGAAGAGAGTGCAGCTGGCTGTAAAGAGCTCTGCACACTCACAAGCAAGTTTACCAAGACAGTAGTCCATTCAGGGGAGTGGGGACCATTGGTAAAGGTCACACACACATCACCCCACACTACTACTAGATCCTACTACAGTCTCAGAGACAATGGAATACCATTGTGTGTGCCTAACAAGTAAGACGGTCAGGTGCCTGCAGTTGGGGGGAGTCCAGTCTCCGTCAAAGAACACATACACCACACACACAGATGGATGTGCGTCACAGAGCTGCTCGACAAGTAAGGACAAGAGTTGTAGTGTAACCAGATATATACAGCCATTGGTGAGTCCTACAGGCAAAGTTGCTGGATGGCAGAGCTCCTTGAAACGCACATTCTGTTCAACTTACTTGCGGAGTTTGGTGACCACTCTCCTGAAGGCATACTCCCACGCATACATCTTTATTACTCTAATTCCAGTGATTACCTCATTCATTACCCGTACACGTTTGTCGGTCACCTGAGCAGATTTAAACCTAATGAGAGGGAGAGGGGGAGGGGGAGGGGGAGGGAGAGGGGGAGGGAGGTACAGTAGTATAATTCTGCCGAAGTAACACCCACCCACCCACCTTAGTTTCCCAAAGATACGGGCCAGGAATATTTGCAGAGGAACTTGCAGAATGACAAACGCCATTGCCAGGAAGGCCGGCCACCCCACCTCCCGGTACACGAGATAGGTGAACACAGCGAGATGCAGGGGACTGATCCAGAGGAAGTGGATGAACAAGAAGGCCAAATCAAATCGCTGGACGTCATTGGACATGAGATTGATGATGTGCCCAGTGGACACCTTCCCCAGGGTGACCTGACTCAGCCTTAATATCTGGTGGGAAAGTGAGTAGTATACATGTCAGCACAAAGGGCTGTGGCTATTAATAGGCTGCCATTGTTTTTAGGAGACCATTTTGAGGTACCTTGTATGTGGCCCCTGTGATGGTAGCATACACTAACACAGTGATATCACATGACAGTGGAATACCTTCTGATAGATGGCATTGGAACATGTGATCCTAGCAATCATGCCTGACATCTGGCCCAGGATGAACCCGTGGCCATGTATTAGGGTCACTGTAAATGCCATTGCCACTAGTCCTGAGAGAGATAGAGAGAGAGTGGAGGGAGGAGACACCTAACTACCTTGTTGTACCTCCAGCATAGAGGTAGGCATCTCGAGTGTCTTCAGGTGTTGGGTCAGTGATGGTGAAATAGTTGGCAAGGTAGCCCAGTACGATGGACTGCCCTACTTGGAACCCCACCTATGTGACACCCACCATCAGTGAGGGGAGGGGACGAGGTAACTGGGAGGGGCTTACTTCAAGGAACATCAGAATGCCTTGCACAAGGAGTCTGAGCCAGATACATTTGAAGATGACCAGCCAGAGTCTAGCAGTGCCACCTTGCTCCTTCCTCTCCAACTCCTTGGCCCAATACCTGCACACACCAGCAGTACTGTAGAGCCCACAGTAACTGCACCACCTACCTATTGAATTTGTCTAGGAGTCTTTTTGCGTCGGTTTCCAGAGGATGTTTATACAGGTCTTCCTGCTTGAGCCCTTTCCTCCAGCCTAACCAGAGAAGAGGGTCTACCCAGCTGTGCGTGTGGGGAGAGGACTGCGTAACACTCGATGCATATTTCAACGCAACTTACATGAAAAGTAGGCGAGACAAGAAGTTCCATCGTGCCTTTCTCCTGGGGTCCTTGGGGATGTGAGGAATTTCTGCTATCGGCGGCTGCGCAATGGCCGCGAGCTCCTCTTCTTCCTCGGCCGCTTTTGTTTCGTCTGAACTCATTTTCCAACCTGCAAGCCATACGAGTTGGACTTTGAACTGTGTGTAGTACCCGACCCTCGCGGGTGGCGAGACGCGAGACTACTATGCTAGGCGCTAAACTGCACGTGATTAGTTTGCGCTAACGCAAAATGGACCGTGAGCTGGACAATGCTGTTGGGGAAGAAAGGCACGATGTGGGGCCTTTTGAGTCGACTGTTTTTTCAAGACAAAGTTCTATACGCAACCCTTTCTCCCGTGTTGTCCACTGTTTTATGATCATTCCGCTCTTGCTTATCCTGGGACTCGCTCTCTCCTCCCTCGGCTACTTCGCCGTGATAGACAGCAAAGTGAGCGGAGTAGATGCTCCCCCAGGTGGTGGGCACTGTATACTCTTCGCCGACTGGAATAAGGACGCTAGTAACCGTGCCGGTGACCTCGACTTAGGTTCTGGACATGTTTGCGTGTTCGTTATATTCGGTGAGGTAGCTGTTGCCGTCCTGGCCGCTCTGCTCATTGTGTGGATGATTGTGAAGACCTCTGCTGGATTCTACGTGTTAGTACATGTATCATCTCCTGTACCGCCAACAAAAGTATATATGCTAGGCTGACAGGGAGATGATATATTGTTGTCCCCCTCCCACCCTACTGGGTGTTTGTTTGTGAGATATATTGTCCCCCTCCCCACCCTACTGGGTGTTTGTGTGTGATTGCTCCCCCACTACAGGGCCTCCTGGCTGTTGGTGTGTGAGATCCCAGTACTTGTGATTCACATGGTCTTTGGGTTCTGTGTGAGTTTCATCATCTCCATTGGACTGGCTATCACATGCAGTCAATATGGCCAATATCAGCATGCCTCTGGAGGGTAAGGGTAGTCCACTCAAGTTACACTATATACTTGAATGACACTGTGGATAGGATGGTGGGAGGGGAGGGTGCTAGGATAGGATGGTGGGAGGGGAGGGTGCTAGGATAGGATGGTGGGAGGGGAGGGGAGGGTGTTAATCACAAGTGGTTGTCTTGCCATGTATCTTGAGCCCTGAGAATCACTATTGGACTCTATATGGTTAGAAGAACATTCTTTATGCAATTTGTATGGGTATGTTCTTACTCCAGATGCAGCAACTATACTCTGCCAATTCTGGAGAGACACCCTGACAGTAAAAACACTGTGAGGTTCTATGACTACCTGCATAGGTCCATGGTATGTTGGCCTAGCGTGCTGTGTTCCAGTGCTTGTTATATGTTAACCTCAATTTGCAGGTGACGTCGTGGCTTGTGGTGGTTGGATTGGCTATTTTACTGGGCATTCATGTTCTGCTGCTTGTCGTCTTCTGCTTCAAGCGCACGAGGAGGTCAAATCACGAGTTGATACCTGTGAGTGACGGAGAGAGCTCATCGGATGGCGACAGCACTGACGAGGCCATGGTACCCATTGCCGAGTTGGAGAAACGCTAGCTAACCACACCCCTCCCAACACACAACATATACTTCACCTTGCACACTGCAGTTCTATCACAGGCATTGTATGTATGGGCATGTAAATAGCAGTGTATGAACTGTAGTGTGTGAATTGCAGTAGATCTGGAACTTCATTTGTGTGTGATTGTGTATATGTTGCATGCTTTATATACTGTGTCTCTCTGTCTATAGTTTTCAGTTTGCACCATATAACTTTAATCATGCCTTGCACATGACTAGAACACATTGTGGAATATTGAGTGACGTGACCAACAGACTGTGGACAGTACGTGTTACTGGTCCAGTTGTGTCTGTAGTGAGCCACATCTCAGCTTGAGTGTGACAGTCCATGATCTTTCTCTGACAGAACTGACTCCTGTGCTGAGAGTTGTCGGTCCTTTGTTGTTAACTCCATCTCCTGGTTCCTGCCTTCCTCGCTTGATTTAGGTTCCTGGCCTTGCCGTAATGATGTCATCACCTTGCACATGCATAGTGGCCACCTCCTCTCATTCCGTTCTGTTTGGGGAAAGCAGAGATGGACAATGGCGGGTGCATAGTGGCCACCACCTCTCATTCCGTTCTGTTTGGGGAAAGCAGAGATGGACAATGGCGGGTGAGACGGAGCTCTCGAAAACTGGAATTAAACTGCTATTACACAACCACCACAACATTAACATACACCGTCACATGCATATTTCCCTCTGGTAGGCAGCCTTTAGAGAGGATCTAGGGTCATCCTTATCACCCTTAAGACTGAGCTCTAGGCTCATCCTTATTAAATCACCCTTATTAAGACTAAGCCTCAGTGGTTTGCACCATGTTGTAAGGTGAACCACTGCGACTGGGGATATGTCAGCTGTTTGTGTGCGACTGAATATGTCATTTTTTCGCGTGCAACTGAATATGACAGTTCTTTGTTTGCGACTGATCATATACATATGTGTATTATATATAGGCTATTATGTAGGCTCTATAGTCCCCTAAGACCCGTTTCTTCTTCTGCCTCTTTGCTTACAATACTTCATATGGCAGTGGATCCCTTTTTGTGGTATCTTTTGCTGCAATACTGACAGGAAACCAGCTGTAGTTGCTGAGGGTGTCTTTCAGTCAGCTTGGTCGACATTTGAAGTTCCTTTTTCAAAGATGTGTTGCCTTCAAGCTTCCTGCTTCATATTGAGTTCACTAGTGAGGGCCTCCTTCAGTAACTCTTGATGGTGTCTCTGCTCTTGACTTAACTTTTCCTGGATGGTTGGAGTTCCATCTGTCTGACATCCTCTGTCAGTTGGCTCATTCTGGCTTGTAGTAGCTCAGCCTCTGCTACTGCATCCTACTGGCATCAGCCCTCTCTGCTCTCTCGGTATATGCACAGTAGCTGTCATTTCTCTCTCCTGTCTTCTCCAGCTTTTCCGATGTCGGATATAGCTCACCCTTTCATTGTCTCGATCTCTTGTTCCACCTGTCTCTCCTTAACTTTGTACTGCTCAGTCAGTTCGTCAATTGTTGCTTGTAGCGTCTCTCCTTAACTTTGTACTGCTCAGTCAGTTCGTCAATTGTTGCTTGTAGCATTATAGCAACTGCTGTTGCATTTTCTTTACTGGCATCAGCCCTCTCTGTTCTCTCCATGTAGGTTTTCACAGTAGCTGCCATATCTCTCCCTGTCTTCTCCAGCTGACCCTCCTTCGCTTTAACTTCCCGAGTTAATTTGCTGATTATTGAGCGTAGGATGTCGGCCTCTGCTATTGCATCTTCCTCGGCCCTCTCTGCTCTCTTGATACATAATGACCTTGCCGCAAAGCTAGAGTGTAGCTCAGCTTTCAGTGCTTCGTTTTTTTTTTGCAGCTGACCCTCCCTTGCAACGAAGAAAAGATGCATCGTGTAATATTGAAGGACCTACTTTAGCTGTCTTCCCTCTGCCCTATACCTGCGTGTCTCTTCTATCTTATTGAGCTGCTCCTGGAACTCTCGACACACCTCCTGACGTATGTTGTACTCCATCTCCAACTTTTCCTTTTGCAAATCACGAATTTGCTTATGCAGTTGGGCACATTCTTCTTTAGCAAGAAGCGTGTTGCCCCTTATTCTGCCGCAGCTGCGGCTATGAGAACCCCACAGCCAAGGGGAGGCCAAGCCACTGTGGAAGAAGACAAGACAATTGAGGCCAAAAAGACAGTCTCTGTGACTCTGTGAACAGTGCAAGGTGTGCAAAACCTTTTAGGGGGAGGCAGCTGAGTAGAGCATTGAACTGTAGCCAGTTTCACGATGGGGATCACCTGTGAAATAGCAAGAACAAAAGAGAGAACAAAAAGCTAAGAACATAACCTTCCTGTCACCAGTAGCCCCCGTCACATAGCCACATACCTTGCTGGCAATGGCAGAGAACTTGAGTACGTGTACAGTCTCATCAAGCCCTGATGCACTGTTAGACACATTAACCAGCATCCCCAGCCGCACTCCCTTCCCTTTCCCAAAAAAAGTAGTTCTGGAAGAGCTGGGTTAGCTTGCTCTCTCTGAAGGGGACGACATGCTCATCTCCTCTCCTGTGGGGTAGAACAGTACCATCACTATCACATCCACACAATACAGCCCCACCTCCCAGAGTCTGGTTAATACCAACACACCTCTTGATCTGGTGGTTTTTCATGCCCTCAATGCATCTTCCAAGAATGTGTAGAGAGTTGTTAATGTTCCCTGCCTCCTTCACCCTCATCTCAGAGGCCCCAGTCAGACTAAAATCGATGACATAATGAATTGCAGTAAAGAATGCACTAAAATGCAGAAGGCCTGATATAATATAGTGCATACAGAAATTAGACAACTCCATTGCATTGTGTTCAGGGTGTAGGCTCATTTTTTGAGACAAGGGGAGAGTAGACGTGTTCTCCTTTCTACGCAGAGGCCTCCAACATCTTTAGTTTCAGTCTCAGCCACAGCCACAGCCGGCTCAGATTTCCTAGCTCGAGTTGCCGGCAGCTACAGTCAGAGGAGAGGCAAAGTTTATTTTTATTGTATTATATTTATCAGAGTTGTATTTATCAAACAAGTCTTGAAAGCGCATGCGCAGGATCTCCACCTCCACTGCTGAATCTTCTCTACTGGCATCAGCCACATACCTTGCTGGAAATGGCAGAAAAGTACATGTACAGGTCTCATCGAACACTAGGGGAGAATAACCATGCTGGTTAACGTGTCTACGCACTGTTAGACACTCATTAACCAGCATGGTTATCCTCCCCTGATGTACTCCTTTCCTTTTCCAACGCCAAGGCAGTTCTGGCCTTCAAAGAAATCATTCAGAGTTGGGACCATCGACTCCTTGAACACCTCTCTTTGAGGGGTTTGGGTGTGAAATATGCGGCTGAAGGAGAAAGCCTGGCTGATGTCTGTGTGACAACGCACGCTAGCCTTGTACATGTGTGAGGTGATGGGTGGTACGGCCTGAATTTCCTTCGAGCTTAGTATGGGAAGGCAGGAAGCATCCATACTCAGGATTTCTTGCTGGTTCTTTGGCCTTTCTCGGAACACGACGACGGATCGTTTCCTTGTCCGTCTGTCATCATCTGCTTCATTCACCATGTTCCCGGGAGCGAGGCACAGGGGATGGGGTGATTGGTGGGTGTGGTGGGTGTGGTGGGTGTGGCTGAATCCTGGGAGTTGACCTGACCTGACCTGACCTCCCTATTGGGGATAGAGAGGAACCCCTGCAATTAAGACTCAGTGAAATGAGACCTCAAATGGCATGCCTCTAATATGAGGGCACCTCACTACTTCCTCCTGTCCAACGGGGGACAGGACTGGACAGGGCCACTCTACGTGTACACATATCCTCAGCCACAATACTTTTAGCCGTAATACAGTGAACTCATCACACGTGATATGTGTGGTCCTACCTGTTGTGGGGTGTTAGGATGTACGTCTATTGGTCAGATATGTTTGAGAAATGAGGACAGCTTCTTGGAGGATGAGTGTATCTGATGTTGGCTCTGTGTACCACCTGTAGGAAACAAATAGTGGGGTACCCCACTCTCTCCCTCTCCCTTTCTTTCTCTCTCTCCCTCCTTTCTCTCTCTCTCCTCCCTCTCCTTACATCTGAGGAGCCCTCCTGGTCCTGCTGGAGGTGGTGGGTCTGTCTGATGTGGAGTGGAGTTACTGCAACATTGGACTTCAAGTACCCTGCAATTAGGAGATGTATATTGCTTGTAAAACAATCACCCAGGACGCTCTTGGTAGAAGTGTCTGTACTTACTAAGTCTAAGTAACTCACTGTGCTCATTGTGCGCTTTCTTGAAAATTGTTGCGCAAAAGGGGCGCGAGGGGCGACAACCAACATCTTGTGGGGGTTGGAGCTGTGAGGAGAATACAGTGGAACCTCTCTATTTGGGACAGAGGTAAGTGTCCTAATTAGTGAGGTGTCCTGATTTCAGGATGTTGCTGGTGACAGCTGCACCAGCCCAGGTACCATCTGCTGCCGAGACAGGAAGCCCCTTACTGAAAATGGCCGTACAGATGGGAAGAGTCCAGATGAGACTGTCCACAATCTGCATGTATACATACATGGTATGGATGGTTAACTGTCATTTGCATGTTATATCTACATGCATACTTTATAGTCCATAATATTCTTATTGAAAGACACAATTGTAATTTCTTTGTGTACTAAGTAACTCGCTGTGCTTGTAGAATCCAGAAAATTAACTCTCTGCTGTGGGGGTCAACTCCAGGATTTATTCATCAAGAACTGAAAGGAAAATAAAAGCTCAGAACACAAAATATGTGACAACCATGGAATGTACATAGAATATGTATTAACCCTCGGTGTGCATGCGCAGTGAGGGTTACTGTACTTGGTTTGTGTGTCAGTGTGTGTGTGTGTGTAGACGACTATTCTCGCGCTACAGGCTACAAGAGGACCATTGAGCGATACCAACGGCCTCAGTGCTACAGGGGCTTGAAAAATAATGTTGCGATTTTGCTAAAACGACGGCGTTCGGGAGATACGGCCTGAAAACAAGCGAAAAAGCCAATATGTTAATTAGTACCGGCTTATCTTGACTACTTTTTGCTTGGTTCACGCACCGTGGAGGCATCAGAAGTTTCACTATGGATAGGCAGCGAGTCAAGTGTTGCTTCAAACGCCAACTGATAGAGTGAGCTCTTCTAGCCCAGCTGTATCAGGACCAGTATATTCTTCGCTATTTTCCGTATACTTTATAGATGGAGGCAGGTTAACGTCATAGGCCTATGCATGCGCATAATTTACGTTATACGTACATGTATATATGCTGAGGGTTTTGCACTTTAGTGCTTTCATTTCTTAACAGAGAGGGCTGATGCCAGTAAAGAAAATGCAACAGCAGTTGCGCCTATACAGAGAGAGCAGAGAGGGCTGATGCCAGTAGGAAAGATGCAGTAGCAGAGGCTGAGCTACTACGAGCCAGAATGAGCCGACTGACAGAGGATGTCAGACAGATGGAACTCACAACCATCCAGGAAAAGTTAAGCTATGACCTTGCCGCAAAGCTAGAGAAAACAGAGGTAGAGATGGCAGCTACTATCAAGAGAGCAGAGAGGGCTGAGGAAGATGCAATAGCAGAGGCCGACATCCTACGCTCAATTATCAGCAAATTAACTCAGGAAGTTAAAGCGAAGGAGGGTCAACTGGAGAAGACAGGGAGAGATATGGCAGCTACTCTGAAAACCTACATGGAGAGAACAGAGAGGGCTGATGCCAGTAAAGAAAATGCAACAGCAGTTGCTATAATGCTACAAGCAATTCCGAGTTGCAAAACGAATGTACTATAACTGTAATGTGCAAGCAGAAGACGGAGTGGCTCCAGCTGCCGCAATATTGTGTATAGCGCCGTTTTGCACAATGTGCGTTATTGTGCAATGTTGCGTATATCACGGACAATCAATTAACTAGGTCTGCTCAAATAATATACACTTATTTAATATTATCACACATGCAAAGTCATGCATATATTGTATAGCAAAAAACATCAAATGAATAAAGACAGGGGTCCCCTCTCAAGTGTTATAGAGGTGACTCGGGACTACACTTTGTTTTCTCTAGACTGTATGGTCAGACATCTGTCTCTTATTGTACATGTACATTACAGTTCCAAATTTGTTCTTATATGCCCAAATTTGTTCTTATATGCTCATATGTACATTCCATGTCCACATTATAAAGTGCTATCATTTGAAGCCCTTTAGGTCCTCTATGTGACGACATTGATAAACAAGATTTCTATGTTGTATTAGAATGTTAGCGGTTAGTGTGGTGCATAAATTACACACTGTCTGGGCTGGTTGTCATTACCTGCTAAGAGGTCGTATTAACCCTGGCCACGCATGCGCAACAATGGTTACTTAGTTGGGTCTGTCTGTGTGTTCATTAATCAACATCTCACCTCTGGAGTGTCTGAAAACAGTATCACGTACTAACGAGCAATAACGGTCAAAAAATTTGTGGGGATTTCACTGAAACCACTGAAATAAACTGCTTCCCGCATTGTATGCTTATCCGATCAGTTCGCCATTTTATTAAACGTCAACACATGTGCATACTTTACGTAGAATATACAAACACCAAGGGTTTGCACTTTAGTACAGTTCATTAATAACTGTCTTAATTAACTCTTTGGGCTGCCAGTTTACATAGCGACGTGCCTTTACTTCTGTTTTGGTGACACCAAGAAGAAAAGCAAGCCTCTATATGTGGGTAAAAAGCCGTCTTGGAAGCTTTCTTCAAAGCTTTCTTCATGAGAATGTAGCTCAGTATTATAAATGGAAGTCCAGTTTGTTAGTGCTATCACTTCCTGAAAAGGGCAAAATTCTTAACCTATTTATCCATTGTCAGTGAAGTAATATTGACTAGAAAAGCAGCAGTTAGAAATGCATGGTGTTTCTAGGAGGTAAGTGGAGAAAGCTGTAGTTTTACGCAACGTGGGCCAATCTGCTTATGTGGTAACGAAATTGATGACTTTTGTCACATCAGCTCCAAAGAGTTAACAAATATAACATTTCTATTGAGCTTGTACACTAAATTCACTATATGTAATATATAAACCTGCTGTTACCATAGCAACATAGTACACCCACATATATAAAGCATGCAACATATACCCTGCATAGGGGCAGAAAGGTTCCAGATGCATCCAGAGGAGGAGTGGACTGCTCAGTGTTCAGCCTGCACCTCACCACCAGTAAAAACTCTGCAGCCACAAGAGAGAGCATATATTAATAATTAATACAGAACTGCAACAAGTCGTTCTACAACAGTAACAGGGCAATGAGTAGAGGCTTCACCATTGGTGGAGGGTGGGGGAGCAGATATACCACTCCACTATCAACAGAGCACTCGGGCTCTACTAACAGAATTACAGGAGTAGCAGATATACCACACCACTATCAACAGAAGCATATTTCAGCACCTTGGCAACAGGAGCCTGTACCACACACAGTGTCATTGGTACATAGATGGCTTCTATGGGTGTGCAGAGTCTGTGTTAGATAGCCATCTATGTACTAAAGACACTTAGAAACAGGGTGTGGTTAGAGGCTCTTGCTGCAAAGGCATGCTGTACTAAAGAATTAATATATATATATATATACCACACCACAAAATGACTTTGAGGACACTAAGGGTGTGTCCTGTTGATCATAAAACAGGTTTTGAAAATGAGGTTGTTGGCCTACCACCTTGCCCCTTCCTTTGGGTGGCAGTGTCCTGTTTAGCTATTAGCCAAGGACCTGACATAGACATGGGCTGGAATTCCGTTTTGAGATTGTTACTTAGTCTCCAAATATATAGTAAGTGAAGGGAAATAAACAGTGGTTGTAAGGGCAGGGACTCACCTCACCTCATGTCTTGGGTCTGTGCTGGATGGGCATGTCACAGTCTCCAGATGTGGCCCCAGAGAAGGTCTGTTCAGAGAGAAGAGATACTGCAGTCACACACACACGGGAGTACCGGCAACCACTAAATTACGGAACGCCGTTCTGAGTGATCCTCGATCGTTGCACTGCAATCCTCAGTATTTACCCTGCAATCCTCTAGGCTCCAGACCACGGATTGTTGTACGTAACGATCGAGGATTGCAGTGCAGATAAAGTCGCTGATTGCAGAGTAAAGTTTGGATATATAGGGAGTCTAAGTCGAGGATTGCAGAGTAAGATCGCGGATTGCGGATGGGGAGCCTAGAGGATTGCAGAGCGGATAGTGCAACTGCAAATCCTACAATCCTCATTCCATACTAAATACAGAGTTATCCACATTTCCTAGTACTTACGTTCTTTCACTGGTCTTCTTCCTTGCATGCCCAGCACGACGATGTGCGCAATTTTGAGTGCAGGCTAAGTAGATCCATGCAGAGTAGTTGGCGAGCGTAGCGAGCCCTCCTAGTGATGTGAACAGGCGATTTTCTCTATATGTATATATCCGCACTGTACATACCGTAATGCCGTACGTGCTTCTATTTTGCAGCACGTCCGGTTGCAATCCCTGACCAATCAGATAACAGCAATCTGTCTTGTGCTCGGTTAGACGCACGTGACTAATGAAGACGCAGTATCTGATTGGTCAGAATATAGAATTTTGGGGCGGAAGTTTGAAAAATTCTGGAATGTTGAAACCTCCAATCAGATTGCTAGTTTGACAATTAACGCACGAAATCATATGATAGTCACATGACAGTGGACCTCCGTACCCAGCACTAGCAGCAACTTGTCTTGTGATTACTTCCGCGTTCATACTTCCGCCCCAAAAATATGGAGCAATACAATGCATGCAACCAACCAAACGTAATTTTCCGCGCTTGCCTAATTGCACCGCCCACGTACCCACGTGACCCGTTTCTTTCCGTTCCTCTATGCGGGTTACTAGAATGTGGTGGGTGATAATTAAATGACTTGCCATGTATTTTTGAGCCCTGTTGGACTCTCTACTGTTAGAAGAGCATTCTTTATGCCATTTGTTTGCTCCAGACACATGCAACTATTCTCTACATCCAAATTACCCACCACAACATAGGAACTCTAACATATCAACCAGTGATGTCTCAATACATGATCAACCTTCAACGTGCAGTTCCCCTATAACTAACACCTCTAACTTCCTTGGTCAAGGAGTCAAGAGAGGATATTAGTGTATGAAGTAGTAAAGTCCATTATAGCAGGTGTTCCCTTTCGTGACGGTGTTTATGAAAACACCCAGCCCATCTTTGTTCACAGGAACATCACATATGTACTCTGGTTAACCCACCTGCCCTTACTTCAATTAGTGTTTCTTGCAAATTACATGTTATTAGATATCTTATCACAGTGTACTCCAGTTACCCACTGATGGCTGTAGGTGTAGTGCAGGTGCAGGTGCAGGTGCAGTGTTTGCTTATGAATGTGATTGTGTATATGTTGCATGCTTTATATTCAGTGTTTACATACTTTTCAGTTTGTACCATATTATAACTTGACATTGAATCACATGTCATGCCTTACACATGACTAAGAACACAAATTGTGGATTAGAGAATAAGTTATGATCAAAGGACTGTGGACAGTTATTGGACTTGAAAGAGTATCTTCAGATCCTCCAGGGTCAGCCGGCTCTTACTGTGCTTGGGACGTGAAGCCCTGAGTTTGGGGGCCAGAGGATCACCATGGATACATCATTGATAACTTGTGCCCCACTCACCCTGATAAGACAGTTGCTGATAACTCTAACTTCTTTTGCTGCAGCAACTGAATCCTCTCCTCCACAGTTGAACGACACACAAACCTGAGGAGGAAGGCAGTGTGTTGATGGCAGTAATGTCAGAGGTAGAGAGGGTCAAGTCACTTACCTGTGGACATGTACATCTCTAGTCTGTCCCACACGATGTGCCCTGTCTGTGGCCTGCAGCTCCACAGCTGGATTCCAGTGAAGGTCCAACATAAAGACATGGTTGCCACCAATTAGATTTAGACCCTCTCCTCCTGCCACCATCGACAACAGCATCACCTACACACATACATACATACATACATACATACATACACACACACACACACACACACACACACACACACACACACACACACACACACACACACACACACACACACACACACACACACACACACACACACACACACACACACACACACACACACACATACACACACACACATACATGCCATGTAATAGCTACTTCCCTACCCATGGAGCCTCACTGCCTGCATTGAACTTGGTCATATTAATATTTCTTTGCTTAGGAGACACACTGAGAGATGGAGGTGGGAGGGTGGAGGGAGAGATGGAGGTGTGAAGGAGAGGGGGAGGGTGGGAGAGATGGAAGGGGGAGGAGAGGGAGGTAGAGGGAGAGATGGAGGGGGGGGAGGAGAGGGGAAGGTGGAGGGGGAAAGGAGAGGGGGAGGGTGGAGGTAGAGGGAGAGATGGAGGGGGGAGGAGAGGGGGAGGGGGGAGGTGGAGGGAGAGATGGAGGAGGGAGGAGAGGGGAGGGAGGGTGGAGGCAGTGCTAACTTGCTATCAATGGTGGTGTAAGATATGCCAGCAGAGTCCAGTGGATGACGGATGATATCCAGCAACCTCTTCCACTGGGACACTATAATACTACAGAGATGAAGGGTGAGGGTGAGGGGCAGAGGACATGACATTACTAGCAAACCATTTTTCAGGGGGATCCAAGGCTCTGATTCTCCTCACTTCCCTCAACACCTCACAGATCTGCAGAGTTCATCTCATGCATCACTAGGTACTATATACACACACAACCTCCACCCACTTTAGTGCTCAACTGCTGTTCCCTGAACACTGGAGGAAGTTCATTTGATTTCTTCTGTAAACAGAGACAAACTAGTACATACTGTCACATGACCTCACATGTGACTGTCATATGACCTCACATGTGACTGTCATATGACCTCATGTGAACTCACCTGTGGCACATGATCCAGTGAGAGAGACTGCAGTGACTCCTCCAAACCTTCCTCCACATCCACACTCTGCATGCCTGTCAGCATCAGTGCTGGGTGGCAGCAGCACTGACGCAATCTACACAACAATTCTTACAACTGACTCACATAATGGGATGTACATGTAGGTCCAGTTTTACTTACCTTAAGAGCATCACAAGCACAGCTCCATGACCTCCCTTCACACTATGCAGAACTTCATCTAGACAGTGTTGTACAGCAGGAGAGAGGGGGGCAGAGGGAGGGGAGTGGCCACTTGGTACAGCATCCTCCACACTCTCTCCCTGCTTGTGCTCGGCCAAGAATCTCACAAACACTCTCCTGGAAGTAAGAAAGAATGGAATCAATGTGTGGATATTGGAGTATAGAAATGTGGAAATGAGCCTGTGACCTGGCCACAGTAAAGAGGGCGTCATAAACATTCTGTTCCTCAGTGCTGAGGTCCACCGTGTGAGTGTGGATCAGTTTCTCTGGCAGTTTGTGAGTGGTTGAAATGTCCTCCTTTGTCCTACGTAACATTAGGACAGTGATCATCGTCCGCAGTCTCTGCATTCCCACTACCGCTGGACAGAGTGAAGGAAGATGAGGACCAGCCCCCACACATCCCTAACTCCCTCCCTTACACTTTCTCTCAATGGAGTGTTTCCATTCTCTGATGTCATCAAAGGGGGCAAGCTCCAGGAAGCGGATGAGACTGTACAAGTCCAATAGTTTATTCTGTACTGGTGTCCCTGTCACCGCCCATCTGTGGACTATATTACAGTCACTGCAATACCTCCACAGTACCTCGAGAGTAGCCAGCGGTGACTGTCAGCTAACCTTTCTTCAGGCCAGTCACTCCAATGGCCATGGCTGTCTTGGGGTTACGTATCTTGTGAGCCTCGTCCAGAATGATCCGGTACCAGTAGACCTGGAACAGTGTGGTAGAGGAGGCAACACGGCGCTGGCGAATCCCTGGCTGTTCCCCCTAATCCATCACAATGAGAGTGAGCAGTGGTTACCTCAGTGAGAAGTCACCGGGAGACTTACAGTAGTGAGAGCTGATGCCCCTTCTGATCCTATAGTGTCATAGGTAGTGATGACCACATCATTAGCAGCCAACCTGTGAGAGAGAGAGAGGGGGAGGGGTGAGGGAGGGAGAGAGGGAGGGAGGGAGGGGAGGGATGTGAGGGAGAGGGAGGGAGTGAGGTGTGGGAGGGAGGGAGGGGTGTGGGGGAGAGAGGGATGGAGGGAGGGAGAGGGAGGGAGGGAGGGGGAGTACTTACTCCTGAGGATATTTAGTCCTCCTGGAGCCATGGTAGATGAGGACAGAGAGAGAGTGAGACTTGACTTTAGAGGATATCTCTCTCTCCCATTGGTGGATGAGGGATGGAGCACACACCACTAGAGTAGCTCTGCTGCTCACCAGACCTACATGCACAAACTTTAAGTATGTTCTTGTCTTTAGTACAGTATTACCTTCTTGGTGGTGAGATAGATCTGATGGGTTTTGTAGTATTAATGAGATCATGGAGAGGGTCTTTCCCAGCCCCATCTCATCAGCTGCAGCAGAACACACACACACACACACACACACACACACACACACACACACACACACACACACACACACACACACACACACACACACACACACACACACACACACACACACACACACACACACACACACACACACACACACACACACACACACACACACACACACACACACACACACACACACACACATGCAGAGAGAGAGTACACATTACACATTGCAGAGCCATCTACATCAACAGCAGCCACTCACCAAGAATCCCTCCACTTGGAGACTGTTTCTCCCTCCACAGTAGCCAGGCAAGGGCTCTCCTCTGGTGAGGGAAGAGGGGAATAGTCACTCTGGCAGGCTGTGGGGCTAGAGTCTCTGCTCCAGGGCAGTTCTCCAGAGAACTGAGGTGAAGATGGAGGTGGGATGGCAGGAGGAAGGGGTTGGGACTTCTGCTGGTACTATCTACCTATGCAACTGCTCCACAACTCCTGAGGTTAGCAGCCTGGCCTGAAGGTTGATGCCCTTCTGAAACAGCTGGAGAGAGACACTATGTAAGGTAAGCAGACCACACATAGAGCCGTCTGGCCTGGCCTAGACAGACCTTGTCCTGTGCAGAGGTAGCAGAGACAGGATTTCTGTGGGTGGAGAGGTCAGGGGGAGGGGCCTTCTTGATCTGACTAATCTTGTTCATAATCTCCATTCGTTGGGCCCTCAGTTTCTCCCCACCATCTGGCAGTCTATGGGCCATGGTCTGCAGTAGAGTCTGCAGCAGAGGAACATAAACACTGCAACAGTCCATGAATGATGAAGTCAGTTAGAGCCTATACCTCAGTTTGTTGCAGCTGCCGGTAGAGGGTCCTGTACTGACTGCCTAACTTGAACTGTGGGCTGGGAGGTTTCTCATGGACCACACTGTCTGTCCCCTCCTCCTCCTCCCCACAGATGTGGTCTTCACCTTCAGCTACCAGGATACCTTCTGAGGGAGTCTCACTGGTGGAGCTGCCTGTCATGACGTCTGTAGTCAAACCAAAGTCTTTCACTTTCCCCTCCTCCTTTACCTCTTCTTTTTCCTCCTCCTCCTTTACCTCCTCCCCCTCCCCCTCCTCCACTTCATTTCCTTCCTCCTCCTTCTCCTCCCCATCCTCCACTTTATTTCCTTCCTCCTCCTCCTCCTTTACCCCCTCCCCCTCCTCCTCCTCCTCCTCCCCATCCTCCACTTCATATCCTTCCTCCTCTTCCTCCTCTAGGGTTAGGTCTCCACTCTCCTCACTATTACAGTTTAACTCCTCCAAAGATGCATGGCAAGTGATGTAATTGGGATGGACATTCTCTTTGTCCCCTCCACCTGCCTCTTCCCAGTAGGTGACCCCACACCATGGAGACCCCTTCTTACAACGGTAACGTACCCTGCACACACACACACACACACACACACACACACACACACACACACACACACACACACACACACACACACACACACACACACACACACACACACACACACACACACACACACACACACACACACACACACACACACAATGACACACCAGATATACAGCTATAAGTGAACTCACGTGTGCTTCATGTGATCAGCCAGTACACGTACATCCACCATCTCCCCATGCTCTGGACATGTCATAGGGGGCACTCTGTCACACCAGAAGACATACACTAGTGGATTGGCTGGCATTGTGGGGCATGCAGTGTACAATTCCCAGCTACAACAACGTACTTGACAGGTTGGACAAAGTCGCACTGTTCATTTGGTCGTTTGCAGCAAATGTAGAAGTTCCTCCCTAGTCTCGGGCCAGGCCGAGTACCTGTCTTTAGCACACAGGGACTACCTGAGGTGGTATGGTAAAATACTTATTATATTATAAATATAATAAGTACAGCAGAACATATGTACCCCTTACCGTGTTGACACGACGGCCAGAGCTCCATCGTCATCCTCCGTCCACCTAAAAAGAAAACGAGAACCTGGGGACGACAGACGAGGCTAGCGGCTCACACGTACACGAGGTTTAAATTTGAATCGCGCGCGCTTAAAGTTCATGTGGTCGTCTTCCATTCTTGTGTAGTGGAACTGGGACTGAGGGGGTGTGTGTGCTTAGCTCCACGGCTCGGACAGCTACCAAGAGTATATACTACTAATGGTATAGCAGCTCTCTCAAGCTACTCATTGCTGTTGTTACTGTTGTAGCTTGACTTGCAAATTATGCTATATCTCGTGGCTGCAGAGTCAGAAGTCTGAGTGCGTGAAGGTGGTGGTGAGGTGCAGGCCGCTACTACCAGACGAGGTGGCGGCACGCTATGACAGGTACTGCAGTCTACTACTCCTCTGCATGCAGCTGGAGCCTTTCTGCCCCAATGTAGGGTGGTAACCATGGACCTGGCTAAGGGGGAGGTGGCCATACAGAAACCACAGCAACGGGCCAACCACTCAGAAGACACAACACGACGCTTCACCTTTGACTCAGTCTATGACTGGACGTACGTTCTTCTTGAACACCAGCCAACCAGCCAGTCTGCCCTCCCTCCCCTCTCCATAGGTCCACCCAGAGGCAGTTGTATGAGGAGACCTTCCAGCCTATTGTTGAGGCTGTCCTGCAGGGATATAATGGTGAGTACTACATGGTGTACTCCAGTGCTACGTGGGGTACTCCACTGATCTCCAACCTGCTGTTGGTGTAGGTACAGTCTTTGCCTATGGCCAGACTGGGTCAGGGAAGACCTTCACCATGGCTGGGGAGAGGGAGGACCCAGACAAGAGAGGAGTCATTCCTAACTCCTTTGAGCACATCTTCTCTCACATTGCCAGCACACAAGATGAGCAGTACCTCGTGAGGGTCTCCTACCTTGAGATATACAAGGTAAGGCTGGCAGTACCATTGACACCCACACCCACTGTTGCCTCCTGTGCTGATGGTGGCAGGAGGAAGTGAGAGACTTACTGAGTAAGGACCACAAGAGAAGGTTAAAGCTGAGAGAGAGACCAGACACTGGAGTTTATGTAGAGGTCTGTCTGTCTGTCAGTGTCTCTGTCTCTCTCTCTCTGTCTCTCTGTCTGTCTACACTGTGTACACTGTGTGTGGTAATCCTCGACAGGACCTCTCATCCTTTGTGGCCAAGAGTGTGAAGGAAGTGGAACATGTGATGAATGTTGGAGGAGAGAACAGGAAAGTTGGGTGAGCTACTCTCCCTCTTTATCTCTCTCTCTCTCTCTCTCTGTGATCCTATGGTCCAGTTTCTCTTCCTCAGACCTACCAACATGAACAAACACTCTTCCAGATCCCATGCCATATTCATGCTGACAGTAGACTGCTGTGCTGTGAGTCAGTTAGCCCTGGCAACTGTGGCCTCTCTCCAACACTCACTACCGATATTACACTCTCCATGTCTCTCTCCCAGAGGGGACTGGATGGGGAGGACCACATTCACGTGGGCAAGTTAAACCTCGTGGACCTGGCTGGCAGTGAGAGACAGAGCAAGACAGGAGCCACTGTGAGGTCTACTAGAGAGTCCCTCTAGCAGGCACACACACAAGTCACATACCACTCTAGTTGTATGCTCCTCTTCCCATCCCTCTGCTCTGTCCAGGGTGAGAGGTTTGATGAGTCAACCAAGATCAATCTCTCTCTGTCTGCCCTGGGCAACGTCATCTCGGCTCTGGTGGATGGCAGGCACAGCCATGTCCCTTACAGAGACTCACACTTAACACGTCTCCTACAGGACTCTCTGGGAGGGAATGCAAAGACAGTCATGGTAGCCAACATTGGCCCTGCGGATTATAACTATGAGGAGACATTGATGACCCTCAGGTGAGTCATGTGACCCCACACACAGAGTCATGTGATCATCACATGGGATAGGTATGCAAATCGGGCTAAGAACATCAAGAACAGACCCAGGATTAACGAGGACCCCAAAGATGCTCTTCTGCGTGAGTTCCAAGATGAGATTTTCCGGCTCAAGTCAGCTCTAGAGAAGAGACAGAGGAAGGATAGACACCAGAAGTCTAGAGATGGAGAAGGTGTGTGTCTGTCTCTCTGATATAGGTGAGTAAAGTAGTCATGTCCCTGCAGCAGTGAGTGGGGAGGAGAGTGAAGGGGAGGGTGGGGAGGGAGGAGGGGAGGAGGGGAGTCTTGCAGCTCAACAGCTGCAGTTGGAGGCAGAAAAGGAAGCTTTGCTCCACAACACAGGACTCATGCTGGAGGTCAGACCACCTGTCATTCCTCTACTGCTGCAGTACCATGTTCTCTCTCTGTACACACATCACATGTACTACTGTTGTAAGAGCAGGAGAGAGAGCATTTGGTGGCTGAGGTACAACAGAGAGTGGACCGGCTGAAGAAAGAGCAGAAGAAGAGAGATGCTCTCACAGCCAAGATCAAAGTCAGTTAAACCTGACCATTACTCCTGCACACACATACACACACGCACGCACGCACGCATGCACACACACACACACACACACTCTCTAACAGGCAATGGAGAGTAAGCTACTAGTGGGAGGTCGAAGTATCATTGACCACACCCATGAACAGCAGAAGAAAATTGAGCAACAACAGGAAGAGATGGCTCAACAGAAGGTGAATTATCACATGACTAACCTAACATGTCATGTGATTAGGTTGTGTGGTCACATGACTCTATAGCTACGTCAGCGTGAGATGGAGCAGCAGCTGGAGGCCAAGGAGGAGGGGAACCTGGAGATCAGGGAGACCTTCTCTTCTCTCAAGGAAGAGGTGGACAGCAAGACAAAGAAACTCAATAAAGTGAGTAGAGAGCAGTCTGTGTTACAGCTAGTGACCTGTGATTAAAGAGAACACCTCCCATTGCCACTGGCACCTCCCTCCCCTCCTTATCTACCAACTACCCTCTCCCCACTACCTCTCACCTACTCAGCTGGTGTCCAAGTTAAGAGCAGCTCAGGCTGAAATTGCAGACTATGAAGAAGAGCAGAGAAGAGACAGGGAACGACTGGCCATAGCTGTAGAGGAACTGCAGAAGGAACTTAGCCTCAGGTGAGTGCTGACGTGTGTGTGTCTGTGTGTCATGTCCATGTACGTGTGTGTGTATACAGGAAGTTGATAGTGGATAACTTTATTCCTGTGACGGAAGTGGAGAAACTGAAAGGTCGAGCTGTTCTGAATGAGTCCACAGATGAGTGGACCCTGACTCCTGCCCAGGCCCCTAACAGGTCTGACATACCACGCACTGTGTGTGGATGTACTCTATCTGTTACTGCAGTTCAGAGAGACATGCACTGCGGCCAGTCTCAGTCGCTGGTAGCCTGAGGCCTACATCACTGTGTGCCAGGATGGCTGCTTCAACAGGGAATCCCAGATACATGGTATGTCCTCCATCTCCCTATTGCTGTCGTCTACTCCCCCCCCCCCTTCCTCCCTCACTTGAAGGGTGAGAATATACTACGTGTGGAGTTGGACATGCCAAATCGTATCACTCGTGACTATGAGTATCCATCTGTAGCTCCCAGTCTGAAGGCAGCTCTGAATAGAGCCATGAGTGATGAGGAAGAGTTGACAGTAGATGCCAGGTAGGGGCACATTGTTTGGTGTGGTACATGGATGATATACTCTCCCCCTTCCTCTGCTCTAAGTCCCTTCACTCCACACTCATCAAAGGCCAGGACCAAGAAAAGGTCAGAGCCCATCCATTTCAATCTCATTAATGTCACCCATCTCCCCTTCCCTAGACTACGCCACAGATCAGAGCCAGTGGCTCCCTCCAAGCCCAGCCCACATTTCCCTACCTCCAGAGGACTAGTCACTCCTACTGTCTAACTGCACCCTCTCTCTCTTCCTTCAACTCATCACTTCAAACTTGTCTACATATTGTATATTGATTTATGTATTAAAGTTTGCAGGAAGTGCATGCAGCCATGTATATATAGTATGAAGGTTCAGGTGTCAGGAGTCACTTCATCCTCCACCAACTGTAGCTTGGCATCTGCACTACTTCTTTTGGAATGTCTCTTCCCTTCTCTCCCCTTCCCTCTGTTACCTCTCATCACTACTGGAACCTGCAAGAAGAGGGATGACAATGATTAAGGATTGAACATAATATGCCTTCAGATCACATACTTCTGCTGTGTTAGGAGGGATATAGTAGTAGTCTTTCTGTGTGGTGGTGACGGTCTTGGTGATGGCCCCATCCTTTGAGCTGTAGTCCACAAACTGTTGACTATACACAGAGGGTTATGGTCAGAAGGTATGTGCTGGGGTAGTAACATACAAGGTGGCCCCCTCTTGGAGCGGTCCACTGTAGGCAGGGTTGGGGTAGCCACCTCCAAACACATTGTATTCTTGACTCATCCTGGATCCAGGCCGAGGTTCAGGGACCATCTCTCCCTCATGGTCAATAGCAAAACACTCTGTGGAGGAATCTGCATATGTACAGTCCTGTATCTATCAGTTGGACTCCCACCATTCCTGTCCACTGGCGATGGCTTGTGGTGTTCAGCATGCCACCATTGATAGCCCATCCAGCCTGCCACACAGCAGGAGACAACCAACCACACGAGCACTGCATACACAAACATCATGAACCAGCTCCTACCTACAGAGGCAGACTCCTCTGGGGAAGAATTGATGGCAGGCAGTTAGAATGGTTTGATATGAAAGGGGTGGTGTGCAGACCTGATCTCACTGTAATGGTGGTTGAGGCAGTGCAGGTCCCCAGACTGTTGCTGCCGGTACAGGTATAGTTACCCGAGTCCCCTGGCCCTGCATTCTCCAGCACCAAGACCCCATCACTGGTAAAGTACGGCCCAGCCGAGGGCTCAGCAGGTAGGCTGGGACAGAAACGCCCCCTGTAAGCTGGACGCAACTCTCACGAAGACAGCGACTCACCTGTTTCCCTGATAGCTCCACTGCACAGAGATAGGCTGAGTTCCAGTGAACCTACAACCCGAGAACCTCGTGGACTTCGAGAAGGTGTAGTGAGGTAGGAGGTCGCGCACTAACCGAGGTTTCTGAGACGCGACTGTGTGGGAGAGAAATACACGGTACCCTTCTTCCTCTCCCACTCTCAATGGTGTAGTCTTACCGCTACACACAAATACTGTCAGCAGGAAGGGAAGGGAGAGAGGAATCCAGTGCATGGCTGCTCTCAGCTATAAAGAGGTGGGGCTGATGTACCAGCGCGATATTATTATTTAGGAATTTCCGCACGGATTAACTTGGCCGGTTGATTAACCGGCCGCCGGTTAATCAACTGGATGTCCGGTTAATCAACCGGATTCCCGGATACTTTACCCCCTCTCGAGGTTGGTCAAGCGGCTAAGCATCTGTACGGAACATATATATCACACTAGCCTGACTAGGCTGTATGTATAGAGTGATATGGTTGTGAGTATATGGTGAAGAATGATGAAACTACTGAAAGTCCATGAACTGTAGGTTTGTGACTATCAGGAACTTCCGTGGCAGTGGATGTGGAGCTGGGGACAACACAGTCAGTGTGCAGCTCTCCATGTCAACAGCAGTGCTGGGGTTAGATTACATCACATTACATAGTTATGACATCACATACATCAGCAACATACATGCAGAGAAATCCAGCTGAGGGAGAAGTGGCCACGCCCTCTTCCATAGAGTTGGCCATACTCACACTGACTATCACATGGCTCAACTGCTTGGCTGTGGTGGAAGGAGCAGCAGAGGGAGTCAGTAGTGACTGGTACATTGCGGTATATACTTACAAGGCTCTACAGGGACTACCATGACACTGCCGTCTTCTCTCTCCATCCCTAGTGGGAGGGCAGAGTCAGGGACTGCAGGAGCTGTGGAGGCAGGAGAAGGGGGGGATAGTGGGGTAGGAGTCCCTACGTGGTAACCCCACCTCCTATTTTGAATATCTCAACATCGGAGAAGGACACTTCAAATGAGAATGGAGACAGAGGGTACGGCTTCTTGCCATAGAAATATTCCCTCACAACATCCTCTCTTGTCTTCCGTCTGAACTCCCTAGTTCTAACCACCACCTATACCAAATATAGAAGTACCCACATCCCATAGTGGTGACCCCCCTCCACGACCCCCACTGACCCCTCCGGACTTTGGCAGGGGAACTATGTTAGTAGTAGACGGCAGGTCTCTCTGGAGGTCAAGGTAGAGCCGTTCATGGTCCAACACAAGTACAACATCCACTGCACAAGGTACAAGAGAGAGAGAGGTAATGGTGTAAGTAATGGCCACTCCAATGAACACTAACCTTCAAAGGCCTGAGCAATATGTAAGAGAGCCTTGTAGCCTTGTCCATCCACCCAGCCACAAGTATTGATGACACAGCCACCAGTCTTAGCTGAAGGAGAAGTGAGTGGCATGTAATATGAAGTGTATTGATCAGAGAGGCTGCCTCTTACTGGCAGGTTTAGCTTTACATCTCTCCAGGAACATATGGGCGGTGGCAGACACAAGGCTAGTGTACAGCTTAAAGTTGCCACTTGGGGAGGTGTGTCCAACCATGTAGACCAGAGACGCGTGCTTGTTGAAGTCTCCGGTTTCGATGTCTGCTGGCCTCTCAATAGGCAGTATACCTTGCACATGGACCCCACACTCAGACAACATACCACCATATTGGATGTAACTCACACACAGTGCCTGGTATAGATACAGAGCCTTGCCCTACATCACAGTCAATGAGACAAGGCTGGCGGCCCAGTCTGGCAGCATATGACAATAGCAAACGACATACACTGCTCTTCCCTACATCAGTAGCTCCAACTACTAACACCTGAAGTAATTGAGATTGTGGCCCAGTGCATTAGGAGAGGGAGGGGGGGAGCTTACTCGGGGACCAGTGTGTCCCTCGTGCTCACGACGATGGCGCAGCTGATCTATTGCTACGTGACTGTTGAGGTACATCACCATCGGTGTCTCCTCCGAGATGTAGATTACCTGGGGCTCCCCCTCTACCCGCAAAGTGCAGCCATGCCAGGTGAATATAGCAATCTTTAGCCTGGGACTGAGACTGTAACTCTTGCTCCTGGCCATCTCTGTACCAAACACCTCTGCAGTGCCTACCAGTAGCTGGAGTGTGATAACATATCTCACTGTGGGAACATCATTAGTACCCAGGCCCCGCCTTAGTGGCTGAGGGTATTTCACCTTGACATCCACTGCTGTTTCTTCAGGGACTTCCAGCCGTAGCTCTGTCTCTTTCTCCAGTACCCAATCCTTCCATTGCCTCTCCCCCCCTCCCCCCGCAGTAGCCTGCAGCAACATGGACATGACCACGTGTGGGCAAACAGCCTCACGAAAGCCTACACTTGGCGGTAATGTTGAATATGTACATAATATTATGACAACACACCTCACTCGCGTTGTTCGGCACCTCCACTTGTTGTACAGCCATTAGGTCTACAAGTGGGTGTGGCTTGACGTCATCTCAGCGACTGCTGTAGGAGTAAACTACTAAGCTGCGACACCACCATGACGTTTGGGGGGCTATTCTTCTGTTTCTTTCTGTTGAAAGTAACTGAAAATGCAGGTAACAGAGTATATGAGCTATCAACAACAAATGAACTGAGCTCAAGAAAGGTTTTAATAAAAAGAGGTGGGGCTGACATTCTTTAGGTCAGGACGTGTTTCTGGAGCGACCAGAGAGCCAGCGAGTGGATCTGAATACTTCAGTACATCTCAACTGTACTGCTAATGAGAGTATGGCGTCTGTGCAGTGGTGGCGGCGGGATTCAGCCGTGACGGCCACAACTGGGAGAGTGACGGTGGACCAGCAAGGAACACTGCAGATAGCCTCCGCCACCTGGTCAGACATTGGAGAGTACACCTGCATCATTAGGTTCGAGAACAACACGTTCTCTGCCTCAGCTACCCTAAACATCACAGGTACCTTGCTCCACTGTGTACAGAGCGAGAGGGAGATAACGTTCCCACCATTATACAGGATATGTAAAGCTGCATGTGGATGCAGAGGAGGGAGTTAGTACCATCAACCACGTGGTGGGTGAGGATCAGACAGTGGACTGTCCTGTCTCTGGATACCCTGGACCACAGTCACTCTATTGGAAATACAAAGATACTGGTGTCAAGTGAGTGCCTCTACACTGAAGCAACAGACATGTATTGTTGTGTTCCTATCTAACAGTGTGACTAGTGATGGGAGTGTGGAGAGTGGTGTGTTCGTTGATGGGCAGGGGAAGCTGGATTTGTCAAAGGTTGATTCAGCACAAAGGACATTGTTTGAATGTGTGGGTGTGGATGCTGCCGGCTGTTCAGCCCGCACTCTCATCAGAGTTAACTCAGTGGAGCCAGAGGAAGGTGAGGGGGAGAGATATTATGAGGCAGTTAGATATTTCACTTGTTTATTAGCCAAAGAAGAGGAGGACTTGAACCTGTTGGAATGGTACTTCATTGCGGCCTACTGTGTGGGGGGAGCTCTGGTAGTGGCTGGGCTAGTGGTAGTCCTCTTTGTCTGCTGGCTTGCCCGTGACCAGTGCTGTGATAGAATAGCTAAGAAGAGACCTACACGTGTGAGGGTCAGGAGGTCAAAGGTGAATCTAGGTAAGTATGTGACTCCTTAGAGATATGGTGTGTAGATATCTACATGCCCTTTACACAGATGATGATGTAGAAGTGGAGGCATATGGCTGAGACTGTACTTTTATATTGTCATTTGTTGAGAGTTTTATATACCATGTCATATTGTCAGTTGTCCCATAGATATTATCTATGGTTGTCCACGCGTTTTACATGCCAATGGTTTGGCAACAGAAAAGGGAGGGGCTCGTTGCAATTGAGTATGCGGAACAAAGTATGCGGATGAAGACTATACGGAGAAAATGGAGGAGAAGCCTACCAAGCGGCCAGCGCTGCCTCTGTACCTGGGGCTGGACTTCAGTACACAGCAGGTCTAAAGTAGTCAGCTGTAGATGAGAACGACTGTAATTTGTACTCCCGGCTGCAGTTGAAGGTCGTGTGCGTAGACGAAGAACTGACCATTACCCACGAGTTTAGTGTTGAATTTGATAAAGACCTACCAGAGTTCAAGTCTGTTAACAACTGACGTCATTTGTGGTACTCACTGATGTCATGTGTGGCTCACAGGACGGTGGGTGGTGTTCACAAGAGTGAGGATGGTCTAACTGTGACCACACCCACAATACTGTGGATCAAGGTCTGCCATAGCTACAATGGTCCTTGTGAATGGTCGTGATTACATTTGATATTTAGGCACTGGATTTGCTATTGGAGCAAATGCAGCAGTCAGGTTTCCCGTTCAGTCGTGTATTGGCTGTGTCTGGCAGTGCCCAGCAGCACGGTAGTGTGTACTGGAAGGAGGGAGCAGGGCAGGCTCTGGCCCAACTGCAGGCTCCTCAGACCCTGGCTGAACAGCTGCAGGTATCCCCAGTCCCACTGTGTGTGTGACACTCTGGTACTCTGTGTCCTCTGACTACAGGGATGGTTCTCAGTCCCCCAGTCTCCAGTGTGGATGGACTCCAGTACAGGGAGCCAGTGTCATCAGCTAGAGCAGAGATGTGGAGGTGCAGCCTCCCTGGCACAGCTCACTGGCTCTCGGGCCTATGAGGTAATGACTTGTCCTCTGCTGTATGACCCACTGACTATCCCTCCCCTGCCAGAGGTTCACAGGGAACCAGATAGCCAAGATGTTCCAGCAGAAGGCATGCAATGAGGCCTACAAGGACTTTGATAGTACAGAGGTAATGATGCCCTCTCACCATCTCATAGTCATGGTGCACGTGGTCATGTGATGTGTGCAGAGGATATCGTTGGTCAGCAGCTTTGCAGCATCACTCTTTCTTGGTGGATATGCAAATATTGACTATAGCGATAGTATGTGTACATGAACATCACGTCCCTCGACCATGTCACATGTGTGTACAGGCTCAGGAATGAACCTCTTAGAGATATCTAGCAAGCAGTGGTCACATGATGCACTGGAGGTTGGGCAAGCATGGCTGACTGCTGTACAGTTGTGTAATATTTTCCCACCACGTTGGCCGCAGGCATGTGCCCCAGGCTTCAATCTGCAGGGCAAGCTGGGTGTCCCTGTACCATCCAACTCTGTATTGGGGCCTATTGCACCATACTACACCACCAGGTTTGGGTTCTCCTCTGACTGCAAAGTTGTTACCTTCACTGGAGATAATCCCTGTGAGGAGGATTGCACTGTACTATACCATGTGACCATCTTACACTTGACTCACAGCTTCTCTAGCCGGCATGAGGCTTGCAGAGGGAGATGTAGTGGTGAGGCTCAAGTCTTCTAATATTGGAGCATCTCTCTCCCTCTCTCTCTCTCCAGGTAAGCCTGGGCACCAGTGACACACTAGTCCTGTGGATCAACTCAGCACAGCCTCAGCTCATGGGCCATGTGCTGGTCAATCCAGTGGATGAGTCTGCCTACATGGCCTTATTGTGGTAAGCTCATTCCACCCACTGTGTGTAGTGTATCCCGCATCTGGTTCCACAGCTATAAGAATGGCTCTAAGAGTAGAGAGATAGTCAGAGATGCCAGTGCCAGTGGTACCTGGGAGGTATGAGTATACAGTAGTGTGTATGTGGTGTCATGAGATGAACTGGACACACAGGAATTCAACCGCATATTGAAGAAAACAGAGCCAGGGAACAATGGCAATATTGGTATATACTGACCCCCCATGCTAAGTGTCTGTTGCTACCAGTGGCAGCCTCTCCTCCAGGTATCTATTTTCATGACCCAGAGATCATTCCAGCAGGCCATGGAGTGTACAGGTGGGATGGTAGCGACGTACGTGTCCCCCAGTTCCCCCCAGAGGTGGAGGTGAGGGCCATTGTGGAGGGCCAGTTCATGGCCAAGTGGATCCATGCACACAGGCTTGGCTTCCAGATCTCCCCCTCCTCCAGACTGCTGGCCACGGGCGGGGCCTCTCAGAACACACCCATACTACAGGCATGCCAGAGGCAGTTCACTATATAGCACTTGAATACCCCCCCCCCCCCTCCCCTCTGATTGGTACAGATCCTTGCTGATATCTTCAACATGGATGTCTATGTATTGGGGGAGACTGCCAACTCAGCTAGCCTGGGAGGGGCATACAGAGCCAAGCATGGTACATCATGACTAGCACATGGCCTCACAAGTATACCACACATGCTCCTCCTGTCCAGCACTGATGCCCTCAGGGACAGGCTTTGTGGAGGCAGTAAAGGATGCTCCAGCCCCCACCTTGGTAGCCAAACCTCAATCAACACACCATCACCAGGCAAGACCAAATGTACTTGTCCACCCCACCCCTGACTGTGTTCATTCACACACAGGTTTATCGTCCTCTCTGTGAACGTTACGCTGCATTAGAAACATCGATCGTTGTGTAGTGAATGTTACACTGCATTAGAAACATTAACTGTTGTGTAATGAATGTTACACTGTATTAGAAACAATTGTATAGTGATTAAAAACAATTGTATAGTGATTAAAAATGACAAGCAATCAAGCAGTCTATAGTAGTGTTCAATAGGATGACGAGTTCACATTTCACTAGTCCAGCAGTCTTCCAACAACTCCATTTCACCAGTCCACTGCAGTGGCTGTCCCCACAACTTGGTTAGTCTTCATCTCTCCAAAGCTGCAGTTCTTCAGTTCCCCATAGACCTCCCAATTGGGGTTAATTTTAATGGCCCACCACCCTCCCTCCCGTTTCCTCCGGCAATTAGAAGGAATCAGGAGCCATAATTGCCTAAAAAACATTTTAGAGGCTTGGCCTATTCAAACACGACCCACCAACCATCCCGTACCATCATTCATGGTGGACTCATGAATGATAGTACTCTCAACACAAGCAAGTCAGCAAATGCATCATGCAAGCAAAGCAGTAGAGCACATGAAATAAGACTACACAGCACATCAAAGACACGACACAAGACATACCCCAGGCAGCATAGTAGAGGAAAAAATAAATGGGTGAACTTGACGCGATTTAACATTGCTTCATGGAATTTTTTGTAGGGTTGACTTGTGCATGATCCATCAGTTACATGTGTGAGATAACACCTGGACAGTGGACACTGGGAAACAGGTTGGGGCATGCACCACACCACTCTCTGGTCATTTTACTTCCACTTAAGGAGAAGTGACTTCTCACTCTCAAAACCATTTTTTGAAGCCTATGACAAAAGAGATTATGCAACTCCACACATTACCGACATCCACGCGACTTTTAGTACATCCACTGCTGATACTTCCCACTCTCAAGACCATTTTTTGAAGCCTATAACAAAACAGATTAATGCAACTCCACACATTACCAATATCCACGCGACTTAAGGTACATCCACTGCTGCTTCGCTTTAATCCTGCACTGGCATACAAACATACTCCCAGCATACACATCCCACACCCACACCAGGTACCATCCATCGACAATTGTCTCTTACTCCTCAAATTGCACAGTGACAAATGAATACACACTTGAGCTCTCAGCATAACTAGATCTTCGCTTTTTTTCACATTGCTGCAAACATGCACTTGAATCTTTAACCATAAATATTGCATACCACACAACTTTGTTAGCATCAATTTTATCTCTTGCAGTAGCACCGCACTTTCTGCCTTGGGAATTAGCAGCATACATGTTGGGCATACACCAAAATGCGCATTGAACAAAGGAATTGACACACATCTTCAAACTCTTTTTAACTTTTGGCCTTTTGGCTGAATACATGACATCATACAGAGAACAGATAGGACTGGCATGAACCTCGGACCCACACGAAAAATGCAGACACTTGCAACAGTCGAGTTCCCTACTGACTACACTGCTATAACTGAGCCTCCTTTACCTAAGGCAAGGACAAGCTAATGGCTCCTACACTCACTACTCCAGTTACTACTTGTAGGGTAGGAACACTACATCTCGGGCTCCACAGTACATCATCACCAGTAATCAATACATGGACATCTTCACAGGAATCAATACTTTCACCAGACACCACACCAATGATAAACCAAGGGCCACTCTTGCCATCAATGAATATAAATGCAGGCCACACAATACTCTTGACATGACGCCTATGGAACTTGGAGGACATTTGCTGCATACACGACATGGGACTTTACACACTGATCCAGACTCCTGTATCTCCTAATGCCACTTATGGCTGGTTTGATTTTGAACTCTTCTCTATATAACCACTGGATGCTTTTAATAGCAAAATGCTTGAGCACTGCACATACCCCCGTAACCTAGTCAGTTGAATGGGAGGGGAAGAGAGCATGGCATACACTGATACTACCTGACCACAGGAACACTTCCAGACAACTCCTCCAAGTAAGGGAATGGACTTGTGTGAGAATCCTACCCAGTAGACCAATACACAACACACGTCCTACACATCAACAGATCGGGGAGACTCATCAACAGATCAGGGAGAGGCATAGAGGGAACCTTGGAAGATACTGCCTCACACACTGTCACTGGTCCTGCCGATATTAGGGGAACATGTTGCATACATCCTACCTACTGTTACTATCATAAGGAATGTATCAAAATACACCAATGGGTCGTTGGGTACACTTCACATGAACTATTGAGATTATGACCTGTTACACAATACAAAAATATGCCGACTGCCACACAACACGGAGGGAGATGGAGAATCAACACGACTATACAAGGTACACAGACACCAAGTTGGAAGGAAGAGACACGCAATGAAAGCTGAGATAAGCAGGTGAAGAGTAATGACCTGGGCCTAGATAGTTGAAGAGAGAGACTGCAGGTTGTAGGCATACACAATGCATAAAGGATTTTTTGGTAGTGAAAAAGGAACAAATGTCAAGTCCAAACTGAGATACAACACAAGATAAAGAAAGAAAAGATGGAGTGAAGACGGAATTGGAAGTAGTGTACTTTACACAAATACTTTACCCTCAAACATTGATATTCCACAAGACGAGACTACATTTCAGGACGGTGGAGGCTGATCTAGACATAGCACAGTGGAGACTGCAGGCCGTATACTCATAACTAGCTGAAACAGGTACACTAGCACTCCTAGAGACCGGCAAGCATCACAAATAGGTAGACACAGGTAGAGGCACATGATTAACTCTTAGAGACAGACTGGGATCCTAGACACAGACCAGGGGAGAGAAACTGCATGTTGCACGCATACACAATGGCTACAGCAACAGGGAGGAGGTGGTAGGTGACGACTTGATGTGGTATTGCCCAATAAATGGTTGTATTTTATATTAGGTGGTCAGTTTAACAGGAAACATTTCTAAACACAGTGGAGAGAGATTGCAGGTTGCATACACACATACATACATATTGCTACTGTTCTGAACCTTAATGATGAAAAACGTTGCATTCATTTTTTTCCACACTTTTATTATTTACCGATTGCCGAGCCCGACCATGACATTGACAAAAACTTTGGCTTTGAGTAGGACTAGATACATAGACTGTGTTAAACCTCAGGCAGATGGTGGAGACTAGTTGTGGTCCTAAGACATAGCACAGTGGAGAGACGGCAGGTTGCATACATACATAATGCATATAGAGCTATCGAATTTCCTAGGCGAAAATGCTTAAAGTTGTGAAACAAGCAAACATTGAACCCTTCATTTTACCCATGAAATCATTGAAAGTGAGGTTTCCAATGGAGAGGCACTTGTGACTGGCAGATTTCTAGTATAGGCTGAATGTAGTCCTAGATATAGCACAGTGGAGAAACTGCAGGTTGCATACATACACATACACTTACGGCTACTGTTCTGAACCTCAAGTGATAAACATTTTGTCGATGAACACAACCATGACATTAATTTTGATTTAGCATCACATTTGAACAAAGACTGCATTCATTTTCCTTCTTTCTACCGATTGCTGAACCTGACCATGACATTGACAAGACATTGGCTTTGAGTAGGACTAGATATAGACTGTGTAGTAAACCTCAGGCAGACGATGTAGACTAGTTGTGGTCCTAAGACATAGCACAGTGGAGAGACGGCAGGTTGCATACATACATAATGCACATAGAGCTATCCAATTTCCCAAGCGAAAAAAAGAATGTAGCAAAACAAGCAAACATTGAACCCTTCATATTACCCATTAAAATCATTGAAAGTGAGGTTTCCAATGGAGAGGCACTTGTGGCTGGCAGATTTCTAGTATAGGCTGGATGTAGTCCTAGATAAAGCACAGTGGAGAAACTGCAGTTGCATACATACATACATACACTTTACGGCTACTGTTCTGAACCTCAAGCATTTTGTCGAGACACACAGCCATGACATGACAATTGATTTAACATTACATTAAACAAGGACAGGACAACTTGCATTTTTTCCTACCAATTGCTGAACCCGACCATAACATTGACAAAGACTTTGGCTTTGAGTAGGACTAGATATATAGACAGAGTAGTAAACCTCAGGCAGACGATGTAGACTAGTTGTGGTCCTAAGACATAGCACAGTGGAGAGACGGCAGGTTGCATACATACATAATGCATATTCGAATTTCCTAGGCGAAAAACAGTTAACGTAGCGAACATTGAACCCTTCATTTTACCCATTAAATCATTGAAAGTGAGGTTTCCAATGGAGAGGCACTTGTGACTGGCAGAGATTTCTAGTATAGGCTGAATGTAGTCCTATAAAGCACAGTGGAGAAACTGCAGGTTGCATACATACACATACACTTACGGCTACTGTTCTGAACTTTAATTGATTAACATTTTGTTGACAAACACAACCATTGACATGACAATTGATTTAACATTTATTACATTACATTAAACAAGGACAGGACAACTTGCACACTTTCTACCGATTGCTGAACTCGACCATGACATTGACAAGACTTTGGCTTTGAGTAGGACTATATACATAGACTGTGTAGTAAACCTCAGGCAGATGGTGGAGACTAGTTGTGGTCCTAAGACATAGCACAGTGGAGAGACGGCAGGTTGCATACATACATAATGCATACAGAGCTATCGAGATTCTTTGGCAAAAATGTTGAAGTAGCAAAAAGACAGACATTGAACCCTTCATTTTACCCATGAAATCATTGAAAGTGAGGTTTCCAATGGAGAGGCACTTGTGACTGGCAGATTTCTAGTATAGGCTGAATGTAGTCCTAGATATAGCACAGTGGAGAAACTGCAGGTTGCATACATACTACTACTGCTATAAACAAATCAATGCTTCAGAAGTGATACACGTAAAGCCACCATGAGAACTGATGAAGAAGCATCATTTACACCTTACTAACAACCAAACTTGCGGTGGAGGTGACAAAATGACAGGCAAATGATTGGGCTATATTCAGATGAGACAGACCCTAGGCATAGCTTAGTGGAGAGAGACAGCAGGTTGCATACATACACTATACCAGGCACAGATGGTAAAAGCTGTCGTGTGTGAATTTGAATGGGCTCATACTTCCAAACGCACAACTTTTTCATTTCTGGGTAGGAGAGTTGTTTCCACCTGACACAGGACTCTTGTTGCAATGTAGTTACATGTATCCTGTTTGATCCAAAGGAGAGCAGTGCTTGCATGCATACACACATACTGAAAATTGGACACTTGATTTTTCACCACTTGAGAGACAGACCACACAAACATTACACCATTTTTTCCACACACATTTTCTTACATTCACTTTAGATTTGAATTTACAGCTTTATAATTGGATATCACTTTGACTTTACTTCTTGAGGCAATGACACTAATTGGCAAGATCTGTAAACGGTATTACGGAAAGAGGAAGGGAAGCTCAGGCTTTTCCTATTGCGTCACAACGGAAGTGCGTCCACTGCACTTCCGTCGCAACGCTCACTACCAAAAAAGGAGAACAGACACTACAGTTGACACAAACGCTTATCAAGCACATTTAGATAAGATAGAGAAAGGAATTTTAGAAGAACGAACGCAAACAAACGCAAGAACGAACAACGAACGACAAGGTCGTGGCGGCGGCGGGGCAAGAAGAGATTCCTGGCTCGGCTTGTCTCGGGTCACGCGAGCAAAACAGCGTCGTATCCCTGGCACCCACGATAGCGATGATCCACATCTCCGACTCCTCTGCTTCACCAAACCATCTGTAAAAGAGCCACACGTTAAAACCACAGCGCACACACTCGCTCGACGCGGTACACTCGCACGGGACGACACGATACACTCTACGAGTCAGTGAGGCGTGAAATTTACCTTTGTACAAAAAACACTTACAGGTCCTTAGGTTAGTCGCTCCATTGGAGAAGTAGCGCCTTTCAAACTGCGGACGTACAAAGAAGCTCGCTGAAAGATGGGCAACCCATGACTGCGGGAGGAGAGGACGTCGAGAATTTATAGCAGCTTCTAGTTCCGCTGTGATCCAGTTGCAGCTGGAAACGTCTGGTTTGCGTCAGAGAGAAGCGGTTTTGACCGGTCAAGTCCGCTGAGCGTATTTATTGCTGACCGCAATGTAATTTATCAATATTCTAAGAATGTGATTGGTTGAATCTGTCCAATCAGAGACCAACGTTATTACGCAATAGCACGGAAATTCCATTGGTGCACTTTGCACTTGTTTGTAATCTCCGTATTCTACCTCCGTTTATACACCTTACGTCATGAGGGCGATCAGTCTGGCTACTGTACATCACTACCACTGGCATTACATTGAGAATGGTGCGGTTGTACGCTATAAGTGTGTACTACAAGACAGATCCAACTAAAGCTCTGGAAAAGAAGGCAGCCTATGAACTGTCCTCGTTTGGTTTCTTCAATCGATCTAGGTAAAATCTTGTTGGTGTGCATTTATTAGAATTTCCCACTCCCCGTTTCTCCGCTATAGTGTACGAGAGTTTATGGCCTTCACAAGTGAGGTTTTGGCACAGAGAACTAGCACCGGTGAACGAAGAACAGTAAAGGAGCAGGGTATTGAGACTATTGTGTGTACCACAGATTGCACTCACTACTTGGGCTCCTGCCTCCAGAGTACAGATGTCATGTTTACGTGCGCTCAGACTCCCTGGCATGTGTGGTGATAGCAGACGAGGAGTACCCTCCTAGAGTGGTGTTCACACTAATGAGCAAGGTGATACTCCGGGCTAATGGGGTGGGACTCCGAGGAGAAGTGACACCTCACTGTTGACAGACAATCACAGTGTGTAGTCACACTCCTAAAGTAATAGTACATGGTTATGGTGACAGCATTACATGTGTTTACAGCATGAATTGGACACAATATCTTTTGTTCACATCTGCTAATGTGTTGTGTTGTGTCTTGTGGTGTAAGTCCACATAAAGTGAACTGTGTTGCACACTTGTTGACATTCCTCAGGTTCTAGAAATGTTCTCATCAGACTTTCCCCAAACATCCTGGAACCAGAAGTCAAGGTAGGCCCTAACAAAGTCATGGTTGTGTGCATTACCAGGACTATTGCAGGATACTATGCAATAACATCCTTACCACATTCTTTCCTTTTAAAATGTTCCCTTTTGGTATGGAGTAATCTTATCTCAGTTGTATGAAGGAATGTAATGACATATTTCTCCCCAAAGTGACCTGTCCTACCCTCCCCTGGACTCATTCATTAAGAAATACCAGGTATGTCCCCCCACCCTGAGTGGAGACCTTGATGTGCACTTACACTGTGCCCCTTGACCTTGCCAGAATCCCACTGAAGCAGACTCACTAATGAGAGTCCAGAATGACTTGGACGAGACCAAGATAATCCTAGTGAGTGACAGGCTGGCTGCAGTTCCAGGGAGTGGGTACATCACATTGTCCATTTATAGAAAGCATGGAATGAGAGCCTGGCATTTTGCCTGATAATAATGGCAGACCATTGTATGTGTCAATGGCGACTGAGGTGTGTGTTGTGTGTGTGTTGGGGTCATGTGGTGCTGTACAGTACCGTGTGGTGTGAGACTGACGTGCCTGTTCTCCACAGCATGAAACTATTGAGCACATGCTGGAGAGGGGACAGAAATTGGATGACCTTGTTCAGAAGACAGACAAACTCAGTGGCACTTCCAAAGCCTTCTACAAAGAGGTATTGTGTGGTGTGACATGTGTGGCAAGTTGGATTAGCATCCTTCTCTCTCTCATTCCTTGCAGGCCAGAGGAGGGACGTGTTGTGTTATTCAGTGACTTATTAATAATTATATTATTTGCTTTTTTACCAATTATTACATTATCAACACAATAAGCTAGGGGCGTGGCTTCAAGGAATTATTGCGGGTTTGGGAGGAGGTCAATTTCGTAGGCCGATACTTCTCTCTGGTCGTGACTTGAGCTGAACCTTGTAGAAGCGGTAAGAGGGAGGACCAACAATGTCTATACATGTCTGAACGTCTCTAGCTGCGAAAAATCTAAGCTTACTACAGGGCGGACCGTACGTACTGAGTAGTTGGCATTAGCAGTCAGAGCTGTTTTGAACAATGGCTCAGCATCTCTAGTGCCGTCACAGCTACATGTATGTGCCAGCCATGCTAGTGTGACGCGAGTCGTATACTTGTACACTGTTTTGCGGTAGTCGACAACTGCCTGCATCTGTTAACATGATATATCAGATCTTGCTGTGTAAACATGTTTTTTTGGTGCTGGTCTGTAGTTAATGGGGCCCTCCACTCAATTAGCCATCGTGTGTGTGCATGAAATGATGGATTAAACACTTCATGAGATGTGTATTAGTTGGTAACCCAGTGTAGTGGTGGTCACTGGTCCATGAAGTATGTCATTTCCTCGAAGGGGCTGGACCCCCTGCTCAACTGTGCATATCCCTCCACAGCTGCAGAAATGCCTAAAAAGTTTGCTAAGGAAGACATACAGAACTGGACAGACAAAGAGGTTGGGAGCTGGCTTCACTCTGTAAGTTATCATACATGATATCTGCTGCATAGAATGTGTTCATCACAAACAAGATTGTTTATACTCTTTGTGTGTATGTTTCACATACAACACATGGAATGTTCCTCATGTACTAAGTGCAAATTGTAGCTTGTGAAGACAGTAAACCTCCTCTTCCTCACACTGCAGAAAGGTCTGATTCACTGTCTGAGTGACTTCGCTACTGTCAATGGACTACAGCTACTGGTCAGTAGGTAGTGGAGTGGTTTGAAAGGGAAAGGGAGGGTAGTGATATGTGTAGAGTGGCAGTAGGGAAAAGGAGGGTAGTGCTGAGTGGGCTACTGATGAAAGGGAAAGGGAGGGTAGTGGTATGTGGTGTGGGCTGTAGCTCAGCAAGTTACTCCCTGTCACATGATCTCACAGAGCATCACAAATGATGACCTGAAGGCTTTGCCCACACTTGCAGGAAATGAGAAAAAGAGAAAGTAAGCTTTGTTCAAAAGCTTCATGTGAAAGTAATCATCTTGTGTTGTTGGTCTCCAACAGAGCTTTAAAGAAGGCACTCAGCCAGTTGCCTGGAAACTCAGTTTCAAAATCGAAATCCAAACTGTAAGTATTATGTGGCATGTTTTCATGTGGGAATTCATCAATTAGAGCCTCACATAGTGCGGTATTGTAGTGTTGTCAGTAATGTACCATATTAGATGGTGGGGGAGGGAACACCAGTTTGGAGCAAGGTGATTAGCACTACATGGTCTATTGCACACTATCTCTGCTCAGTGGTGGGAAGAAAGGCAAGGACCAGAAGCCCCCTCTGCCTGCCTACCCTCCACATTCCTCCTCTGTGGAACCAGCTCCTGCCTTCCAACCTCACCCTCCCCCCCTCTCACCACCATCCGCCTTCCACCACGCACCTCCTCCCCACTCCCCAAACTCAGCAACCTACACTGACCCTTCCGTCCTTTTTGGAGATGATGAAGAGCAAGACCTCTATGGTATGGCTGTACCCTCTTTGTATGTAGCCTACCTTGTACTGTGGGCAGTGTCCTGTTACTTGGTGATGATGCTTTTGAAATCACCATATCCATTTATGGTAGCTGTTACCCATTCTTGGGCCACCTCAGTATGTGTCAACTACCAATAAGGGGGCGGAGGTGGTGTTTTCATTGAGTATTTCCTCTCTCAAATGAATTCTGATTGGGTCATATTCATGAGTGTCATCACTTTCAGTTCAGCCTCTGTGTGTGTGTGTGTGTGTGTGTGTGTGTGTGTGTGTGTGTGTGTGTGTGTGTGTGTGTGTGTGTGTGTGTGTGTGTGTGTGTGTGTGTGTGTGTGTGTGTGTGTGGTTGTGTGGTTGTGTGGTTGTGTGTTGGGCTATGTGGTGAGGCATGATTTACTCCCAATTCCTTCCCTCTGTGTGCAGACAATCCTGCTGATATTACAGAGGACAGCTGGGATGGAGTGGGACAGGTTCCCCCTCCCCTCCCTCCCCACACTGACCGCGAGGCCTCCCAGCAGGGTATGGAGGTTGAGGAACAGGTATGTGGGCCATTAAATAACCTGTGGCTCTATCAAGACCACTCTGTCAAACAAACTGAATGTTTATTTAACAGCCTTATTGATGTATTAGTGTTTATGTAAACATTATTTAACTGGTCATAGATGATCTACGATCAGTATGAGGAGGACAGCTTTGCAGACTCATCATTTGCCAGTAAGTACATGTATGTTAGTAGTAGTGTCATGGCCGGTGATTGGGGACTTGTGTCTCATCAGGTGAAGAGGAAGAGGAGGAGGAGGAGGAGGAGACTGCAGTAACCAATGGAATCAGTTCCAGTCCCCGCACAGGGCTGGAGTCCCAGGTAGCTGAGGAGAGGGAGAGGGGAAAGAGAGAAGAGAGTTAACGTGTACATTAATGTTTCACATCCAGGCCAATATTCGTGCCATTAGTGCCAAGTTTTTTGCTGAAGGGCTGACAGCCCACACAGGCATAGTCACTGGCATAGTTCCCCCACCTAATCACACAGCTGACCAAGAGGACTTTGAAGATGGAGATGACATTTACGATGTGCCACCTGGTAGGGTCCTTCCTCTCTTCTCTCTCCAACACTCACCTTCCTCTCCGTCTGTCCACAGATGAGCTAAAGTCCCACCCTCCTCCATTCCAACCACGTGAAGACCCAGCAGATGAGGCAGATGACGAGGGAGATATCTACGACATTGTGGAGGAAGTGATGCAGTCACAGGGACAGGTAAGAGTACTGTATGGGTCCAGAGTACAGTAATTAGTTCCATTCTCAATCTCAGATTGAAGAAGAGCCACCCCCTCCACGTCCTCCCAAGCCTAGTAGTCCATCTGTGCCCAGGAAGGAGATCGCCCCACCCTCACCACAACTAGTGAGGACAGCTCCTGTACACATGCGTGACCCTATTCAAGCACTAGCTCCCCCAGCCATGAGTCAGCCCCTCCCTACACCAGACACCAGGCCAGGGATCAGACCTCCCATCCAGACACCAGACTCTAGGCTGGGGATCAGATCCCCCATACAAACCACACGGACACCATCTCCTCCTCAAATTGGTCCTACAACAGGCTCTGCTCCCCCTCCCCCACCCCCTCCCCCTCCCGTTCCCACGACCAATACAAAGGTACGATACTGTGCTGCGTGCATGTGAACACTCATTGGAAGTCTCAGCATTGGCTTCAGTACTGCTCCTCCCCCCCCCCCCCCTCTAGGCAGTTACTCCCTTGAAGAAAGGACACTTGGCTGCATCCTCTCCTACTCCCCCCAAGAACACCCACACCAACAGCCTCAATTCTGGGGGACCCGACAGGAAAGTTGACTCCAATATTTTTGGTTCCGGTAAATTTCCTAAGCCCTCAGAGATGAATGCAAACAAGACTGGCCGAGTGCCCCCAGTGCCTGGCCAATTTGTAAGAAAGCAGAGGACTATTGATGTGCAGGAAGAGGAAGGGAAGGCCAAGCCATCCATTACAGACAAGCCTCTGAGTGTACAGGAGAGGATCAAGTTGTTGAAGAAACCTATTGGACAGGGCACAGATAATCCAAACCGCCCCCCAAAGCCCCTCGAAGGGGTCAGCCCCCTCACAAAAAAGAAGATGAGCAAGGAGAGCAGTGTCAGTGACCTCATCAAGAACTATCCTGGCAGTTCAGGAGGAGAAGAGGAGAGGGCCACCTCTCCAGAGCAGAAACCCTTCCTCCCTCCTAAACCTGCTGGACCCAACAAACAGAACATCAGTACAGTGTCTCCTCACTTGAAGAGGCGTCCTATAGGGCAACACCAGGCTCCTCCCCCTGCCCTTTCAGATCAGCCAGACAATTCGTCTAGTGGAAAGCTCCCTCCCAATCAGGACCCTCCCTGGAAGAGGCCACCTGTGGAGGAGAAAGACCCTCCCAGACCACCATGGCAGAAGCGTGAGGAGCCCCCCAAGCCATCCTGGCAGAAGCGTGAGGAGCCCCCCAAGCCATCCTGGCAGAAACGTGAGGAGCCCCCCAAGCCATCCTGGCAGAAACGTGATGAGCCCCCCAAGCCATCCTGGCAGAAACATGAGGAGCTCCCCAAGCCATCCTGGCAGAAACGTGATGAGCCCCCCAAGCCATCCTGGCAGAGGCATGACAACGACCAAGACACACCTAAACCATCATGGCAGAGAACTGAAGAAGAGACATGGAAGAGGAAGATGGAGGCAGAGAGGAAGCCAGAGGTTCCATTGAAGAAGGTGTCAGAGGAGAGACAGCCATTGAGTGTTCAGCAGAGGTGGAAGGCAATGGAAGAGGAGCCCTCTAGGGCTCCACCACCATGGAAACAGAGAGAGGAGACAAAGCCAGAGCTGCCACGGAAGAGTGAGTCTCCTGTTCCACCTCTGCCTCCCACTGACCCACCCAGGAAGAGTTTCTCCTACAAGTGAGTGTATAAGGAACTGGTCTCTGCAGTATTTCACTCTCTTCTTCCAACACTCAGACCATATAGTGATAGGAAGGGATCTGGGTCATGTGACACACCTCCTCCCATGCACGAGTCCTCATCCTCGGAGCACCTCCCCCCTCCAGAGCCTCCCAGACCTAAAGTGTTCCAACGGCCTGGTCCCTCCCCTCCACCACTGGCCCCTGCTGAGCAGCAACCAGAGCTGCCACCAAGGCCCCCCAGACTTCCTGAACGACCCCCACAGAGGTCTGAGATGCCCCCTGAAGTACCACGACCCCCGCAGAGGTCTGAGATCCCCCCTGAAATACCACGGTTCCCCTCTGACACATCACAGAGATTGCCACCAAGACCACCAAAGGTAGTGCATCTTGTGTAGTCGGTCATTCTGAGATGCCATCTCTCTCCTCCCAGAGTCAAGAAGTGGACAGAGCTCTCCCTCCACTACCATTCCAGTCCAGTGCGTCACCAGTTGGCCAGTCGTGGTATCATGCTAACCTTAAAGATAGAAAAGTGGCAGAAGCTCGTTTGATGCGGTACTCCACCAAGGTTAGAGTCAGTTCCAACACACACCCTGTTCCAGGCCTCTGTAATAGATCAATGGACTGTGTGTGTGTGTGTGTGTGTGTGTGTGTGTGTGTGTGTGCAGGATGGAACATTCATTGTTCGGGACAGCTCCAAAAAGCTTGGAGAATATTCACTGTCAGTGCTCTACTGTGGAGCTGTAAAACATCTCAGGTAGGTCACATGACTGATCACATGACCATTTCACTCACTTATGTCATTACTTAGGATACGATTACGAGGAGATGGCAAGTATGTACTTGGGGAGGAGAAGCCAGATGAAGTGGTAGGTCTGTTGCCTATCCTTGTGCCCATTACCACCCTTCTGTCCCCCTCCCTCCCCCCCTCTCCTCCCCAGCCATTTACAACAGTCCTAGACCTGGTCAACCACCACAAGAAACATCCCCTGGTCCTGAAGAGTGGTGGAGAGCTCAAACTACTCTACGAGTGTCCTAGCTAGCACCTGTCACTCCACACCACACCACTCACACTGACACTCTTCCCCTTCCACACATATCCATGCCTGTAGGAGTATATATATATCATACAGCCACAGCAGCAGGTGGCTGTTTTAAAACTTGAGATTCTATAGTCAATGTGATGTCTCTCTGGTCGTGTATAATGTGTGTGTACTCAGTTGTAAGTTGGCCTTAATTAGGTGGGTCAACATTAAAATATTTTTACACTTGTCACTCTAAACAACATCATCCTCTTCCCGTCCTATGTGGCGAGAGGGATATAAAAGGGAGGCGAGGGTAGGTCTCCACTGTACACGGGACACTTCTTAAAGGAGCATGGGTCGGTGCGCCAGCAGTACCGCAGGGCAGTGGGCGTGGCTCCAGCAGCACAGGTAGGCACCCCAACAGTCAGCTTATTGCTTGTTGCCTGAGTGGCTGTGGCCTCCAGCCAGGAGCCATCACTGCAGCCCAGCTCAAAGCCATAGGGGTAGAGCAGCTGGATACCAGGCCCAGAGAGGGAGCTGTACTCTACCACAACCTCCTTAGAGTCAGTGCTGGGTGAATTGACCAATGGCAGGACTAACACACCCACATAGCCATGACCTCATAGAGGCTAATTATTACCTCATGGTGGCAGTGGTAGCTAGGGGCCCTGTGTAGTAGACTTGTGAGTCACTATAGGCCACAGCCCGGCCGGCCAGAGCCAGCCTGGCCCCCACGTCCTGCTTATCACGGGGATGGATGGAGCCGAAGGGAGAGGTGGGGTCTCCCAGGTCAATGGCTACGGCCATGAACACCTGCTGAAGGCGAGGGTTGGGGACATAGCCATAGTTGGCTGTCTGGGCCCAACGGATGACTGGAAAACCAGGAGAGAAAGAGGAGCTGTTATCAGTCCCATAGGCTGCCAGCTGTAGGGAGACCTGGAGTGAAGAGCTGTATCAACCTATGTCAACAGTACCTGCACAAATCCAAAGGGAAAGAGAGGGTCTGTGTAACTGCTGGCATTCTTCCACTTGCCCCTCCAATCATCTATCATTGCAGGGAAGGTACAGTTGTAGGTGTCTGGGGCCCCTGCAGGGAAAGGGATGAAGAGGTAGTATGTGTAGTGTAATGATAGAGGGATGGACCACTCACCTGCATTGGCCTCTCCCTGGTACCATATGGCTCCTTTGATAGTCATGTTTAGGAAAGGGAAGATCATTGCATTCCAGAGCACTGAGTGCTGGTGTGGGGAGGGATCTTGTCTCTGATGGGTCCTGTGAACTGTGGCTGGTCCTTTGTCTGTGATCCCACACTTGGCCAGGGCATCAGGGGAGGACCACGCCTCCACCGGGGTACCTCCCCAGTCTGTGTCCACCAGTCCAATGGGATACTGGACAAAGTCATAGATGTTCCTGCCATAGAACCAGCAGGTTGCTGAGAAGTAGGTCCAGTTACCTCCTCCCACTGTCTCTGCACAAGGAGAGAGAGAGGGCGGAGGGGGAAGAGGTTAAGAGGGTGATGTCTAGGCAGATACTTACTGGAACTAGCCACACTCCAAGGCTGTTCAACTGCCAACAGCTCTTGTACAGGTGTATCAGAGGCCTTCAGAGCTGCAGTGAAGAGTCGAATGTTGGGATACTTGTCAGCCAAAGCTTCCTCCTCGCTGGCATTGAACACCTGTGGACGAGGGGTGGAAGCATATTGACATGTGTGTGTGTGTGTGGGGGGGGGGGGGGGGGGGGGGGGGGAGCAACAGTGACACTGACCATGGGCACAGTAAACTGCATGTTGCTCTGCCCACTGCACACCCACACATCTCCAAACAGAACATCACTTAGAGAGATGTCACCCCACTCAGAAGAGGCAGTGATCACAAATGGAGAAGTGTCATCAGTGGCAGGCAGAGTCACCCTCCACAGACACACAGTACCATTGTCTGGTCAGACAGAGGCAACGCCAGTGATTGTAGTCTACAGCACTCCATATTGGAATTACCTGGAGTGAGGGTGGCAGGGATTTTGGTGGAATTGAAGGTCACCGCTACAGCCTTGCAGTCGCCCACGTAGCCCCAGATATTGGCCCTCTCGGGGGCCCGCTGCAGGACCATGTGGTCCCCGTAGTAGTTGGCAAACCTGAACAAGCCCTGCTGGGCAGCTGTGGGGGGTAGAAAAGGGGGTGGGGCTGATGGAGGCCCGGTACGACTACAAGGTCACTGACGTACCTGCGGTGGTGTAGAGTAGGACGGTAGCCACTAGGACCTTCAGTAGTGGACCAGACATGGCTGTATATTCCAGTCAGGGCTCCACACAATAGAGTACTCGCAAAGTCAATTTGCTCAGGCACTCGTGCGAGGGATGACCTTTGCGAGGGGTTCGAACACGAATGTGTCGCTTGCCGCTAGCGCTGGTGAGAATGAGCAGAGAAGGACAGCCACACGGGGGCCGAGGAGGAGGATGGAGGGGGAGGGGGTGGAGGGGGAGGGGGAGAGGAAGAAATGACCTGCAGCAATTTCACTGGAGGCCAACGTCGTACCCGCAAGTACCTAGTGCGCAGCAGAGTCACGTGACAGGTCACATGACTCCCCACCCACCTGGTTCCAGACAAGTGAGCCCCAGGGGCCGGGGGCATGGACACTCCCACAATTTCACTCAGCCTGGGAATTTTCACCAGCCCCCCATGACTTCCCACCCACCTGGTCCGAGACAAGTGAGCCCCAGGGGGTATCACAACTTTACTCCACCAGGGAGTTTTCACCAGCCCCCCGCCATGGGTGCTGTATACAGGCCTCCACCCCAGCCATATCCAGGGTAGGCAGGTTGACTGTGTGTGTGTGTGGAGGTATTAGTATTCTGTTGCTAACTAAGGCTATTAGGTTGTGGTGGTCCTGCAGTGAGTGGATATCCAGCCTTGTTTCCAGCACCTCCTCACCCTCCCTCTCACAGTCACCATTATCACACCAGACCACCTCCCCACCCTCCCTCCCACACCAGACCACCAAATCACACCACCTCACACTCTCCTAGATACAAGTACACAGACTCTAGACCCTCAGTTGAAATGAGAGTTAAGTGGAATGTGTTCCTCTCTCCAGGGTGGAGCGGCCCTGGGTGAGGGTGAGCCAGCCACTGTGTGGAAGGAGGTCACAACCTGTCATCCTCTCTGTCATGACCTACAACATTCTGTCGCAGAATCTCATTGACCAGAACATGTGAGTATGGCCCATAGGTCTCTAATAGTACTTGTTGGCAGTGCTGTGATTGCCGTTCTACCAGGCATCTCTACAGGAAGTGTGCGGCGGCAAATCTAGACTGGGAGTCACGAAGACAGCTGCTCCTGAGGGAGATTTCAGAGGCCAGTGCTGATGTGAGCTAGCAGCCTGGTTGTTAGCACGTCTCTTTCACCATCACTGACTGGGTGCAGGTAGTGTGTCTACAGGAGGTGGAGGAGGAACACTACCATGGCTGGTTCTCCCCAAGACTCTCAGAGCTAGGTACACCCTCCACTCACTCTAATATACCACACCTCTCCTCTCTCTCTGCAGGCTATTCAGGTGTGTACAAGAAGAGGACCGGTGAACACAGTGATGGCTGTGCTGTCTTCTATACCACATCACGTCTGAAGGTACTGGAATGGAAAGAGGTGGAGTTCCAGAGAGGAGTACAAATTCTTGATAGGGACAATGTTGGAATAGTTATCAAGTTTCAAATAACCCACCACAAGATGTAAGCAGCTGCTGTGTGTGAAGGGTTCCATACCTACTGTTAGCTCCCCACTGTGCTGTGCAGGCGAGGATGTCCCATATTCTGTGTGGGGACTACTCACCTCCTGTTCAATCCTAGGGCTGGGGAGGTGAAGTTAGCCCAGTTGGCATGCCTCCTGGCAGAGCTGGACCAGATGGCCTCAGCCCCTGGGAGTCCCTCCCTCCCCTGTATCCTGTGTGGAGACCTGAACAGCCTGCCCCTCTCTCCTCTGCTGCAGTTCATAGAGACAGGTCAACTGGACTACTCTCAGCTCACGGCACACCAGGTGGCTGGGTACTTCAATGAGAGGTCTGAGCATCGCCCCATCCCTGTACCTCTCCTTCCCCCCACTGTTCCCATTGGACAAGACTGTCGGTACATCTCTGCAGTGACTAAGGCCCAGGAGGACACTGCCTCTGCCCCCAGCGGCTCAGCACATGAGGCTGGTCCTACTGCTCCCAGCCCTGTCCTCTCCCACCCCTTCTCCTTCACCTCCACCTACCCACGGCCCTCCACAGGCAACCCACCCTCCACTGTTACCACCTACCACACGTCGGCCTTTGAGACTGTGGACTACATTCACTACACTCCAGCAGACAGCCCCTCACCTCCAACACACACTGGGCCAGCTGCTCCTGGTGGCAGAAACAAGCAAGTCACAACTCCGTCATCACCTAGTGGTAGTGGTGGTGCCTCACGGGGCAAGGGAGGATTTAGACTGTTGAGCAGACGTGCCCTGCCCAGTACCCACACCTTGCTGGGGCTGGGGCCCCAACCCCACCACCTCCTACCCTCAGACCATCTCTGGCTACTCGCCTCCTTCCAGCTCATTCCAGCATAGCAGACAGTGACACTAGCAAACTAGCTATTTTTCTTCATTTAGTGCACAGGTCATATCAATTTTATAGTGGACAATATGACAAGCTTTTCATGGTTGCCATAGCAATTGATTAGACAGCAATAAACACAAAGACTACAAACAGGATGTGTTGTCATGGGAACCATGTATGAGAGTGAGGTAGAATGTGGTAAGTACAGAGAAAGCTGCAGAAGACGTGACCTGTCACTAGCCTCTGAGGTGAGAGGGAACGAGGCCATGTGTGATAGAGAGAGTGGTGGGAAGTGTCTGTGATCTATTGGATAGTGGGTGTCTGGGATGGTTGCTATACCATCATGTCATTGGCAGTGATGATGGAGGCAGGCGGCTGGCTGGTGGCTTGGGGTACAACATCACGTAAAGAGGCATTCACATCTCTGCGGAACACTGACAAGTTCTTTGTGAACCTGCAGGGAAGGACAGACTATATCACATGTAGAATGGAACCTTCATACTCACATGTCCCTGTTCCTGGGCTGCAGGTTGCGTTCTATTCTGTCCATCAAATTATCGAAACACTGGATCATTGCACTCTGGCGGTCCACTGGCTGCATGGCGATCACACGCTCCCTGAGGCTCTTGAAGTACTAGCAGAGGGAGAGAGAGATAGTGGCTGATGTGTGGACTAGGAAACTATAGAAGCAATCTATGCCTCCCTCTCCTCTTCCCACTCCCTCCCCTCCCCCTCCCCCTCACCTCCTCATTGAGCAACACAAGGCCAAGTAAAGGTCGTGACATGGACCACTGGTTCCGATAGTTCTCAAACATAATGGTATTCATGATGGAGGAGAGCATCTGCTGCAGCAGGCCAGGATTTAGTTCCAGGATACGTAGGAATGGGGTCGTGGGACCTGGAGACATGGAGGCCTTTTGCCGGCTCAACTTCTTGAAGAGATATGTGAGGATGTGGTCCAGAGTACTACAGCACCCAGTGCACACTGTGTGGTCTGAGGTCAAAGGACAGAGGAATGGTGTACACTAACTTCTCCTGGCCCCCCCGCCCCCTGCCCCCCTCACCTAGTCCTGTGAGGCCTTCTGAAATGGAGGAGAGGATGTAGGTAAAGACAGGAGGCTCCATTGTGCTGATAAAGTCCATGTGGTCCTGAGTCAGTACTTCTAGCAGGCCGTAGTACGCCTGACTTACTTTAGGATACTCCTGCAGCACACACGCACACACACACACACACACACACACACACACACACACACACACACACACACACACACACACACACACACACACACACACACACACACACACACACACACACACACACACACACCATTACAGTGGTAAGGCAAGGAAGGAGATATCGACCTCACCAGGAGGTTCTTCAGAGGGATGGAGATCATGAGTTGCACAAACATATCCAGAGCCTTATCCAGGGCTGTATCTCCATAGAGATGGAGCACTCCGAAGTTGACATAGTTACCACACAGAGCTGCCTTCAACATGTTGAAGCACACAGCCACACCCTTCAGCCTGGGAAACTGGTCAAGGAGACTACACAACTAGAGCCTGCAGGGTTTATTTCAGAAAACTTGACAAGGGGGGGCAAACGGTACATACACGAAATCTGGGGGGGGGGGCAATATGAAAACACTAGTGGCTGTATATGAGCAACATTTTTTAATAATAAACCTGTGACTTAAGGGGGGCAAAAGGTTTTTAGGGGGGGGGGGGGCAAATGCCCCCCATGCCCCCCTAAAAGAAACCCTGACATGTCATGTGACAATCATGTGACTGGATACTTGAGTGGATAAACTTTGTCCTGGGGAATGTCAGTAACAGAGAGGATGCGTTCTCCATATGTCACAATGGATTTGGAGGCCTCTCGGAATAACAGTACTCCGTTTGGAGATGTGACATCAAACTGTAATCTCTGGAACCAAAATATGACAGAATGGAACACGACAGAATGGGAGATGGAATCAGATGGCTGACCTGTGATCTGTTCAGCACCAGCTCTGCCATGAGCTTGAGTACAGGAGTAGTGACAGAAGGGTCGTGGTACCACAGGGTCAGTGCCCTCTGGAGGAGGTCGATGTAGGTAGGGTAGCTGGTGGCTGGGGTCAGGGGACATAACTAGGGCAACGAGTCTGCAAGCTAGCTGTAATTACATTCCATTTAATGGCTTGTGTGCTGGTTTGAAAGCAGGTGTGGGATTGATAGGTGAGGTGTGAAGTGGTGAGGTATGATGGTGGTGATAGGTGATGTGTGAAGTGGTGATAGGTGAAGTATGAGGTGTGAGGTGTGATGGTGGTGAGGTGTGGGATGGGATACATCCAGTCAAAGAGCATCATGTATGTATTTCTGGAATGGAAGGCCAGCACAATTCCCCGGACATCTCGACACAGTCCCACCAGTGACCTCCTCAGCTCCTCCTCACTCACCATCCCCCCCATCTGCTGTTGGTTGAACATCTGACGGATATTCTCAGCAGTGGCTGTGGAAGGCAGACAGAGGACACCATTGGCAGCAGGTCAGTGGGAGAGGATGGCACTCACTGGTCATGGGTCTGATGAAGGAACTGAACTTATCCTCATCCTCCCCCAACTCTACAACCAGCAGTCTGCCCAGTGCCGTGTAGAAAGATGTGCGACATCGAGTGTCCAGGTTACCGTGGGCAACACTAAGGAATGGGAAATGCTCCGGCTGAAGGGGGAGAGAGGGAGAGGGAAGGATGGGAGTGAGGGAGGGAGGGAGGGAGGGAGGACAGGAGGGAGGGAGAGAGGGAAGGAGGGAGAAGGTATAAACTATTACTACTGCTGACTGTGTGGCTGTACCGTGTGGTTCTCCAGTATGAACTGGATGGTGTTGAGTTTGACCAGCTTCCTGACACTGCTGTAGCCAACAGACAGATCATTGAGCAGCTGCAGAGTCTTCTTAGTGATGACTGTGCTGGTAGTCCAACACTTGAGGTTAGTCACTCTGAGGGAGGGAGGGAGGGAGGGAGGGAGAGAGGGAGGGAGGGAGGGAGAGAGGGAGGGAGGGAGGGAGGGAGGGATGGAGGGAGGGAGGGAGGGAGGGAGGGAGGTAGAGGCCACGGAGTATGGGAGAAGATAACTCACATTTTTGTGACAAACACATTGAGTAACATTGACTCATCATTCACCCCCAGCTGTTCAGAGAGAGCCTGGTATACCTGAGGCAGAGAGAGACATTGAGGTCATCAGTGCACGAGGAGGGTGCAGGTGGGGGTACCTTGGATGCCTTCTGCACCACTACCTCCCCCACGTAGACCATCCTGAACTTCTCAAAGAAGTGGAGGAAGGCCTTGTCAAGATGCTCACAGCCATGTTGAGGGAGATGCAGGTCAGTCATATTCATCAGTTGTAACACTCTGCAAGGAGGGAGGGAGGGAGGGAGGGAGGGAGGGAGGGACATGGACATAGAGGAAGGGAGGGAGGGAGGGAGGGATATGGACATAGAGGAAGGGAGGGAGGGAGAGAGAAGGAGGGAAGAAGGGAGGAAGGGAGGGGTGTACCTGCACACTAGCTGGCCATCCATTGCATCATAATGGTCAGCATTAGTGTGGGATATCCGTCCTCCTATCACTGACCCAATGAGATAGACCAACCAGGTCAGCTGGCCCTCTCTGAGGGCTAGTTCCTGTGGCGAGGGAGATGGGCCCTGCAAGAGGCTCTGGTAGCTGCTGGCTGATCTGTCAAACAGAGACATGAGCAGCTGGCACGTCTTGCTGTACTCACACCTACAGTGAACACAGTACACAGGAGGTAGAGGCCAGGGGGAGGGGGAGGGGGAAGGGGAGGAGGAAGTGCTCACCTGCCGATGGTGGCCATCTGGTCCAACTGCTGGGAGACAATTGTGTTGTCATCAAGAGGATTGTCAAGGTTGTCTCTCACTACTGACTCCATGGCCTCCAGTCGAGAAGTGATGTAAGCACTAGTGATCTGAGATGAGGAGGAGGGGAGATGAATGCTACAGTAAACCCTGTACCTTGTCTTCCTACCTCTGGCATGTAGGTATCCAGTAGGTGTGGCTCCGTGGAGCGGATGTAGGGGACAGAGCCCACTAGCCTCTGCCAGAACCCCAGCAGGTAATGGATACTGTTAGCTGAGAACTGCCAGGACTGGGAGGAGGGAGGTCAGCTAGTTAGTCTACCTATCTTACACTCTATGTCCTACTGACCTGTAGACTAGACACAGTGAACTTTGCAATGAGCTCAATGATCCTTGGGTAGTCATCCAGCCTCATCAGCTCCCCCAGCTGGTAGTTGGACTTGAGTCTCATCAACAGACGACAGAACTCATGGTAGCACTCTGAGTCTGCCAGGGCCTGTGGGGGGGTGGGGGATATGGGGTGAGGTTCAGTACTACCAGTGGGACTCATATAAAACCTGTGGCTGCTCCAGGATACTGCGAACTCCTTTCACCAGCTGCATGAGGAAGGTCCCCCTCTCTGTATTAGTGAATAGAGAACGCCGTACACTGGCCAGCTGGACAAGGCAAGTCAGGGACTGGGGAGGGGGGAGAGAGAGGCTGAGGAGGTGTCCAACGCTGCAATACTCACCATGGCAGCCAGCTCAGAGCTGAGGTTGTGGAAGAGGTCAAAGTAGAGCTGGAGAGTGAGGTTGTCGAGGAAGATGGATCTCCAGGAGGTGGGGATCTGCACAGTGGCAAGGTCATCTGCTGACTCATCAGTGGAGGTCCCAATGAAGTCAAATGAGAGGCAGGCACAGGAGAGCTTCAACAGCCAGCTGATGAGGGAGTTCTGCAGGAACAAGTGAAACTGAACAAGTGGTAACAATATTTGGCCAATACCTTCTCACAATACTACATCACAGGAGTCGTCCAGTCAGTGGTCATATACAAGCTAAGGAGTGACTAGTTCCTACCTGGGTCTCATCTCTGACGTTGATCTGACGTAGTAGTGTACAGGAGAGGGTGAAGATGTCGTAGAGGGACTCGTCTCTGAAGGAGCTGGCAACCTTCCGGTGTTTGGCCAGCGATCTGATGGACTCTGCCTGGTTCATCTCCAGTACCAGCTGGTGAAGGATCTGTACTCCTACCACACAGTGGTCGACAGACCCCTGCAGGAAGGGGGAGGGTGTGAGAGTGGGAGGGTGGGAGGGGGGTCAACTCACTCTGAGAAACTTGCCAACTTCATCAAGAATATCTCTGAACACAAACACCTTCTTGTCTCCATTAAACCACCCATCTTTAGTGATACGTGCTATCAACTAGAGAACAAGTGGAGCTGAGATATGAAGAGCTGTACACACACTACACACACCTGGACTAGAGCCTGTGTGACAAATGGAGCAAGATACAGCTTCCCTCCAAGGTACTGCAGCACATAGCTCCCTACAGGAAGGCAAGGAAGAGTTCTGCACCATGCCACACACCTCCTCCCTCTCTCTTCTCCCTGCAACTCACTAAGCTGGAGTCTGTCCTGCACAGTGAGGCTGGTGGTACTTCTAGTGACAAGTTTAGTGAGTGTTGAGGAGGCCAACAGGAGAGCATATGGACTCTGAGGTGGACAGAAGCAGGTGTTAAACCACATGACACACCAGCCATTAATGAGACCAGCTGCAGGTTCATGTGTACCTGAGAGCGTTCCAGGATGATCTGACACTGAGGTAGAGACTCTGGACTGTCTGAGAAGTTCACGAGTGCCTTCTCTGCCTCCGATCGGACATTAATGTCCATTGACTCATAGAACTGCTGGCATAGCAGCTCCAACTGTGCTATTTGCTGGGAGAGTACAGCAACAGATATGAAACACACACAACCTCCTGTAACATGCACACCACTATATATATGCAATGACAGCAGAAGTGAACAGCAACCACAAGATGGAAACACATAGAAGACCTAGCCCTGGTTCTCCCTGCCATATCTGGAATGAGGTCTATTTGCATGACGCACGCACGCTAAGCTGCTCTGGCAGACGCAGCCAGTATGCATGAAGAGAACTCGTGACGAGGGAATCAGTCTCCGTGTATTTTGCAATGACTGTGCACTAAGGGTGCTTGCATTGGTGCCCTGAGGTGTACAGAAATAGCAGGTAACATTACATAGCCACCTGATCGTCCATGGGAGACGGAGGCGCTCTGTGCAACGGCTGAAATTTGCAGGCAGAGACGTCACACAATGTACCCACGACACACGTACAGAATTTCGATATTTCTTCACACACATCACAAAATACGGTATGGTCGATACCAGAACATGGAAATTTGGGAACGAAATTCAGAGAACGTAGTAGACACGAGTGTGTGCTCCAATTAGAATTATTCCACTGTTTTCCACTAGAGAGCAGTTTTTGCTAGCGATGGCCAATACTGGTGGAGGTGGACTGAACTTGGGACAGAAACTGGGACAAGGATTTCAGCTGGGAGGTGTAGGACAGCAACAAGGTACGGACTCCGTAAATGTGTATTGGGTATATCTCTGTAGTACATACAATGTATCTGTAGGTCTTTTAGGAGGAGGAACTGGCGGGCTGAGTCTTGGTCTGGGTCAGCAGCAGCAGAAGCAAGGTGAATAGCCATACTGCAGTAAGCTTAGTAGATGTGTGTTGTTCTACCTACTGGTGTGCAGGGGAGGGACTGCAGCTGGGCCATTCTCTAGCTGGAGGAGGAGGAGGGATGAAGCTAGGTATGCCCACAGCTGCTGTGGCCCCACAACCAGCTGCCTCAGCAAGTCAAGTTGGTGGCATTATGACAGGCTTGCAAACTGGTCAGAGTGGGCTCCAATTGGGTGGGCAGCAACCTACAGCCAGTGGAGGACTACTGCTGGGTGCAGGGGTGAAGGCAGGAGGTCTGCAGCTTGGAGCAGGACAGACGGGATTGCAGCTAGGAGGAACCCAGGGCAGTGGGCTACAACTGGGGGGAACCCAGCACAGTGGGCTACAACTGGGGGGAACCCAGAGTGGTGGGCTGCAACTGGGGGGAACCCAGAGTGGTGGGGTACAACTGGGGGGAGCCCAGAGTGGTGGGCTGCAACTGGGGGGAACCCAGAGTGGTGGGGTACAACTGGGGGGAACCCAGAGTGGTGGGCTGCAACTGGGGGGAACCCAGAGTGGTGGGCTGCAACTGGGGGGAACCCAGAGTGGTGGGCTGCAACTGGGGGGAACCCAGAGTGGTGGGCTGCAACTGGGGGGAACCCAGAGTGGTGGGGTACAACTGGGGGGAACCCAGAGTGGTGGGCTGCAACTGGGGGGAACCCAGAGTGGTGGGCTGCAACTGGGGGGAACCCAGAGTGGTGGGCTGCAACTGGGGGGAACCCAGAGTGGTGGGCTGCAACTGGGGGGAACCCAGGGCAGTGGGCTACAAAGTGGAGGGTTGCAGCTTGGACAAACCAAAGGGATACAATCTGGAGGCTTGCCAACTGGAGGACTACAGTTAGGACAGACTGGAGGGCTAGGGACAATCTCCACACAGACTGGAGGGGCTACTTCTACACAGAGTGGAGGGGCAACTTTCACACAGACTGGAGGCCTACAACTAGGGACAGCCTCCACACAGACTGGAGGGACAACATCCACACAACCTAGTGGACTGCTGTTGAGTGGAACTCAAACTGGAGGGTTCCAATTGGGAGGTACCTTAGGAGCCACTACACAGAGGAAAGGGCTGCAGCCAGGAGTAACTCCAGTAGGAGGGAGTCTAGCTGGAGGAGTCCAGCCAAGCACTGTCACTCAGACCAGCCAGGGAACAGGGCTACAGCTGGGGACTGGTGGAGGCCTACAGCTGGGTGGTACAGTACCAACTACTACCACTACACAGTCCACTGCACTGGGTGGAGGACTAGGTGGAGGACTGGGGCTAAAGCCTGGACTCCCTGGCCCAGCCATTGGAACTAGTCCTGCAGTGACCACAGCCACCACTACAGCAGTGACTACAACTACCTTCAGAGGCCTTGGTGGAGTGGATCCTAATGCTAGCAATGCTGGGGGCCCAGGGGACAACCGGTGAGGAAGGGAGGAGAGAGAGTGAAGGTACATTAAGTCCTCTTCTATTTCATGCAGCTCCACTCCTGTGTTAGAGCAGCCCCTGCCTCCAGTGCTCAATCAGTTGGTGAGTGAGTTTATTCTACACATGAAGCAACAGACATCCACTGGAGATGAGATAGACAAGTTTTCAGATAGTTCCATGAAGAAAGTGCAGGAGGAGACAAGAGCACAGAGACAGGTCAGCAATACTGTATGTGATGTGACGTTATACAGTGGTGTGTGGTGTGTGGTGTGTAGGCTGTGGGAGATGTGGCAGGACAGATCCACAGAGATGCTCAAAGAGTTAGCTACCTGAAACGGGAGAACACTGAGGTCTGTTCTCTCTCTCTCCCTCTCCCTCCCCCCCTCTGGATCCAGCTGCCACCATAGCCACATGTCTCTCTCTGCAGGAGGTAGGCCATGCAGAGATAGCTCAGCGTACACATGAGTTACCAGCAGCACTGCAACATGAGAACACTGCTCCAGCTCAGTAAGTGGCACATTACCCACTGACTCACAGATACCTGAACCCGTGTACTGTGTACTGGTCACAGGTACTTTCAACACATAGTGTCAGCCTATGAAGTGAAGATGGAACTGTATCGCAATCAACTGCAGGAGTTAGAGAGCCACTTGTCAGCCATCAGTCGAGACCACTCTGTCTCCCCACAGAGTATGATATACTGCGAGAGTATGATATACTCTGTGTGTGTGTGTGTGTGTGTGTGTGTGTGTGTGTGTGTGTGTGTGTGTGTGTGTGTGTGTGTGTGTGTGTGTGTGTGTGTGTGTGTGTGTGTGTGTGTGTGTGGTGAATGGCTTGCTTGCCTGTCCAGATATCATTGAGATATTGCAAGTACAGTACAAGCCATTCCTGTTGCTAGCAGCTCAACTACAGACCATTCATGAACAAGTGCAGGTAACTAGTATACTATAGGGTTATGTCATGTCATGTTGGGGGTATTACTGTTAGCTGCTGAGAGAGCAGTACCTGGCATATCGGAGAGTGTTCCTGCAAGACTCAACTGATGTGTTTGAGGAGAGAAGGAGGAGAGTGCAGTCAGAGACTGAGAGGGGGAAGGTCAAGACTGGACCTCCTCCCTTCTCTGCTGCCATGGGCCAGGCTACTACTGCTCTAGCAGCCTTCTCCAGTCAAGGTCAGAGAGGACTAGTGTGTGGGTCATGTGATGGCTCATGGCTACTGTGTACTGTGGTGTGTGTAGGTACAGGTGCTGTGCTGGGAGGTACTGGGGGGTTGGGAGGAGGGGGGCTTGGAGGGGGACTGGGGGGAGGATTAGGGGGAGGGGGACTTGGGGGAGGACTTGGAGGGGGGCTAGGAGTAGGAATTGGAGGGGGACTTCAACCACCACAACCAACCCTGGGTATGCTATAGGGATATGTAAAGTAATTTGCAGTTAACATTAGACCCTCCTTCCTCCAGGTGGAGGTGCAGGACTGCCAGGTCTAGCCTCCAGTCAGCCTACCCTCTCCAGTGGAGCTAGCCTGAGTGTGTTAGGACGGCCCTTCCAGCTACAGAGACCCCCTCTGGGGAAGAAGAGAGGAGTGACTGCTGCCACTTAACAATGACTGTTGTATTATTATTTCTCTGGGGGTTGCTTAGACATGCATAGAACGATGCGCAAGCGTAAGCCCTTAGTTGCTTCATGCGTGAACATTCATTGTGGCTGGTGTGGCAGGTGACAGTGGGTGCACTAGTACTAGTACTGGTGGTAGTCAGGTGTACTGTGTGGAGGAACAATAGAGGACACAGAAAAAGTGATGATGGTCAGTGTCTGTCTGTCAGTAGATGTAGTTTCACATGGGATTACTTAATCCTAATTTGGGCAATAAGCCTCTTCTGGCCATTTTTGGTCAAGGTGAGGCCAAACTGAACCCAGCATATCAGACTACTGCCTCAGCCACCACTAACCCAGCATATCAGACTACTGCCTCCCTCACCTCATCCACCACTAACCCAGCATATGCTGGACTCCCAGTTAGTATACATCCTCCACATCTCTATGAGGATGTGTTTCACTGTCAGTGACTGACACTGTTATTATGATGTTGTAAGCAGACTGTGATGTTGTCAACTTCCGGTAAACAGTCCTTTTGCACTCATCAAGTTGTATTTCCCGCCAGTCTCATAGCTGCCGCGGTATGGTAACGGTCCGCGCTGATTGCGAGAAGACGATGCATGCTCGTCGGCTCTCTCTTCTACTTCAGCTGACAGTTCTCCTCTACCTAATGCCTGCTCAAGATGCGGGGTCTGAAGACTCTGAAGGTGAGATTTAGCTCAAAAGATCAACACGTATATAGCATCAGCTGTATTTCATCTGTAGCAGAATGCGACATCGACGTTGGTGTGAAGTTCGCAGACAATAATGCACGATTCGGGTACTTAGGAGACGTGCTGGGCCCAATTGAAGTATGTGAGGACCAGCTATGGAAGAACGTAGTTTTATGTGAGGAAGAATGGACAAGGGAGAATACAGTTGTTGCATGTAGAGACCTAGGATATGCTGCAGCAGGTTAGTTCCATTTTAGTGAACTTATGCCAGTTACTATCTGACATATACTATTACCCAGGCTCTTTTGGAGTGGATAATGTTAGTAGTATAGTGATAGAAGAAAGACGGTTGCTGTCCTACATACCTCAGTGTACTGGAATGGAGGAGAGACTTGTAAACTGCACACGAAATAATACTCAGTGTGAAGGTGATGGAGGAGGACGTGTAGTAATGGGCTGTTGGAACAGCTCAAGAGACAGCAGTCAGCCCACACTCCCAGTCACCACACACACACTGGCACTACAGACTGGTACCATCACCTCCACAGCTACAGTATCCTCCAGTGTACCATCTACTGTGTCTACCAGTGTACCATCCAGCTCACCTTCAAGGACAATCATAATTCCAACTTCAACAAACCCATCATATGCGTCTTGTACTAGAGTAGTGGAGTCACCAACCCTCAGTGATGCCAGCAGGCTACCTCTTCATCCTCATGTACTGTATGCAGTACTGAGTGCTATAGTAGCACTACTGCTACTGGGCATCCTGCTGGTTTCACTGTGTATCTGTTGTAGAAGGAAAGGCATCAGAGGTGAGAGCAGAGAGATGGAGCTGAACCCAGCATATCAGACTACTGCCTCCCTCACCTCATCCACCACTAACCCAGCATATCAGACTACTGCCTCCCTCATCCCATCCACCACTAACCCAGCATATCAGACTACTGCCTCCCTCACCTCATCCACCACTAACCCAGCATATCAGACTACTGCCTCCCTCATTCCATCCATCACTAACCCAGCATATCAGACTACTGCCTCCCTCACCTCATCCACCACTAACCCAGCATATCAGACTACAGCCTCCCTCATCTCATCCACCACTAACCCAGCATATCACACTACTGCCTCCCTCATCCCATCCACCACTAACCCAGCATATGCTGGACTCACAGTTAGTATACATCCTCCACATCTCTGTGAGGATGTGTTTCACTGTCAGTGACTGACACTGTTATTATGATGTTGTAAGCAGACTGTGATGTTGTCAACTTCCGGTAAACAGTCCTTTTGCACTCATCAATTTTGTATTTCCCGCCAGTCTCATACATAGCTGCCGCGGTATATAGTATTAACAGTCCGCGCTGATTGCGAGGAGACGATGCATGCTCGTCAGCTCTCTCTTCTACTTCAGCTGACAGTTCTCCTCTACCTAATGCCTGCTCAAGATGCGGGCTCTGAAGACTTTGAAGGTGAGATTTAGCTCAGAAGATCAACACGTATATAGCATCAGCTGTATTTCATCTGTAGCAGAATGCGACATCGACGGTGGTGTGAAGTTCGCAGACAATAATGCACGATTCGGGTACTTAGAAGACGTGCTGGGCCCAATTGAAGTATGTGAGGACCAGCTATGGAAGAACATAGTTTTATGTGAGGAAGAATGGACAAGGGAGAATACAGTTGTTGCATGTAGAGACCTAGGATATGCGACAGCAGGTTAGTTCCATTTTAGTGAACTTATGCCAGTTACTATCTGACATATACTATTACCCAGGCTCTTTTGGAGTGGATAATGTTAGTAGTATAGTGGTAGAAGAAAGACGGTTGCTGTCCTACATACCTCAGTGTACTGGAATGGAGGAGAGACTTGTAAACTGCACACGAAATAATACTCAGTGTGAAGGTGATGGAGGAGGACGTGTAGTAATGGGCTGTTGGAATAGCTCAAGAGACAGCAGTCAGCCCACACTCCCAGTCACCACACACACACTGGCAGTACAGACTAGTACCATCACCTCCACAGCTACTGTGTCTACCAGTGTACCATCTACTGTGTACCATCTACCTTCAAGAATTCCAACTTCAACAAACACATCATATGCCTCTTCATCTGTTGTAAGTGTCATGGAGTCTGCTAAAGCTGCTACTAGTGATGATGGAGGACAGTTAGTGGTATATGGTAGTGTGGCTGGTGTGGCAGGTGTGGTGACAGTGAGTGCACTAGTACTAGTACTGGTAGTGGTGGGGTGTACTGTATGGAGGAACAGGAGAGGACACAGAAGAAGTGATGGTCAGTGCCTGTTTGTCAGTAGATGTATGTTGCAGTTTCCATAATTATGAGATTACTTCTTTGATATAAGAAAGGTTTCCTGAGTATGGCCATGATTATCATTCTGTTTCAGATGAAGGTGAGAGCAGAGAGATGGAACTGAACCCAGCATATCAGACTACTGCCTCCCTCACCTCATCCACCACTAACCCAGCCTATCAGACTACTGCCTCCCTCACCTCATCCACCACTAACCCAGCATATCAGACTACTGCCTCCCTCACCTCATCCACCACTAACCCAGCATATCAGACTACTGCCTCCCTTATCCCATCCACCACTAACCCAGCATATCAGACTACTGCGTCCCTCACCTCATCCATCACTAACCCAGCATATCAGACTACTGCCTCCCTCACCTCATCCACCACTAACCCAGCATATCAGACTACTGCCTCCCTTATCCCATCCACCACTAACCCAGCATATCAGACTACTGCGTCCCTCACCTCATCCATCACTAACCCAGCATATCAGACTACTGCCTCCCTCACCTCATCCACCACTAACCCAGCATATCAGACTACTGCTCATTTCCTCATCCCATCCACCACTAACCCAGCATATGCTGGACTCCCAGTTAGTATACATCCTCCACATCTCTATGAAGATGTGTTCCACTAACACTGTTATTATGATAGATCTGTGATGTTGTCAACTTCCGGTAAACAGTCCTGCACTCCGATAATTTTTTGTATTTCCCGCCAGTCTCAGTCGTAGCTGCACCTGTACCTAACGCAACAGCCCGCCACGGTATACAGTCCGCGCTGAGTACGATGCATGCTCGTCAGCTCTCTCTTCTACTTCAGCTGACAGTTCTCCTCTACCTAATGCCTGCTCAAGATGCGGGCTCTGAAGACTCTGAAGGTGAGATTTAGCTCAGAAGATCAACACGTATATAGCATCAGCTGTATTTCATCTGTAGCAGAATGCGACATCGACGGTGGTGTGAAGTTCGCAGACAATAATGCACGATTCGGGTACTTAGGAGACGTGCTGGGCCCAATTGAAGTATGTGAGGACCAGCTATGGAAGAACATAGTTTTATGTGAGGAAGAATGGACAAGGGAGAATACAGTTGTTGCATGTAGAGACCTAGGATATGCGACAGCAGGTTAGTTCCATTTTAGTGAACTTATGCCAGTTACTATCTGACATATACTATTACCCAGGCTCTTTTGGAGTGGATAATGTTAGTAGTATAGTGATAGAAGAAAGACGGTTGCTGTCCTACATACCTCAGTGTACTGGAATGGAGGAGAGACTTGTAAACTGCACACGAAATAATACTCAGTGTGAAGGTGATGGAGGAGGACGTGTAGTAATCGGCTGTTGGAACAGCTCAAGAGACAGCAGTCAGCCCACACTCCCAGTCACCACACACACACTGGCACTACAGACTGGTACCATCACCTCCACAGCTACAGTATCCTCCAGTGTACCATCTACTGTGTCTACCAGTGTACCATCCAGCTCACCTTCAAGGACAATCATAATTCCAACTTCAACAAACCTATCATCTGCCTCTTCACCTGTTGCAAGTGTCATGGAGCCACCAGCCCCCAGTGATGCCAGCAGGCTACCTCTTCATCCTCATGTACTGTATGCAGTACTGAGTGCTATAGTAGCACTACTGCTACTGGGCATTCTGCTGGTTTCACTGTGTATCTGTTGTAGAAGGAAAGGCATCAGTCCTCCTCTAGTTGAGGACCATGGGTATGACTATGAACTGCCTGTCTCTAGACGGAATAGAACATTTAATGAAGTGAAGACATCAGTCCCTGAGACAGAGGCTCTCTATGATGGAGTGAGGGACCAGACCACCCCTGTGTTGTCTCCTGGTGAGACACACACCTACCACACACTGAACCATTCTCCAGCCTCCAGCCACTCACCTGCCACAAGCCACTCTCCAGCCACCACCACCAAGAAGGCTGCTAATGACCTCCCACCCAATGAAGTACTCTATGACCAGGTAGTTCCCACGTCACGTTGCCCCACAGTTCGGCCCACTGACCCTCCTCAGCAGAAACCTCCAGTTTACTATCACATCCTAGATAATGCCAAAAAGGGGGTGAAGGCCCCGCCCCATTACCACACCCTCGAGGAGCCCGGCCGCAGTGCTAGTGGTGTGGAGCCAATGTACCACGAGGTGGGCCAGAGGAGAGCGGCCACTCTACCCACCCTCCGGGCACGTCCTGCCCTCCCTTTGCTGGCCAACAAACTGCCACAACAACATGGCTCTGTCACACTGCTGTAGGTCAACTCATCCATACTAGTTTTCTCTTCTCAAATTTCCACTTCAATCAGTCACTCCCACCACATTCATCAACTTCTCCACTGACCACTGTACAGTGTGTGTGTGTGTGTGTGTGTGTGTGTGTGTGTGTTCTGCCATGTGCAATACAGACTACTGGTGTGTTGTTCTCATTTTCATTGTGTGTGTGTATTTCACTGTGTGCCCCACCAAACAAGGGACCACACTTGTACCAAATGATGCAGGAAGTTGTAATTAATTAAGGAATGCCATAATAGGATATGTAATGTCATTAGCAATACAGGAAAATGGAGAATAGAGCAATAACAGATATACCTGGCTAGGGCTAGACTAAGGTACTACATCAGATGATGTCACTATGATGTCAGTAGTGGGAGGAGACAAGTTCTCCAAAATATGCTGTGATTGTTTTGAGTCTTGTGTTCAGATAATGTTGCTCCACCTCCACTGGTTCACCTGGTTGGGTGAGGGAGACAACCTGTAGTGTGTGTGTGTATGTGTGTGTGTGTGTGTGTGTGTGGTGTGTGTGTGTGTGTGTGTGTGTGTGTGTGTGTGTGTGTGTGTGTACACATGAAACAGTAGACACATTTCTTATCACAACCACTCAATTTTGAGAACATGAAAACCACCAACCATCAATTTCTATCTACAAACAGTTCAGTTCACAAAAGCTAATGACTTGTGTAACAAGCAACAGAAAGAGGCAACACCCCATGTATGTAGGCAGCCTCTCCTGTTGCCTGGAGGGCAGCCTAAACAACCCCCACATGGAGGGTGTGATAAGAGACTGTCAACAAATGAAACTGTAAACATATCATTGGCCCCACCCCTCACTGGTTGTACCTGGTCTAGGTTGGTGTTGCGGGGGAGGTAGAAGGCCAGGTTGTCACACACACTTCTTGCTGTCTCATACACACACACAGTGGGGGAGGAGAGTCAGGGACAATACACTGGGGACTAATTGGATTGACAAATGGACTTGAGCCTGCAGAAAATGCAGGCTCAAATATCAAGAATTAGTGGCTCCAGAACCTCACATTCTTACTTAAATACACACCCATACCATCTTCTTTCCTGGAAGCTTGTTTCCATATGATACTAGGTGAAAACCAATATGTTGTTGTTTGGTTGTAGTTTTGCTTGAAAACATGTGTACCTTTCACTTCTTGAATGTTCCCTGAAATTTAACTCTTCTATAGCTAAAGTGGTAAACATAGCCTATGGTTAATGGACACTGATGGTAAACAGCCTACAGATGGAGGAGACAGGTGGAAGGGTGGTGGTAAACATAGTCTATAGTTCTGGTGGTAAACATAGCCTATCGGTAGAGGAAGGTTGGTGGTAAACAGCCTATAGATAGGGGAGTTTGGTGGTAAACACAGCCTATAGATAGGGGAGGTTGGTGGTAAACACAGCCTATAGATAGGGGAGTTTGGTGGTAAACATAGTGAATGTACACAAAGTCCCAATGAACAGATAATGACTAAGTTATGCTACAGTCTCCTAGGTGGCTACTTAGCTCTTGGGGGGGGGGTCATGTAAGTACTTGTTTTGTGTCAGAAGGTGTCTTCCCAGCACCACATGTCACTATGTTGTGTGTACTACATGGCACTATAATAGCCATACATATGAGGCAGCTTGTAGTAGCCATGTTGAGCTGGGTGTGTACTATAGCCAGCCCTGTGTGAGCCACTAGCAGTGTCCATTACAGAGGGAGAGTACTCAGAGGATGTGTACAGCCAGCACTGCATGCCCTCAAAACAGTGCACCCTCCAACCCTCAGGCTGTAAAGTGCGCAAACTATTAGCCACACTCTTTGGCTTCATTACCATCTGTCTAGAGATAGACAAGATAAAGAGCTATCCATCATCTACCACATACCACATGGAGAGCTGATGAGTACACTCCTACACTATACCATACCTTTATTTGACATACAGGCCATACCATACCCTACTGGACATACCCTACCCTACTGGACATACCCTACCCTACTGGACATACCCTACCCTACTGGACATACCATACCCTACTGGACATACCCTACCCTACTGGACATACCCTACCCTACTGGACATACCCTACCCTACTGGACATACCCTACCCTACTGGACATACCATACCCTACTGGACATACCATACCCTACTGGACATACCCTACCCTACTGGACATACCCTACCCTACTGGACATACCCTACCCTACTGGACATACCATACCCTACTGGACATACCATACCCTACTGGACATACCCTACCCTACTGGACATACCCTACCCTACTGGACATACCCTACCCTACTGGACATACCATACCCTACTGGACATACCCTACCCTACTGGACATACCCATACCCTACTGGACATACCATACCCTACTGGACATACCCTACCCTACTGGACATACCCTACCCTACTGGACATACCCTACCCTACTGGACATACCCTACCCTACTGGACATACCCTACCCTACTGGACATACCATACCCTACTGGACATACCATACCCTACTGGACATACCATACCCTACTGGACATACCATACCCTACTGGACATACCCTACCCTACTGGACATACCCTACCCTACTGGACATACCCTACCCTACTGGACATACCCTACCCTACTGGACATACCCTACCCTACTGGACATACCATACCCTACTGGACATACCATACCCTACTGGACATACCATACCCTACTGGACATACCATACCCTACTGGACATACCCTACCCTACTGGACATACCATACCCTACTGGACATACCATACCCTACTGGACATACCCTACCCTACTGGACATACCCTACCCTACTGGACATACCCTACCCTACTGGACATACCATACCCTACTGGACATACCCTACCCTACTGGACATACCCTACCCTACTGGACATACCCTACCCTACTGGACATACCCTACCCTACTGGACATACCCTACCCTACTGGACATACCCATACCCTACTGGACATACCATACCCTACTGGACATACCCTACCCTACTGGACATACCCTACCCTACTGGACATACCCTACCCTACTGGACATACCCTACCCTACTGGACATACCCTACCCTACTGGACATACCCTACCCTACTGGACATACCATACCCTACTGGACATACCATACCCTACTGGACATACCCTACCCTACTGGACATACCCTACCCTACTGGACATACCCTACCCTACTGGACATACCCTACCCTACTGGACATACCCTACCCTACTGGACATACCATACCCTACTGGACATACCATACCCTACTGGACATACCATACCCTACTGGACATACCATACCCTACTGGACATACCCTACCCTACTGGACATACCCTACCCTACTGGACATACCATACCCTACTGGACATACCATACCCTACTGGACATACCATACCCTACTGGACATACCATACCCTACTGGACATACCATACCCTACTGGACATACCCTACCCTACTGGACATACCCTACCCTACTGGACATACCATACCCTACTGGACATACCATACCCTACTGGACATACCCTACCCTACTGGACATACCCTACCCTACTGGACATACCATACCCTACTGGACATACCATACCCTACTGGACATACCATACCCTACTGGACATACCCTACCCTACTGGACATACCCTACCCTACTGGACATACCATACCCTACTGGACATACCATACCCTACTGGACATACCATACCCTACTGGACATACCATACCCTACTGGACATACCATACCCTACTGGACATACCCTACCCTACTGGACATACCATACCCTACTGGACATACCATACCCTACTGGACATACCCTACCCTACTGGACATACCCTACCCTACTGGACATACCATACCCTACTGGACATACCATACCCTACTGGACATACCCTACCCTACTGGACATACCATACCCTACTGGACATACCCTACCCTACTGGACATACCATACCCTACTGGACATACCATACCCTACTGGACATACCATACCCTACTGGACATACCATACCCTACTGGACATACCCTACCCTACTGGACATACCCTACCCTACTGGACATACCCTACCCTACTGGACATACCCTACCCTACTGGACATACCCTACCCTACTGGACATACCCTACCCTACTGGACATACCATACCCTACTGGACATACCCTACCCTACTGGACATACCATACCCTACTGGACATACCCTACCCTACTGGACATACCATACCCTACTGGACATACCCTACCCTACTGGACATACCCTACCCTACTGGACATACCCTACCCTACTGGACATACCATATTACTACAGGCCACAGGGCCACGTCAGGATATAGAGGTGTACGCAACATTTTGGATTGAGAGCACAACTTGGACATGTAGGGTATGGGGTGGTCATGCATTATTCATGAGGTAAGGGAGGATATCCATCCAGTGGGACCATGGAATGGAGGTCAAAGACTTTGGCTGATGAGTAGGCTGGTCCTCCCCACGGAGGGCTGAGGAAGACTGCATCCACAGCCTGGGGGGGAGGGAGAAAGCAGGAGGGGAGAGAGAGGGGGGGAGAGAGAGAGCAGGGGGAGAGAGAGAGGGGGAGAGAGAGAGAGGGGGAGACCCTCATCAACGATACACTCTAAAGACAATTGATACATTATAGAGAGAAACATGAGTAGCATATGGAGGTAGTAGTAGGATAGTGTGGGCTGGTGTGTGGCAGAGGAGGCTAGTGGATGGTGGGATACTCACCGTGAGGTGGGGCATGATGTGAAAATAGTCTCCCACTATGAACTCAATGCGATCAGCTACCTCATACAGCTCTGCATTCCTCCTGGCACAGGCTATCTTCACAGGGTCAATGTCAATGGCAATCACTACATGGAGTGAGTGACTTGGGATAATGGACTGATACACATAGGACATGGGACATAGGACATGGGACATAGGACATGGGACATAGGACATGGGACATAGGACATGGGACATGGGACATGGGACATAGGACATGGGACATAGGACATGGGACATAGGACATGGGACATAGGACATGGGACATAGGACATGTGACATAGGACATGGGACATAGGACATGGGACATGGGACATGGGACATGGGACATAGGACATGGGACATATGGTGTGTGACATAGGACATGGGACATAGGACATGGGACATGGGACATGTGACATATGGTGTGTGACATAGGACATGGGACATAGGACATGGGACATGGGACATGTGACATATGGTGTGTGACATAGGACATGGGACATAGGACATGGGACATGGGACATGGGACATATGGTGTGTGACATAGGACATGGGACATAGGACATGGGACATATGGTGTGTGACATAGGACATGGGACATAGGACATGGGACACAGGACATGGGACATAGAACTGCACACAGCATGCCACTGATCTCACCTCTCTCACATGTGAAGGCAAACTGGATGGCATTACTGCCAGTACCACAGAAGGCATCCACAATGAGGTCACAGCGACATCGCTCTGCAAGGTGCTCTGCTATCTTCTCTGGAGTAGCACTAAACCATCCCTCTGGGAGGGAGGAAGGGCGGGGCCTAGTGATCCATACCTTGTGACCACATCACTTCATGTCCAGTACCTTTGTCCAGACATATTCCCTTGTCATAGAGAGAGAAGAGGCGGTAACGTTGACTCCAGTACTTGCTGAGGTCACTGATTGGTGAAAGGTGGGGGTGGGGCAATAGGTCATCAAGTGGGAGGGGCTTCCCCGCATAAGTCTGCATCTCCTGAGGGCCAACACAGGCAGTGAGAGTGTGTGTGACTAGCGTATGGAGAGGGCAGAGTTTACTTGTGTGTGCTCAGTTGGTGGGAGCTCCACTGTCTCGGGCATGGATTCATCAATGTCCAGTGATCCCTCCTGCTCCCCCTCCCCCTCTCCCTCCTCCATCTCCTGCTCTACTTCCCTGCTGTCCACTCCCTGAGCTACCACCAGCTGCAGACGCTGCCCTTCCTCTACCTGTCCTACAGTCATCCCAGCTGCTCCTACAGTACACCTCTCATCCACTATATCAGTGACGTGTGCATTGTGTGGAGGAGTTGACTGGTACATTTTCAGCTAATGAATTTCACAGAATCAAGAACTCCCTTGGGACACAGGCAGCTGATAGTCCACACACAACACACATACCTCACATACATACACTCTCTGAGGTCATGTCACAGAAAACTGAAGGAAGCTGAGTGGACATCCCTTCTATAGCTTCAGTTTCATAAGTACACACACTTTCTATATAGTATGTTGACACTTGAAACCTCGTTAACTCTCCTTCTAGTTTCACATACAATGACACATACCTTCTGCAGTGTTGTTCCCTATCTGCCCCTCCCCCCTCTCCTCCCTCCCGCCCCTGGCTGCAGCCCACTTCTCCTTCTGCCGCTTCTTTCTCTTGTTCTTCTTCTTCTTGCTTCTCTCCTTCTCTTTCTTCCCATCTTGCCACACCTCCTCTTCACCCTCACATCCATAAGAGCTCAGCTTGAGTGATATAGGCACGGCTCCTCTCTCTTGACAGCTACATACACACAGGAGATAGGTGGACCCAGCAGTGGGACATTGTGCTATACTTCAGGCTCACTGAGGGTGGAGGGAGTCCTCGGAGTAAAATCCAAGTCTGTGGCAGTTGTTCCGGATGTGCCTTCTCTTAGCTTGTCTGCAGAGGGAGAGATAGAGCAGGGTGTGTGTGTGTGTGTGTGTGTGTGGGGGGGGGGGGTGGGGGGGTGGGTCAGCAGGAGGGAGGGGGTGACAGGGCTTACAGGTACTCCTGGTACTGCTCTGGAGTCTGGTTGACAGGATGTTTCCGAGGGTGTCGTAGTCTGGCTTCTGTTGCTCTCTCCTCATCTCTTCCATCTTCTCCCTCTTCTTCAGCTCTAGCCACACAGTCACCTTTACCTTCTCCCATCAACTCCCCATTTCCTCCTTCATGTGCTGCTTCATCTCTCTCTTCATCTTCACATCCACTCTCCCCCTCTCCCTCCCCTTCCTCACACCCCTCACCGCCCCCCTCTCCCTCTCCTAATTCCTCACACCCCTCACCTCTCCCCTCTCCCTCCCCTTCCTCACCTCCCCCCTCTCCCTCTCCTAATTCCTCACACCCCTCACCTCCCCCCTCCCCCTCTCCTTCCTCGCATCCCTCACCTCCCCCCTCCCCCTCTCCTTCCTCACATCCCTCACCTCCCCCCTCTCCCTCCCTTTCCTCACAGCCTCCCTCTTCACATCCTTCATCCTCTCCCTCAAGTTCTCCTTCCTGCAGCTGAAAGAGAACTTGATCCTCACACACCAGATATGGTAGTAGAGGCCACCCATTACCAGTAGTGGAGTGACAAGTATCACTTCTCCCTCTCCCTCCCTCTTCCCCTCTCCCTCCACCCAGCTCTGATAGCAGTACCAGTAGTATGAGTTGTAGAGCTCTCCCCACAGCCTCTGGATCTCTTCATCTGTGATGGCTTGCGGGTCATGTGACTTGTCACAAGATGCTTCCTGATTGGCTGTCTCCATGGCAACACTTTCACAGTTGTCAGTTGTTATATCTAACGTCTGTGTAGCCCTCACCAAATCACTCATCACATCCTCCCCATTCTCCCTCCTCACTGCAGCAACCAAAAACCCCACGCCAGTAGCTCTCTCCACTTCAGCCAGTGGGATATGGGGATAGAGGGAGGCCCAGCCTCGTGCCAGGAGCCAGGGAGCTGTCCGGTTCCAGTGTGCCTGCCAGGCAGAGTCAGAAAAGGCAGCAGCCTTCATCTGTAGTGCATGGAGTAGAGTAGCTGTCTCATCCTGTGGCTCAGGATCACCAGTGGTAGTGGTCTCCTTAGTTCTGGTCTGAGGCAGAAAGAGAGAGTAGCCTGTAACCATCCCATGACCCTCCTCTACCACTGACCCACTTCCCTGGCAGGCCAGCCTCTGTTCCCTTCTTCACTGCTTCCCAGTCAATACTGTACTCTGACCCCTGGTACACCTCCTGCAGGTGACTGATGTGGGACTGCAAGAACTGGTTCTCACCACAGGACATGGCTGAGGGAGGAGAAGGGGGAGGGGGAGGAGAGGGGAGGGGGAGGGGGAGGGGGAGGTGGAGGGGGAGAGTGTACTAACAGAGGAGTGAGCCCCCCACAGACCTTTTGTCTCATCCACCTGCACATCACTAACAGTAACTTCATCCTCGTCACCTCTTCCTTCCACCTGTTCTTGTCTCCCTCCCTTACCACGACCTTTCACCCCCTGCCTACCCCTCCTCCTTCCCCCTCTCCTCTCCCCTCCATTCTGCCAGGGCTTGCCTGGTGACCACATCTTGCCATCTCTCTCCTCATCCTATGTACAAGGTGGCAATAGTCCCTCCATCCCTCCCTCCCTCTCTCCCCTCCACTGACCTCACTGTTCATGTCATCATAGGAGTTGATGAGCATCGTGGGCAACCCCAGACTCCTCATCAGAGCAAACTCCTCAGTCAGAGCTGCAGTGACCACAGACAATGACCACCTCCTGTGCATACCTCACAGTCCACTCCACCTGGATCCAGCAGGTGACCACACTCCTCATTGAACTGCTTGTATTTCATGTCTGCTGCCTTCTTCCCCATTTCATCTTCACTGTCTTCACCTCTCCCCTCGCCATCACCACCCACATCCCCTCCTCCACCCTCCCCCCCAACATCCCCTCCTCCACCCTCCCCCCCAACATCCCCTCCTCCACCCTCCCCCCCAACATCACCTTCACCACTCTGGTAGACACTGTGATTCTCTCTCACTAACTCTATGTCTCTAAATCATTAGCACATTAACTTCACATGACAGTATACCAAGCACTGTTAGCCTTCATTACCTCAGCATGTTACGAGAGAGGTAGCAGTAGGAGACCAGCCTCTGTCCAGTACTCTCGCAGCCTCTCCTGTAGACCAGCATGCCCAAACGCTCGTGGTAGGTCTGTTCATATTCCATGGCCTTTGCTCAATTTACTGCACACCACGTGGTACTGGGACAAAGGTCAAAAAGGATGGTAGACGCTGAGCCGCGACGACTGTTGATTCGCGGCTTCCCTCACTGGCTGAAGGCCGGGGAGAAGGAGAGCTTGCTGGCCCACTTTGGGGCTACTGAGGTCCTCACCATGCCGACCAGAGGGAGAATGGTATGAGGTAGCTGGAGGGGGGACGGTAGAGGTAGAATCAGTCGCTGCTCTCTCCTCCAGAGGAACTGTGTGTTTGCAACCTTTGCCTCTCATGAAGACGCCAAGAGGGTAGGTAATCCACCCCACACCACATCCTCTATCATTGTCCCTCTTCCCACACAGGCCTTGGGCCGGCTGCATCAGCTGTGTGTGTTCCAGTCCCGCCTAACTGTGCAGTACGTGCAGGACAAACACACCTCTCTCTTACAGGGCACACCTCAGGACAGCAAGAAGTTAGGACACCACCTCTCTAGCCATGTGTGCTGTAATGGCTGTCTCTACCTGTTACAGTGATGGGGACTCCAGTGAGGACACCCCCTCTCCCTCTCCAATGGCCAGGCTAGTCCAGTGATAGCCTACCAACACTGTGAGGTGATGGGCCTCTTATCCCCTTTAGAAAACCTCCTCCTCCACCAGCCCCACCCCCCCTAGTCCCTCGGCTGTCCTACCAGTACCCTCCCCTCTCCACCTCCATCCTCACCAATATCACACATGCCCTCACCAGTGTCCCCAAGTTTTACATTCAAGTAAGCAACTCCCCTTAATTCCCAGTGCTAGTTGTGACATGTGATAGTAGGTCCTCCATCTGATGAACCTGATGAACCTGCCTCCACCATTTGGACCACCCACACCTGCTCCCCCTCTAATGGACACAGGAGAGGGGGGGAGTGGAGAGAGTGACGCAGAGTCAGAGATAGGTGATGGTGAGGGGCAGGCAAGGTAGGAGGAACCACACTATCCAGACTAACCTGTACTGATAGTTTCTCTCCTCCCATTCTCTCATAGACCACTGAAGGCACAGCGTGAGGTGAAGAGGAGAGTGGCTCACATGAGACCCAGTCGAGGGCTCTCTCCTCCTGCCAAGAAGAGGCAGGTATCCAGTGAACCTCAGTTTGAACTAGTCTCTCCTGTGGTAGGCCACTATCTTTATGACCTCTCAAGTGTGATGAGTTGTACCCTCTCTTTAGCAGGTGACAAAGAAGATAGCACTCCACATTCCAACCAAGATTGAACCACACCCACCTGTTCAGCAGACTATTGTTTCCATTGAATCTAATACCTTGTTACCAGTGGTGAGTGGTAGTGGACTGTCAGCAGGTGCCATCTCTATACAGAGAGGGGGAGGTGAGGTGGAAGAGGAGGAAGGGGGAGGGGAGACAGAAGATAGAGACGAGGAAAGAAAGTTTATATCTTCAGAGGAACTTGCTCAGAACAGACTCCCAGAACATGGTAAGTCCTCCTATCCCTCTCCTCTCTCCTCTCCCCTGTCAACCTCCTCCTCCTTCCCTCCCCACAGAGCTGCGGGAGTTGGGTGTGTTTAAGGGCTATTCACCAGGAGAGCCATCACTGCGACTCTATATCAAAAACCTCGCCAGACAAACCACTGAAGAGGTAGGCTATCACTGTACACTGCTCAGTGCTGACGTCAGTGCACCTTGACCTCCTGCTGTCCAGGACTTGAGATATGTCTATGGTCGGTACATTAACTGGACCAGTGACAGAGAGAGAAACATGTAAGTATCACTAGTAATCACGTCACCTCTCCCTCCCTCCCTCCCTCCCTCTCCCTCCCTCTCCCTCCCTCTTTTGGGTAGATTTGATGTACGATTAATGCAGTCAGGGCGGATGAAAGGCCAAGCATTTGTGGGACTTCCGTCTGAGGAGGCAGCTACCACTGCTCTGAGGGAGACTAATGGCTACCAGCTGGCAGGGAAACCAATGGTTGTGGTGAGCCAATCTAAGTTCCTATCCTGAACTGGCTCTAGCCCCCCCTCCCCCCCCCCCCCTCTCTCTCTGTAGCATTTTGCCAGGACTGCCAAAGCCCAGCCAAGTTCCTCTGCCATATCATAATCATAGCATGCCACTCCCTCTCTCATGAACCTCTTCAGCTTCCATATATAGCTTTTGTCTTTGGTCTAATTATTCACCTACTGTTATGTTTTTTAAAACAGTAATGAAATGCACTTGTAAAGTGCGTAACCCTCGCGCAGTTATGACTACCAAGTAAATGTATAAGAGCTCCTGACTCTCTTCGTGCTATGCATACTTGTAGTTAATGCAAAACTATATCTAACAGCAAATGGTGCTTGTTGCGATCTCCAATTAATGCGCACCTTCAGGTATAAACCGCTGCCTAAAACTGATACACTTCTGATGATACAGCTCCAGACTTCCTATTACGAAGTAGCAATAGTGCTTGTCAATATATCCATGTTTGGCAATCACAACAATCATGGTTAACGAAAATCGGCAATTTACCGCTTTTCTTCAACAACGCAGGTCTAGTCTCTTCTTTCCGCTCCAGACGTTAACTGTGGCGAGCACTAATGATGCTTCTTCATATCTCCACGTTTGGTTCTCATAGGAGTCACGGTTTATGAGAAAAGTTGTTTACAGACAGACAGACAGACACACACACACACACACACACACACACACACACACACACACACACACACACACACACAGACTGACTACAATAACCCTCCCGCGCATGCGCGAGGGTTAATAACAGTACATCTTACCCACTTTATAATTAATGATATTAATAGTTCAATGATCCATTCATCGGGGCTATATGCATAGTTTTGATTGAGACTAGACCCACAGCTGTTGTTGGCAACATGCACTAAAGGGGCTAACCCATCCCACCATGACATGATGAGTATCTGTCCATCTGCCACGTGTGCACATCTAGCTGCCACAGGCCAAGTCTAGGTTGTTTTCAGTCTCCAGTCAGAATCAATCTCATACTTCAGAGGAGTGTCCCCAGGAGTGACTCACATGAGTGCACAGCCTCATGGAGTAATGGCTCCCACTACCTCAATATTATGTATGTCTGATCCCACTTTTGGACCAGCCCTGATGTAATATCATGTAATGTCATTTACTGATGGGAGGTGTGTCCCTTATGATAAGCTCTGTATATGTTGCTCTCTGTGTTTGCTAAACTCTACAGCTTCAGTGAAACTAATAAATATAGCAATTGACATTTCACATGTGGTATACAGGATGCCTGATTACAAATGACAGATCAGAGGCCCTTGTTGTAGAAGAGGGTGGTTCTGCTGGTCTTCTCCCTGAACTCAGGCTCAAGGTCAGACACGGCAATCTGCAGAGAGAGGGAGAGATATTGGAGGGTGGTCCTCTCCCCAGGTCCTTACCTCTGAGTCCTGAGGGAAGAGGGCTATAGAGACAGGGAGGGCCAGCCCAAAGCAAACTGTACACACAACAACCTGAACTGGGAGATGGAGTCGGGGCCATCGCTTCAGGAAATGCAGCCTGAATTGGAGAAAATAGTAGTTTTATGACAATAAAATTTGGTAATGAATTCACTTCTCCAGTCCTGCCATGATGATGGGAGGGATGAGGAGGATGGGTGCGGGGAGGACAGCCCGGGTGACGGCGGTCTCCTTTACCGCCCTCCTGGCTGCTACCACTGAGGTTCCTACTGCACGGCCAACATCATCAACCACCACTATCCCCTCCCTCAGCTCATGGTTCCGCATAAGAATAGCATTCAGAGTGCTTGCAGTGGCTGCAGAGAGAGAGAGAGCAGCACTGGCATCTAACCTATGGACTAGTACATGTACTAGCTCCACCCCTCACCTACAGCAGGGAAAGGGATGAAGCGCTGCACAACCATCTTTGTCCTCGGGGTCCAGGAGCCAGCCCTCTGGAGGAGGGAATTCAGGGCTACTGCTATGGAACAGGCAGCAGCAACAGCTGCTACATAGCCTTCCACAAAACGTCGAGTTGGAACAGGCTTTGGAGAGAGAAATGAGAGAGATGATATGTGTGGGTGGGTTAGGGTTAGACCTGGCAGAGCAATTAGAGTTCATGTGGAAATTGTAAGGAGGAAAGATGTGATTTTCCTGGTAGTGATAGAGGATAGCCTAACTCTGTAAGCAGTGACTATTGCACAAGAGAAGGGCAGGATCTTGCAGTGTGGTAAAGTATGATGTAATGAGAATTACAGCATACAAGGCATTGCCAATGATGTACTGCACCCACTGTACAGTGAACATTACATCATCATTACATAACATACCACTTACCTTAGTAGCATTTCTGTTGGCATAATTGACACATGCGTTGTGACTCTGGTTCAGCCACTGTGAGGTGTGGAGTGGGGAACACACATCCCATATGGCTCTAAATGACAACCTCAGCAGTATTATTTGGGAACTGGCCTAATTACATAGAGATCAGCACCATTTGTGACCATATAAGGCCTTGATCATAAGGAATGCCCCATACTAGGCAGTCATCCAATACCATATCAAGTATCATCTGGTCACTGTAGACAGTAACCACCATTGTCTCATAATCATACTTTATGTAAGAAATTGCCATGTACTGCACATAATATTGCCTAAGGCCCTTTGAAGACAATCCATGTCACATTGGGACACAGCTACATGTACATCTTTCAATAAGCTACTTGTGCCATACTTATGGTTTTCCATGTACATACTGTGGGAGCAATAAGTGGACAGGTATTGATTGCAGTGATAATGGTATGAAAGCCACACTCAGTTTTTCTTTCATTTGAGCTACTCCCCCAACCTCTATCCCTATCCCTCTTAATCTCTAGTACTCCACTAGTCAATGACATCATATACTAAAAATAGATTGTCAGTGCCCACCATTGTTAGACAACACTACCCAAATACCCAGACAAGGAAATCCTATGCCGGCACCACACCACACAATATCAGTACATACCTGCCAGAATATCATCTGTGAAAATGTCTGGTTGGGCAGCAGTAACCCAGTAACCTGTGATGGAGGGAGGGGGGAGGGATGGGAGAGAGGGAGGGAGGGAGGGAGGGAGGGAGGGAAAGGTGTGGACTTACTGTGACAGTACCAAATGGAGCAAAGCCTGCAGAGGATGGAACATGTTATAGAGTGACAACAGCATACAGCCCCTCAAGCTCTTAACCTGACATCCTAAAAGGCATGAATATCCTCTCTCCCGTGTCAGGATGGAGTATGGCCTGCACACATGATACAACAGGCAGGATGAACCTTATACCCCTACTTCCATAATCACTGTTTACATACACCTAGCATTAATATGGGCTTGTTGCTGGGAGACTGTTAGAGATATGGCTAGTGATAACAGAAGATGGTGAGATCTGGTCCTATACCAAGTGACCTAATAAATGGCTCGACTTCACAGGAATTGATACATGCCATCAGACCTTATCTGTGGCTGACCTGTTTGATCTTCTGTGCCTCCCATAACTGTAAGAGAGAGGAGAGGGGGGGAGGGGAGAGGGTGCAAGGGTTAAAAGTACAGAGAGCAACCCTAGAGTACAGCAGGTCCAGTAGTCCCCCGGACCCATTAATTGACCACACCCCCACACTTCATGTGTCTATCACGTAAGCTTATCATGTGTGCAAGTCTGATAATGGCAGAGCCGATTTGAGCTTCTGGTGCATGGCTCTATAGGTGTAATGTAGTCATGGTATTGAATGCTAGCATGAAGTTTGCACCTAAATTACTGCTACCACAGGTCTCCTATATAATTTCCTAGTAATCAACACTTCAATCTAATCAGCCAAACCATTAAATCATGATATGATGTCATTCATTCTCCATTTGTATTTTGCAAAGTGTGCAACTATGCCTTGATCTAATGACTGATTTCAGAGCTGCCAGTGCCAGGCTATTGTCAGGTGCAATACTTGGTACGATGACCTCACTATTACAGACCCTCTCTCTCTCAACAGTGACATCACTGTCTACAGACCCTCTGTGACCTCAATATTTACAGACACTCCCTCTCAACAGTGACCTCACTGTCTACAGAGCCATCCTCTCAAATGGTTGCCCAAACCCCAGGATTGCACAACTTATCAGGAAGAGTCCAGCTGGCCATGACACAACACTATAGAGACTGAGATTGCCAGCTGGCTACCTACTACATGTACATTCAATGTATTTAGTGTTACTATAAATAGTAGGAATGTCAATTAGGTAATGACTAATTAGCATAATTATGCACAACTGTTACCTCAAATGGCCACACTCTAGTATGTGAAAAGGGAGGTATACTCACAATTACTCACACTAACCATGGGGATTACCCAAACAGCAGGTCACTGGCCACTTCCTCTGCCATGGCCAGCTAGGGGCTATCCTCACTACAATGCCTCTTCCCCTCCTCCCTCCCTTCTCAATGAGGGAGGGGCCCCTCTAGTCATTACATCATTATGACATACAGCTACTGAATAGCATTAAAGGGTTCTGGTAAACAACAACCACTTAACAACTTATAATTTCACAATGAATATAGCAATATCACATAAACATGTTTATCCACATGTGTACACTCACATCATAGTGTGATCTAATACGAAGCAGCTCACTTGTTTATTAGTGACTGCAGGGTCCAAGGTACCTTGCCTGTAGTCTTCCAGTAACTTCACTGATGCCTGCAGTGTGTGCTGAGGAAAGGAGAGAGGTCAATGGACCCATGACCTCTACCCTCTAATCTCTCCACTTGATGTAACTATACACTTCCAAATTTAGAACACTTCACCATACATGTGATGGAGGTAATATGGGCATAGCAACTGAGATCACTGATGATGTAAGGCTGACTGTACACGGGCTGGTGCATACCTCTCGAGTGAAGAGAGTGCGAGGGTCTACCACGTCCAGGAAGTGCCTGAGGCGGCCAGAGAACGTAGACTAGCAGGCAGGGGAAGGAGACAGTAGCTACGAGGAGCAGTCATTTAGCTTGGCTACCGACCTGGTCAAATCTTGGCTTTCCCAACTGGAAGGGGGGATAGTCCTCTTCCCTCGCCATACTTTGATATTAGCAAAAACTAATTAACGCGCGCGTTATACTAATCTCTCGCGCGGCGCTTTCGACTAATAATTAATTGTAAAAAACATACGAGTGGTGAAGTACACAAAGGTTACTAGGGACACAAAGTTGCTACACTACACAAAATGGGCTATAGGCTCTCTGTAACCTTACAGAATGGTGTGCAGCTCTTTGCCACTTGGGTGCAGGTGTTGAGTGCTGCTAGTGATTGGAGACTGCATGAGTGAGAGACAGGGCCACAGAGTGATGACTTGGTAGAGGGAGAGCCATGATTTCTGAGGCCAGTAAGTGGAGTATTGGGAAGACTGGAGGCATTGAGTGGACTGGGGCTGATAATGGACTTGTGGGCAATGGATGTACTGTCAAATGGTGAGGAATATAACTCAAGTGAGGAGGGAGTGCTGATGGCACGCCGCTTGTCTTTGCCAACCCAGGAAGGAAGTGAGTGCAGTCGCTCGTCCTCCTCTTGAACAGCGGTAAGAGTGTCTACATCATTTCTTGAAGCTGTGCAGTTCCCAAGCCTCTTTTCAAATTCCAGCAGCTGGCCCATGAAGTGAAGGTTGGGGGAGACACAGGGCCGCCTAGACTTCACAAAGTCATAGGCAGACTTCAGATCATAGTTCAAAGTCTTCATGATATATGCCATACAGACAGTGGCAGATCTAGACACCCCAGCATGGCAGTGCACCAGTACCCTACCACCACTAGCCTTCACACCATCTGCAGGAAGTCAAGATGCACACTCAATCATAGGAAGGTTACATCATGGGCACACACAGCTCTTACCAATGAATGCAAATGCTTCGTCTAGCCTGGAGAGGAGATCGGCCTGGTAGGTGTCTGGGACTCTAATCTCGAGGTATTGGAAGTGGGACTGGAATAGGCTTGGGACATTATGCGACACATTGAGTACAGCAGTCACTCCAAGTCTCTGTAGTCCTGACAGATCACTTGAGTCCCTGGCACAACCAAGAATGAGGTGAGGTAAAATCTCAATTGGTGGGCCATAGCGATCACTGTCATCAACAGGAGCTGATTGCAGTTTAAACTTTCTCTTAGTTCCACACTGTAGGGAAATGGGCAGACTAGCGGTGACTGAGATCTGAACATGCGAGGCTTGAGAGGAGGCCGTCTCCTCACACAGCTCAGGAAACTGCTGGGCAAAGGTAGGGTATCCTCCTGGAGAGTGGGAGGAGGAAAGAGAGGCATAACTCCTGAGAGAGACCACAAAGGAAGCACACAAGGTTGAGAACCTTGGGAGGTATTGGGAGCTGCATAGGATGGGGGACGGTCTGCCACCTCCGTCCTGCAGCCCCTAGGCTGTGAGGAGAGAGTCAGTCACAGGCTAGTTCTCTCTGTCTCTCTCTCTCAAGGACCCTCACACATTCCCAAGTGGGTATTAAACACAAACCTACCATCGACATACTGCACATTGTAGCCATGTTGTACGCCATCGTTGGCGTCTCTCTCCCTCAGACACTTGACGAATACTTCAGCATGTTTCAGGAGCTCCGGTCTACGACAGGTCAGTGAGGAACCAGAGTCACACAAGACTAGCTGGGTCGTGTGCCGCCGCCTGCACACTCGCTCTATCAGCTCTGGCGACGTTAACATGGTCTCCAGCTTCACTACCCCTTTCAACAAGCGTCGTAGTAGAATATTAGAAAAGTTTAGGTTCTCGGCTCCGCGTATGTGACCACTACAGAACTGGCCAGAAGGGCGGACGTCCACCAGCAAGAGGTCTCTGTGGCTAAGAGCATACGCCAGTTGTTCTGTCGAGAGCGATGTAAGAGAGACAGCACTGTCCATTATTTCGGTATTTCGCAATATTCAGCTGAGTAAGCTCTATTTGAAGCTAGAAAGCACACGCGAGATCTGACTGGGGGTTCCCTTTCTCGAAGCTGCCCTTATATCCCATCTAATAGCGTAGGTGCTATTCTTAGAACTAATCATTACGTCACCATTATTACTAGACTCTTTGTTGTAAAATATAGTAACACAGTACGTGATTGATTCTTGCACTTGCTGATGTTCGCAAAGTAGGGAACAGTCGGCGATTTGCTAATAGTTCCCAAAAGTGCCACATGACAAAAATAATCAGTAACTGTTACATTATTACTTCCAGTTCAGTGTGTTAGCCATGGTATAGAAGAGGTCATCGAGTGTGCTGACGTAAGCTGAGCCAATGGAGAGAAGCAGGATCTGTGTGGGCTGCGGTACCCTCACAGCCGGGGAGAGGGCCACAGTGCAGGTAGACATAGTAGGGAGTTACAGAACACTTGACGGCAAGGAGGTGGAGACGGAGAGGAGGGAGGAAACGCAAGTAAGACTTGGTAAGGCAAGCACTCGTTGAGGCGTTGACGTGGCCTACGTAGCTGCCTGTGCCGTGTGTAGGTGAGGCTGTGGACCCACTTTCTATACTGCTGGATGATGTGATGGCTGACATGAAGGAGGGAGAGGTGTGTAAGCTGTCTGATGTTCCTCAGGAGATGACGGGTGACCTTACTGCTGTGCCTCCAGGAGCCTCCATTAGCTACACTGTGAGACTACACTCATTTCAGAGAGCTAAACCAGTATGGGAGATGAGTACCAGTGAGCTGCTCTGCCTAGCCAGGCAGCACAAGGACAGAGGTGGCCAGCAATTCAAGGAGGACCACATCAGAGCTGCAGCAGTGTGCTACTCCAGAGCAGTCAAGTTAGTGATGGCAGTCCCGCAGTCAGGGGGCAAGGAAGCAGAAGAGATGCAGGTAGCTCTATTCCTGAACCTAGCAGCTTGTCAACTCAAGCTCAGACAGAATGGACATGTTTTTGAAAATTGTTCTCGTGTACTGGAGCTGCGACCTGGCAGTGTGAAGGCCCTGTATCGTCGTGGTGTGGCGGCCATGGACATGGGAGACCTGGCCAAGGCAGAAGGTGACCTCACAGAGGCTAGGAGGATAGAGCCAGGGAACATGGCCATTCAGAGGAAACAGAGGGAGCTAGTCAAGCAAAGACAGCTACAGAACTCTAAACTGTGTGATGCCCTCAGACCCATGTTTTCCACTCCATAGTTGTCAGTGCATACATTGCTCATATTATTGATTGAAGACCTGGCAATTAACAGTGCGAGGGAAACAAACAGTCAGTTAAAGGTGAAAGCTAGCTAGATGTGAAGAAAAGTGAGTTTCTTGATTATGTCCACCAGCCGGTTACTGTTGGCCATCCTCAGAGCATGGTTCACTGGCCCACTCTCCTTGTTATCCACTGGCACTAGCACCTCCATGTCCTGCATCATCTTTACTGCATTTCTGAGAGTGTCTAAGGAACAGCTCTCCACTGCCAAGGGAGGGAGAAAGGGTTAATGCAACTCGTAGGAGTTGAGTGCCTACCTCTGGAGAGAAGACCCTTTTGGGCCTTGGCCTTGGCTGTTTTGTGAATCTGAGCCACCAGTTCAGCCTCTGCACGTCACATGATAGGACAGAGTCACACTACTGGGAGTGTGGGTTAGAGGCTGGACTGACCGGTCAGATGGGTTCCTGGGGTGTTAGGAAGAGTGATGAGCAGCTGTGTGGCTGTCAGCCAGTATCCCTCAACTAGAGGCTCTATTGCAGAAGAGAGGAGGGCCAGGTGACCCCAGCCTCCCACCTCACCATTCAGCTGCAGGAGATGTGATATTATTATAGAGCTCACAGAACACTCCATTTCCAGGAACCTGATAGTCCATGTCAGGAACATGGTCCTCCCAGCCATCTTCCTCCAGGTCCAGGTAGGCTCTATTGCATCTGCCATGGTAACCAGAGCCCACTATCTTCAATACCTCACTGTTAATAAATCCATCCACCACTCCCTGCACTGCTAGAGACAGTTCTTCACATGGCTGGGGAGGGGAGAGAGGAGGTATACAACAAGAGAGAGAAGCTAGTGGAGATGCTGCGGCTGTCTCACTGGAGTGACAAAGAATTCCCTGGCCATTATCTGGGCAAGGAAGCTGGCTGACCGGATCACCTTCTCTCTACTGATATTCTTCTTGCTCTTGTTAACCTCCATTGCCACAGACATGATACTGCGAGCTGCACATGACACACATGCACATACAGCATAATGGCAGCACATTGTAAGTCTTCTCCAACTTGCCTACAATGGCCTGCAGTGCCACTAAAGGTACCACCTGATTGGACAAGTGGTAGAGGTCAAACACATCTGGGAGTCCTAGTCGAGGCCGCACCCTCTGGTTGCTACTAGCAACAACTCCATTCAGGGGTTTCTCATGTGCAGCATTGTCAACAGTTATCAAATTGTAAATGTGATGTAATGCATAATGTACGGCCTCCTCAACCTTACTAGGGTAGCTGACCACTCTGGGGAGTGGAGGAGGACATTACCAGTGCACACACTATCTGGTGGGTAGGCTCTCACCTTCCACGAGACTTTGCCAGTACCTCTAGTTCAGAATAACTGAGTACCAGCTCCTCCACAGTAGCCCCATGCTGCAGAGAGGGAGGTGTGTCCTATGGCCTGTGAGAAGTCCAATGTGTACATACCTCCCTATACTTGTTGAGGAGTAGGAAGGCCACCATCCCAGTGGGTGTGAGTGTGCTGCACTCAGTGATGTCTGCAGGAGACAGACAAGACGCTCACACCAGCTCTCAGCTGTGGGTCAGTGAGGGGACTCACCATACATGACATGGTACGAGAGGCCAGTCACTAGCTTACGATGGGAACACTGCGACAGACTAGAGATGGACCTTCTCCGAGATGAGTGAGATAGCTCAAGAAGGGATGACTCCACCACTGCTGCCTTTGACAGGTATTCCTGTGTGTGTGTGTGTGTGTGTGTGTGTGTGTGTGTGTGTGTGTGTGTGTGTGTGTGTGTGTGTGTGTGTGTGTGTGTGTGTGTGTGTGTGTGTGTGTGTGTGTGTGTGTGTGTGTGTGTGTGTGTGTGTGTGTGTGTGTGTGTGTGTGTGTGTGTGTGTGTGTGTGTGTTGTGTAAACATTCTGTAAATCTACAGCCACTGTCCAGACCAGACCCATCATACCTGTAGTGAGAATGGCTGGGCAAAATTTACTCTCACATCGCCAACGTGACCAGTGAGAATAGACCACGCCCCTCGTACTGCGCTCATCACTGTCTCCGGTTTCTTGACTCCACCCTGCAAAGTGAATGTAGAGAGACACTGCCTCCTCTGGTAGTGACCCACACTACTCACCATCAGCTCGTCCTTGACAAATCTTCTCTCCAGTATTCTTGTATAGGAGATGTTGACTGGCACAATCAGAACGTCCTCCACCACACCTGGGAAGGGAGAATGGGGGAAGTGGTGTGACCAGAGCAGACAATACTTTCATCTCTTTGAGACATGTACACACACACACACACACACACACACACACACACACACACACACACACACACACACACACACACACACACACACACACACACACACACACACACACACACACACACACACACACACACACACACACACACACACACACACACACACACACACACACACACACACACACACACACACACACACACACACACACACACACACACACCTTCCTTGACTGCATCCACTACAACTGATAAAAGCCCGGCCTTGGGGACACATGGCTTCCCACTTCGTGATCGTGAGCCTTCTAAGAAGAATTCAAGGTTCTCTCTATTATGTAACACTCTCTCCATGTACTGCAGTAGAGGACAATGATGGCACTCCCTCCACCTCTCCCATCTCCCTTCTCACCTCATGTAAGCACTTGCGATAGAGAATATCTTTGCCAACTGAAGTGTCTAACTTTCTCTTGATAAAGAACCCTCCCAGATGGGTCACCAGCCATCTGTATCCAATGGTAACATATCATGTGATTTCGACAACCAATCAGATGGTAGCATCATGCACTCACGACACGAAGGGCAGTCTGAGATTGTCCCCTGCCGCAATTCGTGGTAAATTGACACCCATTGAGAAAAGTACAAAGTGCATTATGAGGTAGTCCGTGTGGCTCTTGTGGTCAGGCAGAAACACCATCGGCACTCCTTGCTGGGGGAGAAGACAAGAAGAAATCATTGACCAATACTCCAGATGGCTCCTCTCACACCTTCTGCGCCTCCAGCATCATCCCAACATGGGTCTGCTGGATGTAGAGATGACCAAAGAGTTTCCCAAACACTAAGAAGATAAGCCAGGCTACGAGGCGGATCAGTGGGCGGTACACTGCAGAGGACATGCAGCTGACAATCTTAGCAGCCCTCCTCTCTTGCTCTTTCTCAGCACACTGCACAGCAACTGGATCTGAATGCAACAGAAAGATCACACACACACGCACACACACACACACACACACACACACACACACACTACATGTAAGAAGATCTATTGGAAGTGGAGTTAGAACAGCCGTACTGCTAACAGGCAATGTGAGGTAGCTACTGACCAGATGCCTTCTCCTGGGTCAGAGTCATGAGGGCACACTCCTTGATGGCTTCCTGTACACTGCAGCAATAGAGAGAGAGAGGGGGGGGGGGAGCTAGGATAAACATGGTGACAGTCCTAATTCCGTGCACAAGACAGGATATTCTGTCTTCTCCAACTGCACATGACACTAGTCTATGGACAGCCAATGATAAACAGAGCTCCTAGAGTGTGGCACATGACCCCAGAGTGTGGTCACATGACCTCTGTACCGTGTGGAGGAGAGGGTATGCTTGCGGTGGTCTGCCTGAGGTGACATCGGCTGCTGCACCATGAAGGAGATCACTGGTGCCAGTCTCTGAGGTAGCCTCCTGCACAGGAGACAGTGTATCAAATGAAGACCACTGTAGTGAGCATGAGATTACCTAAACCTCCTCCTGTCCACCTGCAGTATGTTGATCAGTCCACACATTCCTTCCATGTGACCACCGTACTTCCTCTACGTATCAACAGGAGAGCGGTAAGGTCATAGTGTGAAGGTCACCTTTCTATTGTACACACAGACCCTGGTCTAGAGTACAATTGTTATTGCAGATGCTATACACAGTATACTAACCTGCTGCCACAGCAGGTGTATGGAGTACATACCTTACTGCTGGGGGTGCACTGGGTACAGCTGTGGTGGAGACCAGTGTACTTGCTATTGTTAGCTCTGTGTAGAGCGGCCAGATTGATCCCTAATGAAGGGGTGAACTCTTTTGCCTCTGCTAATACTGACTCCTGAAGGTGGCCAGTTATTAATTACTAATCAACTGGTCCAGCCACTAAATGGACAAGCTTACCACACTGCGTCTTGGTGGCTTCCTGGTGGGGAAGGGAGACTGCTGCTGGCCTCCTGACCTGGGCCCACAGCCTGGCCCTCCCATGGACCGTGGCCTCCGTGGAGCCCTGGGAGAAAGGAAGGAGTTTATTTCAGAGGCTGAATTCCCTTTTGCATACACATATTGTGAGGTCTGATACCTACACTGTTATTATCACAGTCATAAGGTTATATAGTGGATTCGCAGCTGGGCTCCATGTACACATACACGACTGCACTCACAATACATCTATACTAAGGGGCATGTACATTGAGCAGACAGAGAGGCAGGTTTCTACCTGGGAGGAGGGGCTCGGGAGGAGACGTCTAGCTCAGCCTCTGGTCCACGTCTGGCCTTCCGCCCTACCGCTGCCTTTCCCGAATGTCTTCTCCTGCCACAGTCCTCCATACAACTATACTCACTATAGCCTCAACAAGACTGTCACTGAAACACTTTTAAGTATGCACGTGTTCAGCGCACGCGCGCGCCCTCATGCTCAGGTCTAGTCTGCAGGAGGCGAGGCCAGGCCAGGCCAGGCAGACGGCGGTACGAAGTCTAGTCGGCTAGTGAAAATGTCGGACAGAGATGAAGTTGGGCCTTCGGGACTTTCTGTGAAAGAAGTGGATATTGCAGACTGCCCAGTGCATTCGGTGGTGGTGTATCCTGACAGGGCTGAGGTGAGCCATCAAGCCTGTTGATTGTCAGACTGAGCAGGACTAGGGATGTGTGTAGGTAACAAGGGTAGTGAGGGTGGAGTTGGACAGTGGAGACTGTGAGGTGGTCCTCAAGAATCTGTCAAAGGCTCTGGACAAGGACTCCATCCGTGTAGACGGTGTTGGCCCTGCCAGTATCATTGAAGTCTCCTTTCAGGTAAGCTGCTAGTGTGACTAGTGTACCATACTGGCATGTTCAGAGGGTCTAGCTACATTCCTTCATGCCTCAGGACATGCCAGTTACAGGTGAAGAGGATCGTGCTGCTAATGCCAGGACTAAGGTTGCTGACCTGGAACAGAGACAGGATGACCTACTCTGCAGGCAGAAGACAGTGGACCAGGAGATAGCTCGCCTGGAAGCTCAGGCGTCTCTCTTGGACAAATTCTCAACCAACCTCATCTCTGCTGGAGGAGATGGCAGTACTGCAGCTCTTGCTGATAAGAAGACAGTAGGTCAGTGGACATGTTCTGTGCTCATTCCCTTATCAATCAATGGTGTGTGTTAGATGGAGTGTTGGAGTTCTTAGAGACGTATGAGGAACAGGAAGTTGAGCTGAAGATGAAGGCATTTGAAGCCGGTGAAAAGAAGCAGCAGTTAGAGAAGGAGCTCAAAGAGGTGTGGCAACTGGGGGTGGGGTATCTCCTAGTAACACTAGTCATGTCACTCTCAGTGTTGAGAGGGTGTGTGCATGCACAGGTTAAAGCAAATCTGACTAAATTGAGGCCAACAGTGGCCAGGTCAGCAGAGCCCATCAAGCAACCAGTCATTGGGATCCTGTTGAACGTGAGGGAACAAGCAGCACAGGTTCAGCTGAGAGTCTCTTACCTGGTCAGCAATGCCAGCTGGAGGCCCAAGTATGACGTACGGGTGTCCAGCAAGGAACGTACCATGGAGGTGAGGGAGGAGCTACCCCGCCCACCTGTGGTGATAATCTGTTCCCTATGCAGGTTGGCTACTTTGGTGTGGTACAGCAGACTACAGGAGAGGACTGGTAGGTTGACCCTTCCCCTCCACCACAAGTGAACTGAGTGTGTCGTTGTGCAGGCTGGAGGCCCGCCTGTCCCTGTCTACAGCCAGGCCCAGTATTGGAGGATCTGCTCCAAAGCTGGAGACAGCTAAGCTGAACCTCATACCAAATGCAGCCCCTCCCACCAGGAGTCGTGCCTCTTTCCGTGGCCGAGCCCGGCGCTCATACGGGTTTGGAGAAGAGGCCAGAAGAATTGAGGCAGCTCCGGCTAGTGTCACTGAGGGACTCTCTAGCTCTGTGTTCAATATTGCCACAGCAACCACTGTACCCTCTGATAACACTGGACATAAGGTACATTATTCCTATACAGTGGAACCTCTGAATAAAGGACACTTTGGGAGCAGAGGTTTTGTCCTCTTTTCGGAGGTTGTCCTCTGGTGGGAGGTTCAAGCCAATACGTTATTTATAGACCTATTATACCTAGATAACATGTTCTAAAAGCCCTTAAGTACATATCTACACCATGTACTACAATTTATAGACAAGATCACCAATGATGAACTACAAAAGGTGAATAGAGGAGCTGGATATGGCCTGGAGATACCGTGCGTTTACACACTTCATGGACCTAAACCCCACATAAAAAGTTGAAAGAGCTAATAGCTTCATTGAAAGCCAAAGGATTGGCCTAGTGTATCGCAGAACAATGAATATTACGATGCGCAAGATGCGTAAAACTTGTTCTAATTAAGCGAATTTACTTGTCAGCGCCGGTTCGGTTCTACTGTATACGCATGAAGGATGGGTGTGGTTTCCTGTTTGTCCGTTATAAGAGGCACTTTTGTACAGAGTTGAACAGCTGGGAGCACGTGGCTTGTCCGCTGTCCGGAATCAAGAGGCGTCCGCTCGTAGGAGGTTGACTTAACACTAGTTGTATTGTATTTTCAATCCGTGCCATAGCCAGTGTCCGTTATAGAGAGGTGGTCCGCTCGTGGGAGGGTCCGTTATGGGAGGTTCCACTGTAGTACACAGGCTATGGGAGCCGACCGCACTGTACTCCTGATGACCCTCTTTCAGGTTGCCATAGTGACCATCAAACTCCAACCATCATTTGAGTACGACACAGTACCAAAACAGGTCCAACATGCCTTCTTGAGGGCAAAGGTCACCAACACCTCAGTGTACCCTCTGTTGGAGGGGAAGGCTAACGTGTACTTGGACCAGAGTTACGTGACAGAGACTGGCCTCACTTCTGTGGCCCCACAGGAGGAGTTTAGCTGCTCTCTTGGTGAGGGCATCCCCTGGATCCCTGCTGTGGATCAGAGTGTGATGTGTGTGTGTGTGTGTACAGGGGTGGACCACTCAGTGAGGGTGGTGTATAAGCCGGTGAAGAGGCTGAGGGAAGAGAGCGGGCTGCTGTCCCGCACAGTGACCTACTCCTACCAGCAGGTCACAGAGCTCCACAACACACGCAATGAGCCTGCCACTGTGTCCTTCACTGACCAACTGCCTCGCAGTGAAGATGAGAAACTGAAGGTCAGAGTACAGCAAGTGTTCACCGATTCTTTAAATTACCCCCTCCCCCCTTCACCACAGGTAACTCTAGTCGAGCCAGTGCTGCCCAAGCAGAAGGCAGGTGCTCCTCAGCCTAATCCTCACCTCAACTCTTCCAATAACCTAGTGTGGTGTCTTGAGCTGGCTGCTGGGGAGACCCACACAGTCACCGTACACTACACTGTGGAGTTCCCAGCCAATAAGAAAGTGGAAGGACTTTAGTAATGATGTACTCTACATAGGCCTAATCAATCTGATGGTTTTTAATAACTTAAATTCTTCATGTAAAGTGTGTAAAGATGTGCATGTATCCTAGTTAACAGCAGTCTGTCTTGTTGCCCTGAAAGAAGAGAGAATTACATGTACAGGCAGTCAGCTCCATCCAGCAATGCATACTGTAGAAGTGTGGAGGTGATAGGTTGAGAGGGAGAGGAGACTCTGCTGCCACGTCTTTTGCTAGCCTCTCCCTGTGTGTATAGTCAACACATGACCCACTTCAGGACTACATGGTCAACTGACCTGTCTTCCTGGCTTGACCTGGGACTCTGACTGCAGCCTCTCACGCTCTGCACATACAGAGACCACAGTAAATATCTCCATTGTGAGAGCCCCCCCCCCTCACCTTTCCTTCTGGCTTGTAACTTCTCCTGCAACTGAGAGATTTGCTTTTCCCTCAGTGTACTGTGATGTTTGGAGAGCACTGCCTCCTCCCACTCCTGCCTGCATACAGCCATGGTGTGTGTGTGTGTGTGTGTGTGTGTGTGTGTGTGTGTGTGTGTGTGTGTGTGTGTGTGTGTGTGTGTGTGTGTGTGTGTGTGTGTGTGTGTGTGTGTGTGTGATGGTGGGAAAGTAACTTACTTGTTACTTGTATGTCTGCTCTGCTCTTTGCGGTGGCGAGAGATGGATTCCTTTGTCTCTGACAGCAGTTTCTCCTTTGCCTGCAGACAAGGAGCAGTGCTGGGTAGACAATATTCTAGGTATTGTCCCCATTAGAATAGTGAGTGCTGGAAGAGACCTGTTTGCCAGCTGCAATCTCCTTCCTCCTCCTGTCCTCCTCCTCGGCCTCTGCCACCTTCATCAGAGACAGCCTCTCCCGCAGCTACTGAGACAGACATTTCATAGTGGACTCTTCATTACGTGAGTCCACCCTCCTCACCTCAGCAACAGACATTTCCACCAGCAAGCCCTGTTTCCCTGTCTCTGTCAGGTCTACAAACTTGGTCCTAATGAGAGGGGCTCTCTCCATGGCTCTGATCTGCTGGATCAGCTCTGCCTTGCACCGCATCTCTTGTTCCGCCTCCTCCAGTGCCCGGGCCATCAGGGCCTGGCTCTCAGCTGACACTTCTTGCACTGGATACAATCACACACATTCTCTCCTCCTTCTCTTAGTGTACTCTCCTTGACTTGCACCTTACCTATACTTCTCTTCATGGCCTGGAGCTGTAAGCGTGCCTCCTTTGTATTGTGGTGGCTGGCGATGGTCATCTCCACCAACCGGCGCAATTCCTTGTGCTGTTCCTCACGCTGGGCAAAGTAGGCTTGCATTAGGGACTCAGACTGCAGAATGGGAGAATGAGGCATGGGAATGGGGTCCATGGACTGAGCACAGAGGGTTACCTCCTCCTTCACTGCCTTGGCCTTATGTTGAATGTTCCTCATGTGACACTCTCTTGCAATGATGGCCTCCTCATAGCTCAGTTGGGCCTGAAGATGTTTGCGTTCCACCTCCGCCAGTCTCTCAGCAGCTTCCCTCTGCATGAGGAGCAGGAGAATGTGTGGTGGAGTCATTGCCTACTTCCTGAAACAGTACCTGATTCATTTCCTCTTGCCAGCGTGTGAATTCTGTAGCATCTTTCTCCCCAGCCTCTAGGTCAGCTAGTCTGAGAGGAGGCAGAGAGGAAGGAAGTCACTTCCTCTACTCCACATGGAGAAGTGCTCTGCCTCACCTCTTCTCCTGTTGTAGCTGCTCCTGGTGGACTCTGGCTCCCTCCCTCAACACAGCTGCAGTGTTCAACTTGACACTGGGACCATCCTGCTGGGGAGGAACACACACACACACTGGCTAGTTCAGGCCACAGGTCATCAACAGATCCTCTCACTGTGGACAGTGGTACTGGCCCAGGCCTCCTTGGCTTGGAATGCAATCTATGAATGGTATAATGGTCTGTGTGGCTCTACCATGACTGTGGGTCTGACTTACTCTGCTTCTCTTTCATTCACAATCTCCTCCATCTTGGCCTGTGAATGGTATGTGTTGCAATATGTCTTGTGAGGACTCAGAGACAGTACATATCATACTTTAGTTTTGTCTGATTTCTCAGCATTAGCACATGCAAACTGTCTTCTCCTAGCCTCTTTCAGTGTGGCCTGTGACAGGTGTGTGTAGGAGGGAGTAGGAGGTGGGGGGAGTAGGGAGTACGAGGGGAGTAAGTGTGTGTGTGTGGGGGGGGGGGGGGGGGGGGGAGGGGTGGGGGTGGGGAGGGAGTAGGAGGGGGTATGAGGGAAGGAGGGAGTATGGATAAGAAGTTTGTCGGGACAGACCTGTGCCTTCATCTTGTTTGTCCTGAATGCCTCTGCCAGTCTAGCCTGCTCCACTGGTGGGGTATAGGTTGACTGTGGTACCTGCAGTGAGGGGTGGCAACACCTTACATGGTGACCAATGGAGACTCCTCCTCCTCACTGGTCTGTGGGGCTTGAGAGCTGGAACCTGATGGAGACAAGAGAGAGAGGTCACTGGAACATGTAGTAGTAGGTCACTGGAACATGTGGTAGTAGGTCACTGCACATACCTTGTCAGGTGAGGGAATACTGCGAGGATGGGGCTTTGTGAGATTGAAGGGAACTGGCTCTAGGATAAGGGGAAAGGGAGGGAGATGTGGTAGGTGAGGGAAAAGGGAGGGAGATGTAGTAGGTGAGGGGAAAGGGAGGGAGATGAAGACATATGTGGCAGTAGTTTCAGAGGAGGGTAGTGTACCTGTGTGTGTCTTAGAGGGAGGCTTGGGTTGGCTCTTGTTGGCCAGCTGCTCTGCCATCTTGTCAACATGTGCCAGTAAGTCATCGTAGTGCCTGACAGTGGATATAGACCCCAGCACTGAGAGAGAGACTGCTTCATGTCTGTACAACCTTACCTCATCAGAGGAGACAGGATGGATGTGTCCACAAACTGCTGGTCATATACTTTGTACCACTGAGATGTGAGGGTCAAGTGTGGAAGAGGGGAGGAGGTGAGGGTCAGGTGGGGGAGAAGAGGGGAGGTGGGAGTGAGGGTCAGGGTGTGTGGCACATACCTCTGCAGTGATCCATCCTTTGAGGTTGTCATCTCTCAGAGTGAAGCTGAGGAACTACAGGGAGGGAGTGAGGAGAGTGGGGAAGGAGGTTGAATGGACCGTACCTTATGCATCTTGCCAGTGTTCTGAGATTGTATGAGTCTTCTCCATGCAGTCATGCCTATCTCTCTCAGTCTGAACAGTAAGATGTAGGACACAACTGCCAGAGAGGAACACAGAATGTATTAGGGTCTGTAATTAGGGTGTGTGGGTATGGAACACAGCAATGATACAAGGGATGGTATGGACTAGTCTTCATGAGCGATGAACACATAATGATTACCGCAGCAAAGGGGGTTGTTGTATGTGCTAAAACAGAAAGTCTGTTAGAGCGCATGACAACCAAACAAGGCCGCCCACTACTGGTATGGGACACAATACAGCTCTGTATACCAAATCCTCATCATGTGAGGAATGGTGATATTGACTAATGAGTCCTTAAGTAGAAGACTGTTCCCATGTGAAAGGCAGACCATTGTGCACATACAGAGGAGAGAGGAGAGTAGTCTACCATTATAGAGGTGGGTGTCTGCTCTGAGGCAGCTGCAACCCTCAGCACTGCAGTAGTAGCCATCCACCACCACCTGCACAATCGGTAACCTGACATCACATGCAGGTGATGATTGTGCATATAACTTGAAGAGATCTACTCAACATGTGAAGTGGCCTGTTTATACAGCACAATAGTGCAGTGTACACAATACATGTGTACACAGTGGGCTGCATGTATAGAGGACTTAGTTTTTCATCTAGTGTAATCATTAGTTTCACATCATAGACACAATAGAGCCACAATGAGGGGGTTGGCCCCCCCCAGGCACTCCTTATCACATTGGTCATCAACAAAACACCATATCTCCATGGTAACAGGAGATAAACATATCATATTGTGTTGATGGGGATGAGGAAAACCAACCACCAAGCCACAACAATGGGTGGAATTTATCAACAGACAACTATGAAACTTGGTATGATGCCATTCACTCTCCCTCCCCTCCTAGCCATGAATGGGGTAATGGGGAAAGAGACAATGGCAGTGTAACATGATCTCCAGTGTTCAGCAGGCAAGGATGAACACCTGCACCTTAACTCTACATTGCCACCTGCCTATAATGATATCGTGCTATTCAGACTGAGTGTTACAGCCACTTGGGGAGTGCTACCACAGTGACGGAGGTTAGTGGTACACACATTGTGACTTGACATCATTACGCCTAGATCTAGCCATAATAGAGAGAGGGAGAATGCTAACAAGTTGCCTCACAACTCCCACGGGAGATACATACACAATGGCTTCCTATGTCAACAGTGGTCTAGCTGTGTACACATCACTAACACATGGACCATTACCATCACATATGGTAGGGAGACAATGATGATTAAATTCAATTAAATTTCCAACTGTAAACATCTCATCACATGACATCTTGTCCATCAGTCATCTGCCTACCACTGCACACTAACACACCTCACTACCACTTTACATTGTGTCCACACTCCTCAAAGTGTAGTTCATTGCGTATTGCTATAACCAAATACACACAGTTTCAGAATAACCCCCGGGGATTCCCCTTTCGCTATTGGTTATATTGTGTGATGTCATGTATGGATGTAGGTATGATGTAATGTAAATATGTACCTTTTGCTATTGGATGTATTGTGTGATGTCATGTATCAATGTAGTAATGAAATAGCATTGTACGATGTCATGGGATGGAAGTATGTACCTTGATCAGCTGTCTGTGTTGCACACAGCCTGCCACTACCTCTCTCAGAAATACCTGCTCCCTCTCTCCCTCCAATACCTGGAGGGAGAGACAGTCAGTTCATACAACAGACACACACAGCAGTGGGGTCCTAGGCTACAGGCTATCACTAACTATATACCTCACAGTCTGTTGAGTTCAAAAATCTTTCCAAATAGTCTTCCACACCAGCAGTGGAGGGGTCAAAGTCTGACAGTGCCTTACCACACACGGCCACCAGTTCACGGTAGTAGGCCATGGACCTGTGGGGACAGGAAATTAGTATATCACGGCTCTTGGGCCTGCACACCGATCCTTGTTACCATGGTTTCAGGTTAGCCCCACCCCGAATTAGCCGCTCATATAAAAGAGGGCCGCGAGCACCACAACTGCAGTTGCAATTGCCTCAAAGAGGAAAGATGGACAAGGGAGGATTGAAGATGTGTGTTATTTTCATCTTGCTTTACTGTGCCATCCACGAGGCGACCTCCACATCGTTGGGGCTGAGACGAGATTTTCAGTCTGTTGGCACTCACTCGGAAGAAGAGCTAACCAGCGACGCTGGGCCAGTGGACTCCTGTGTAGTACCGACAGCTCCAGTCTGTGGCATAGACTATTTAGTACCTAAAAGTGTGGCATTGATGGCAGCAGCTATAGAAAAGGATATTGAAGCTACTTACGGTTATACGTTTTACCTTCGCTATGGTTCCAGTTGTAGGGACACAGCCGAAGCTATCGTTTGTGCGCAGCGATTTCCCCGCTGTGAAGTACAGGGAGACACTGTGCAGGTGGCCCTTACGTCGCTGGACTGCGAGAACATGCTGGTGGAGAACTGCGGGAGTGTCATTGCTGGAAAACTGACTTCTCTCTGCGCGCTGCAAAACTCGACCCAAAACGCGACAGGGTGCAAACCGCTCGCAGAGCACGTAGCAGACGCTCCCGTGAACGATTATGAACTGCAGAACTGCACAGAGAACCAGCAATGGCAGATGACGGCTTGGATGTTTGAACTACTGAAATACCACGACTCTATTCTCGCTGAGACACTGCCAGATTTGAAAAAAGTGTTCCCGAACTGTGTGAAGCATCAGTTGAACTTCACCTGCCAGCTGGTTGGCAGGTGCTCACTACACGAAGATGGTGAAAGGGTGGAGCTGATCAATACTTATGAGATCTGCCAAAACTTTATTAATTGGTGAGCACGTGTGTGTCTGTGGTGTGTTTATAGTGCATGCAAAGAAGGGTAGGTAGGGCTCAGTGCAGAGCTAGTCATTGCGTAATAAGGTGCAGTCTTGCTCCAGTGGAGCAATCAGCATAGGAGGTTAGGGATGCTCAATGGTGTGCATCCAGGCAGGCCCACCTCCTTGTACACAGGAAACCACAGTCATGTTCAAATTTATGATGTAATCTCCTCTCCACAGTTTTCCTGACAACCATGCAAACACTTTACGTCAACACTACGACTGTGACCACTGGCCTCACAAGGTACTCACTCCATCCCCTACCACTCCCCCCACTACACCGAGCAGCTCCACTCCCACACGACAGGATACCATTCCAACGTGGCCCTCTCCACCAGATATGACAGATCCAGAGGTGAATATGGTAACTGGTGGTGCAGTCACTCTCTCACTCCAGGTAGCTCTTCTCATTGCATCTCTCCTGCTACACACACTATAGCTCTAATCCCCTAAAATCAGAGCACTAAAATTTTTCTTGCAATGAGGTCACTTCTACCCAGCCTGGCAATAATCATATCTACCCATCTCCTGTGTCACATATATTTATTGTTGTATTGTAAAAACTGTATATCTGATATTCTATGTACCTATGGCCAAAAGCATTCTTATGAAATAATACAAAGGAGGTGAATATGTCAATTAATGCATTTGTGATGTCTAGTCACACAGCTAATGACACTAGGCTGGCTGCCAAACAGCGGAGTGTAGGCTGGAATGCAGTGTGCATTCACTTTTAAGTGTGCAATTAGTCTGTGCACATAAGTACACTGAGGCCATATGCATAGTTGTAAATTGGGTTTGGTGCATCAATCACTCCCACACATCAAATAATGATAACCTCACTAAAAGCTATACAATACTGTTCATACTTCAGGTCAGTGGAATGTAGACAATTAGAAAACATAATGTCCTTAGGAGAGTCCAGTCATTGAGCTGACAGTACGCCTTTCTTGAGAATAATGTTGCCATACAATGCTCCCTCTCTGGGAACAAAGAATGACATTAATACATGATGTACACTCACCACTCACATAAGCAAGACCTCTTACCCTGTAGCTACTACAGCAAATGCCTGTTTCGCTCTTTCATAGAAGTCAAATCTGTACTCCAGCTCTACTCCTACCTGTGTGAAGTGTGAGGAATGTCACAAGGTGTGAGGTGACCAAGGGGCCTACTTCTTTCCCTTCTGCCTCCTTAATAATTTCTTTGTACTCATCCCATATCGGTGTTTTCAGTCCACGCTGCTTATCTTCTGGAACCAAGTCCATTAACACCACCTACAACAACATTGGGCTTCTCATTAAATCAAAGAAGTCAGTTTGAGCATTAATCACAGGCTTAGGGACATAGGCATCCAGAGGGAGGAGCTGAGTCACTGCCTTGAGAAGAGCCGGGATCCCAAGGCCTGCACAATGACCAATATGTGGGTGGGGCCAGTTATAGACCATTCACCCACCGTCTGCTCTGACCAACTCTGGACCGTGCTTCGCTACAGAGGCACTTGGAAAATTAGCATCAGCCAACACTGCATACCACGTGACAAGAAATCCCACGTGTGATGTGCAGGCAGAGAACCATGCAGTTAATAGTGGGAGTACCAATCTCGTCTCCGTGGCCCATTCTGGCGAGCACAGACAGCAGCTGAGGGGACAGAAGCCTCGGAATACCCTTCAAGATGACCATCACTCACGTTGACCACGCCTCTTTTGGGTTTCTGCTGCGTAGCGTGCGCTAAAGGTACGCTTATAACAAAAAGTCATTCAGGAAACAATGGGAGGATCATTATAAAAATCATCTTGTGTATACATAGGCTGTATACGCTGTATTGAAGGCACCTCAACAAACCGAACCGTCTTCTTGCTGGTCCCAGTGGTGGTATCTGGGTTGCATGGCTGGGGCTGGTCTGTGCTAGTAGAGTGTGATGCACTGTTTCTGGCCTTCCTTGAACTGATAGTATGGGATGTGGTAACGATCACTCTCTTGTGTCTACTGAGTGGTGTGGTAGGTCGTTCCAATGCTGCTAACACACCATGTACCAAAACCAAAATCAACAATACAGCCACCACGACAGTCACTTCTGACATGTTTGGCTCCATAGGACACTGAGGATGTGATAGAGCTTGATCTGTGTCCCCTGCTTCCATCGCTACCAGAATAGCGTCGACGCGTACTCGTTTGAATTTCCCGCCAGTACAGCGCCGCGATCCCTCTACTGGGCCGGCCCTGCCCAATGAAATTGCAGTTTGCAGTGACGTCAAACGAACGCTCTATAAAAGTCATTGCACAGCCTGTTTCGGCAGTAGAAATAACAATGTTCACAAATAGGGACCGTGTTCAGACTAAGAGGTCTTTGTTGAGGATGTGATCTACTTTTCTTACAGCTTTGTAGGAAGATGAAATATACAGCTTCAAAAACTGAAACATGAGAATAGCCCCTGAGGGATAGAGCCCCCGCTCTGACTCGGGTCATAGGAACCAACGAGCATAATCCAGCCGGATAGAGCCCTCGCTCTGTCTCGATTTTCACGTTTATGGAGCCTCGGGCTCCATAAACGTGAACTGGAGAGAGCACTTCGCCGCCATCTCCGTCTGACGGCTATAGATACTATGCGCATGCGTAAATCCGCGTGCAGCTTAAAAAATGGAGTCGAAGAAGCAACCTGAGCTCTTCAAGGCAAACTTGTTCTCCTCCCCCAGCCAGGTCCCTCCTACCGGAGGGCTATCGTTTGGACTGACTAGTGATTCCTTCAACAACTCGTTCTCTATAGCACCAGCTCTGACAGCCGCGCAGAGTTCATCTCCCTCACCAAAGATAGCAGGTTTAGCTCTGATAGAGTCTCATCGTGTTACGAATACTCACCGTTGTTTGTGCTACACGTGGCAGAGGGAAAGGCGTCTGTCAGTTCTGGCAGTCAAGCTAGTCAAGACGCCAGCTGGAAGCCAGTGTCTACCAAGAGCAGTCTGCTACAGCCGGATGTAAAGACCACGCCCCTTCCTTCTGTTGTCACACCCACATCGTCAGTGACAGAGTTGAGCAATGTTCCTCTTGACAGTCCTCCCCCACTAAGGTATGTCCCCCTCTCTGTGAGTGCTACCTGCCATCTGACCACACCCCTCCAGTGAGAGCCCATCTGCTACTACTGTAAGTACCCTTACACAAGTCTCCACCCCCCATCGGCCTCTTCCTTCAGTCCAACCTGCTGTTGGCCCTGGTTGGAATGATCCTCCACTCCACCTCTCCTCTGGTCAGCTGGTGGTGGCTGGTCATGTAGTTTCATTGTGTAGTCTGCAATTTCCTGCAGATTTTGCCCCTGTATCTGGTACAGCAGCATATTCCCTGCAACCATTAGCTGGCCAGCCGGACACTGTACAAGCCACACCCACTGCCCCACCCCCTGTGGCCTCTGTCACTCCCATTCAGCAGCAGAGTGTGTCTAACCCATACCGTATGGGGCCAGCAGGAGGAGGGAGGAAGGTTGCTCATGCTCTGTCTGGAGGGCCCACCCCACCACTCACCTCCACTCCCCAGCAGACTCCACCCACATCATTACCTCATTCTCTCCCCACCTACAGTCCAGCCCCAATTCAACCAGTATCATCTGCTCCTACAGAAATGGCTGCATTACCAGCCCATCAAGTAGTGGGTGTGGCTCCTGACATGGTAGGGGGCGTGGCTCAGTCACTGCGTTACCACTGGTTCTACCTCCGGCCCAGTGAGCGATACTGGATTCCATTCTCCCTCACTGATTCAGCTAGTCTGGAGCAGGCCTGGGCCATGGGTGACACCTCATGCCAGGTACAGACTTGTAAAAACTGAAGCCAGGTTGTGGTACCTTTGTCCATGTGTTTCAGGTGTTAGTGCCAACTGATGGTGGTCGATATGATGTGGAACTCCATGCCAGGACCCGGAAGGCAGTCTACTGGTCTGAGCCAGCCTCACATGTGCGACGCTGCTCCTGGTTCTATAAGGGAAATTCTGATCGGTGGTACATGCCATATACTGAGGATGTGGCTGTCTGTTTGGAGGTAGGCTCATGTTGTGGGTTGTCTAACAAATACTTGCCTGCTCTGTGGTGATCACAGGAGCACTACATGCATGCTGTGGAGAGTGGTGTGTGGGGAGGGAGGGTGGAGGTGGGGGAGGGGGAGGGGGTGATAATGCACTCCCAGTCCTCCATGGCCCACTACCCAGCTGCCCAGTTCCAACCCCCCTCCCATGAGGTGGACTATGCCCACCCTTGCTCTGTGCTGCGTGGGTTTGCAGAGATTGACCATGTGGACCAAGGTGCGTGTCTCCTCCCATGACTGACTGTATTACATGGGGCCTATATCTATGTCCAGGGGAGCAGTCCAGGATTGATCACCTAGTGTTTGTGGTCCATGGAATAGGGGAACATCATGACCTCAACTTCCGGTGCCTTGTGGACTGTGGTAGGCATCCCACTCTAAGTCTCTTCTCTACAGTGTGATGTGTAGGTACTTCATCTATGCAGTGGATGACTTTAGAGAGGTTTCCCAACTTATGCTGCGTACCCACCGTTTTATGGGTCAGGCCCCCCAGGAGGGGGACTCAGGGGGCCGTGTGGAATTCCTCCCTGTCCACTGGCATGCAGCACTACATGGAGATGGTCAGGGAGTGGATGTACAGCTACAGAAACTCTCACTGAAGAGCATCAGTCGATTGAGGGGCTTCACTAACTCCACACTCTTAGACATTCTCTTCTTCACTAGCCCTGTGTACTGCCAGGTCAGAACACCTCCTCCCTCCCTCCCTCCTTCCCTCCCTCCCTCCCTCCCTACCTCCCTTCCTACCTCTCTCCCTCCCTCCATCCCTCCCCACTATAATATATTAATGTGTCTGTGCAGACCATTGTGGACCAGGTGGCTGGGGAGATGAACCGGATGTATGAGCTGTTCCTGCAGAGGCACCCAGGCTACTCAGGGGGAGTGTCCCTCATGGGCCACTCTCTAGGTTCCTGTATTCTATTTGACATACTAGCACATCAGGTACTTACCATGTGTGGGAGAGCTGTCATGTGAATAGTCACCTGAGCCTGCAATTGTCATAGAGTGGTATTGTGGAGGATGGCCTGCCAGTTGAACCCACGGCACAAGGGGACAAGTGAGCACTCTCCTATTGCAGTATTGGTAATACTGTCTGTGTGTCCTCCTTAGCTCCCTGCGTGAGGGGGAAGCAGAGCTAGCACAAGAGGGAGAGGAAGAAATAGAGGAGGAGGAGGAGGAGGAGGCTACAGACACACCCACCACTCTGGAGGCAGCACTCTCCCTCCTTGGACTGGCTGAACTAATGGAAGTGTTTTTGAAGGAACAGATTGATTTTGACAGTCTGGTATGTGAGTACTCTGAACCAGCATGCACATGTTTGTCACTGTCCTCCCTGTGTTCAGCTGATGATCAGTAATGAGGACCTGAAGGAACTGGAGATCCCAATGGGACCTCGCAAGAAGCTGGCGTCCTTCATTTCCAGCCAAGGAGAGAAGATCAGAGCTGCTAAAGTAAATGTAGCTGAAGAGAGGGAGGTAGAGAGGGAGGGAGGATGTCACTGATATTTTTGCAGGAGCGCAAGGCTCGTGCTGAGGCAGAAAGGAAAGCAAAGGAGAGGGAACAAGAGAGGCAATTGAAGGAGGCCAGCAAGAAACATGCCAGGCTGCAGGGAGTTAAGTTTGTGAAGGGAGCAACAGGCACGGGTCAGCCCCACGTCAACATCCCCCAGCTGCACTTCAAGACCGAGAACCTCTTTGCACTTGGCTCACCTATTGGCCTCTTCCTCATTGTCAGGTGACAGTCTCATGACTACCAATGATATCATGTGACAGTCACATGACCTAACAGGGGTGTAGAGGAGCTGGGTCCAGAATACAAACTACCCCACTGCCGTCAGACATTCAATATCTTTCATCCAGTGAGTGTGTACTAAGACCAAGGTAGTTTTCATTGTTAAATGTCCCTCTGCTGTTAGTTTGACCCAGTGGCATATCGACTTGAGCCTCTGGTATGTGATGTGCCCCCTGAAAAGCCTGTCTTGATGCCACACCACAAGGGACGCAAGCGGTTCCATCTTGGTACCCACAGTTATACCTGGCATGCATGGTGGCCACAGTGATGTGGCTCTGTGTTCTGTAGAACTGTATGAGACGGTGGAGCAGGTTGGAGCCAGTATGAAACAGTATGTTGTGGAGGGCATGAGGAACATGTGGCAGCAGTTAAATGAACTGGCTCGCAGTCACCGTGGCACTGAGCAACAGCCATCCAGAGAGGAACCAGACACACCCACCAGTAAGTCACCCCTCACTCTCTGCAGTAATGATGTGCTGTGTAGTCCCAGAGGCTGTGATGCCTGTGGAGGAGGAGCCAGAGGTGGGCCGGCTGAATGGAGGCCGTCGTATTGACTATGTGCTGCAGGAGAAACCTATTGAGAAACTGAACCAGTACCTGTTTGCCCTCAGCAGTCACCTCAGCTACTGGTGAGGGTGCATATGATGTAAGGGAGTAAGGAGACTTGTTCTCCATTGCTGCAGGCGCTCAGAAGACACTGCACTCTTCATCTTGAAGGAGGTTTATGAGGAGATGAACCCAGAACTGATCAAGTCATGAACTTAATTAATCAGATGTGCTCAGCTATGTGTATCAATTAATAGCCTTGTACCCAGGCCCCTCCCAAAAGCGCCGCTTTTTGGGAGGGTCGGGCTATATCTTACTACGTGATTCATGAACAGAACGCGGAACAGTGTTCAGTGACAGTATGGAAAGAGGGGACGAAGTTGAACCTTTTTCGACAGGAGCTGAGTTTGTGTCGCCACGTGCTATGGACATGCACCCAGCCGCGGCAGAGGCAGAACATGTTAGTTGAATCTTATCTATGGTTGAATTGAGACCCCTCAGTGGCTGGGTGGCAGAAATGTAGATCTCTTTTTGTCTTGTGCAGGAGCACCGTTCCGAGGTAGTGGTTGCTGGGACGAGCTCCCCCCTCCCTGGCTGCCTGTCCAGCCTCCTTACTCTCAGTATTCCTGTAGAGCAGAAAGTTCAGCGGTTCAAGGAGGAGTTCTCCCATGCAGTGGCTGATGTACGGTCGCGTTTGACGCTCCTTCTGAGCCGTTCAGAGGAGGTGGGACAGCAGACTATGGCTCTCCAGCAGAGGGCAGAGAAGGTGGAGGAGGACATTGTGGAGGTGAAGCGCCAGCAGTCCAACCTCTCCGAAGAGCTCGTCCGATGTGCGTCTGACTCAGAGAAGAGACAGGAAGAGTTGGAGAAACAAGCTGTGAGTCTGGAGCTCCGCACCACTCTACTGGAGGACAAAACTGACTGTAACGAGAGCCTGACTAGTGAGATGGAGCGCTTGGTGGAGCAGATGGAGGACGTGAGGGAGAGGGTTGCACTGGCAGAGGGAGATGCAACCAAGGCAAAGCTCAAATGTGACGATTTGGAACAGCAGCAACAGAATTCTAGGAACACTATGCAGTCACAGGAGGACCTGCTCCAGAGACTGATGTCAATGGAACAGAAGATGCAAAAACTCGAAGATCGCCTCCCCATTCCTGGTCCTAGGAGGAGCTTCTCACATCCATATTAAGACACACTCACACATTGTATGTTATTATATGTGTCTATGATCAGTTTTCTATATTGAAGTGATATACAAATTATCTGACTAGCTAGCTGGACATGAGGATCTCATGCCTGAGCCTCTGGTGTCTTCCTGGCCTTGCGCTGCCTCCTCTTGCTGTTGAGCCATAATAGACCAAATATACTGCCCCAGGTGGCGATAACCAGCTGCAGCAGAGTACAAGGGCCGTCATGAGGTTCCAGATACACTAGAGCTGTGTCTTACATTTCTCCTGCCAGCTATAGTGACGGTGTTGAAATAAACTCGCCAGCCTCGCAAAGCCGCCACTTCAGCCGCATTTTCACCTGCCATCTGCAAAGGGTAACCATCATTCACTCTCAGAACGTCATTTTTATCTAACAAGTTCTCACCCTCTAATCTTGAAAGTAGAAACACTGCACTAGACAACCAGCTGGAGCCCTAGGTGGGTGTGGCTTCGTGACATTCTTTTTAGTCCCCACCTTACCCATGTGTACGTGTCAGTGATGCAGAGTGATGATGTGAGTTACGAGTCTCCGTCTCTGGCTTTGCTAGAGGTTGTCCGTGTATCCCTACAGGTTATTTGGGGGGTCATACGAAACTCTTTCTGCTCGTTCAAAGCCAAGTAAGGTAGTTTTTTTCAAAATTATTCTTGCGTTGGCATTTACCCTTTGGCAGGACACGAGAAAACACGTTCTGTCGTAATGAATACAATGTAACAGGCTTGTGTTCCAAGCAGGCATGTCCTCTAGCTAACAGCCGCTATGCCACTGTCAGAGAACACGATGGAGTGGTTTACCTGTACATGAAGACTATAGAGCGGGCTCACCAGCCTGCCCGCAGGTGGGAGAGAGTCAAACTCAACAAAAACTATGAAACTGCTCTCAAGCAGGTATCTCCTACAGCAGTACTGAGGCTACACACAGGCCATTTTACTGCTCTGTGTGTGTGTGTGTGTGTGTGTGTGTGTGTGTGTGTGTGTGTGTGTGTGTGTGTGTGTGTGTGTGTGTGTGTGTGTGTGTTGTGCGTGTGTGTGTGTGCGTGCAGATTGACACCCACCTCATCTACTGGCCCAAGTTCCTCGTCCACAAGTGCAAACAGAGGTTCACAAAGATCACTCAAGTGAGTGTGTGTAGAGAGTGGATGGTAGCTGGTTGAACCACTGTCACTGTCTGCAGTATCTGATCCGTATGAGAAGACTAAAGCTCAAAACTCAGTAAGCCTACAAGTGATGATGTCATCAATGCTACATGTGCTGTCAGTAGTAGTACTGCTTTTGCAGAAAAAAGTTGGTTCCCTTAAATAGAAAGGTTGAGACTCGAGAGAGAAGGCGTGAGGTATGGCTGACATTGACACTGAGACCCCACCCCTATTGCTATGGCTCCACCCCTAGGACAAGGCTCTGGTTGCAGCTCGTATCGACAATGCCATTGAGAAGGAGCTGCTGGAGAGGCTAAAGAAAGGCACGGTAAGTCCCACTAGTTGGTGCCATACACACTACATCACAATGACTAGTGGTCTTCTGTTCCTAGTATGGTGAGATCTATAATTTCCCTACTACTGCCTTTGAGAATGTGCTGGATGGTGAGGAGATAGAGGAAGAAGAGGTAAGGCCAGTGGTCTGGTGAGGAAGAGGTAGTGGTGGGTGTGTTGTGTGTGTGTGTGCAGGAGGAAGAGCAGCCAGAGTTTGTGGCAGAGGAAGAAGGTGAAGAGAGTGACATCAGTGACATAGAGGTGGGCCCAACACACCCACTCACACAGTGCAGAGTTGGTTAGTGTGTACATACAGGAGGTGGGAGGTGAGAGCAGTACTGAGAGCGAGGAAGAGGAGGTAGAGAGAGAGAGGAAGAGACCTCACATCGAGATAGAGTATGAGACAGAACTGCAGTCATCAGCAAAAACAAAACTTAAAGTCATGTCATAGTCTGTATATATTCATACTACACTATCAGGATTGTGAGAAGTGTGAGAAATGTATCGTTCTGCCATATGAAAAGATACACACAATACTACTACTATACAAGATGATATCTGGTAGTATAAGCTAAATGTCAATGTCGTCATCTCTTTCTGCCCCACTGCCTGCTGCCAGCAGCTGAGCCACTTTTTGCCTTCTTCAGCACCCCACTGAACTGGCCTGCCAGCTTAGCCTGTTTTCTGCGGTTCAATTTCTGACTCAACAGAGGAACATAGGCATAGGGGTCTGGTTGCCCTTTGACCTTGACATCACCACAAGCCCTCTAGAGGAGGAGGTGACCATATAACAAAGGGGGCCATGTGTCCTGGGGACAGTACCTTAGCCTTATACTCAGAGCCATAGTCAAACTCCCTCTTGCCAGGGGTCTTATGATGAATCCCTCTTCCTCCTCCTCCTTGCCCTAGAGGGACCACAGATAGCAGCTCACACACTCAGTGAGAGGTGTGGTCATACCTGACTGGCCACTGTCCCTCTTGAGCCCCTCAATCTGAGTGTATGCAGCACTGACCTTTGAACTGTCTGTCTCCATGTCCTCCAAGGAGTGGGAGTCAGCAGCTGGGTGTGAATGGATAGTGATGGAGTCCAGCACACAGTCTTATAGAGACTCACTGTCCTTGTGGGTATCATCAGTGATGACTAGCTTGCCCTCAGTGGAGGTCTGAAATGGCTGGTCAGCTGCAGATCTGGGCCTGTCCTCACGAGGGTCTGTGGCTGAGGGGAAGGAGAGTGAGAGGAGGGACTTGCAGTGGCCACACCCACTAACATGTTATTCTGCTGGCAATAGAAGGCTCCAGGAAGTTGATAGGGTCCTCACCACCTCTCTCTTTAATCCAGGACCCAGCCTGCCTGCTCTTGCCAGCAGAGGTCCCACGGCCCAAGGTTCGACCTCTTATTTTCCTCATGTGCAGCTCCTCTCCTTCCTCTTCACTGTCTTGCAGCAGGTCCTCATAACTGACACATTAGAAATGGGAACAGGTTATGAGAGCAGAGGAGGGCCAGACCTGAACAGCCATCACCTCCTCTTACGCTGTCTTCCTGTTTCTTCCTTTGCTGTTTTCCTTTTTTTCTGTCTTTCAGTGGATTTTCTGATGTGTGCCAAGAGTTTGTGGTGCTTGTGAGGGACAAGTCCACTGATCATCTCATAGCTACACAGTGAGAGGGAGAGATCATGACCAGACATGATGTGGTTGCAGGTGAACTCACCCAAACTTGCGCATAAGTTTCTCCAAGATGAAGCGAGCCTTCAGACGAAAGTGGCTCTTGGGGTCCCCACTCCACCTCATGACACCACTAACTAACTTCTCAAGGTGAGGAGATAGCTCAGACGAGGGGAGGACCCCAATCGTTATCTTAATGAAACCAAAGGCAGCTTTTACCACCTCCCGAGTCCGTGAGGAGAGAAGAGTGCACATTGTAGACAGCAGCTGGCTCACCAGACCATAACTCAGCAAGTCTGAGATAACGATATTCTGAGTTGAGTTCTCACCGATACACTGTGGCCCTCCCCCTACCATGGAACTCATACAGGAGTCTGGAGAGAGAGATGACTGTAGCAGACACCATGTGGGGAGAGCCTGCCAGCCCAGCCAGGACCACCTTCATGTACTGGGTCACAGACTCTGCACAGGAGGAAGATGGATGGGTGCCATAGCTTGGTACCATTTGACACAAGTCACCTGCGGCACTGAGGCCATAGCACTGTTGGACAGTGTGGCCAATATTGACCAAGAGCTGGAAGGCCATACTACGACATTTCTCATTGATTTCCTTGGTACATAAGATCACCTGATATCATGTGAGACAGCTGTATTAACCAATTATCCATGTGCAAGTCACGTGACCCACCTCTGGTGTGATCATGGCCAAGAAGTCAGAAGTATTCTCTCCAATGTGTTCCAGTAGACAAGTCAGGCATTGTAGTCTAGGCTGCAGGTACATACAGAGGGGAGGGATACACAGCCAGAGCCATGGGAGGAGGGAGGATAGGGACACAGACACTGTACACTCTAACCTTCTTAGAGGCAGTAGCAGAGGTGGAGAGAGAGTCAGTGAGAGCTGAGGTGAGGGTCTTCAACTGGTCCTGTATAAATCCCTTGTGGGTGTGGTCTTCACTGGACAAGAGCTCCTGTAAAACTTTGTACCCCTTTTTCTGTAGTGTACTGTCCACACTCTACCCAGAGAGGGATGTGGTGAGAGTGAAAGAGGCAGGGGTGGGAGTAGGGGACCTACATCCAGGAGTGGGGAGATGGTGTCTAACAACCTCTGAAGGGCAGTAGGAGGCAAGGCAGGTACCATCACTACCATGAGGTCTAGTAGGCGGTGCCTAGGATAGAGAGAGAGAGAGAGGAGAAAGTAGTAGTTGAGAGAGGTCAGTTTGGAAGTTCACACCGGCTTCTCTTCTCCAAGTCCTCTTCTGCTATCTTCTCCACTACCTTGTTGAAGAAGGTGCTGACCAGTGTCTGGTCAGTGATGGTGATGTAGGCCTGCACACACTGCAGTAGTGGCTGTCTCTCTCCCTCCCCAGCCTCACTGCTACTGGTGTACAGGTTGAATAGGATGGGTAGGTAATTCTTAGAGAACCGGGCAAGAACTGCTCTGTCTTCCACTGAGTAAAGAAATGACCTGCTAACAATATTACCAATTCAACAGTCCAACCCACCTTTCTCTCTGCTTGCCTGCACCAGCTGTTTCAGTGAATGGGCTATGATAGCTCTCAGCTGAGGTCTCTCAGTCAGAGCTGTGCCCAGGATCCGTGCTAGGCCTGGGAATGAGTCTGAGACATCAGTTGGCTCACGACAGAAGCCGGGCAGCAGGAACCACACCTGAGGTCAAGTATACAATGACAGTGGACACCACATGGAGATAGCAAGGGTAAACCTGATATTGCAGAGTGGCATACAGCTTGGCCTCCAGTGCCTGGCAGGCCTTGCGGTATTCCTCAGCTGTGTTGATTGAGAGTGTACATGTCATGTGTTGAATGGATGGGCACAGAGCTCACCTCGAGTCCTCATCCTCCCTGCCAGGGGTAGCATGGTGTCAGTGAAGTAGCCCAGTTGTGTGTGGCATATGTGGTCCCTCAGTACAGGTAACAGCCAGCTCCGTGGGAAGGAGGGAGGATAGCTGTGGACAAGATCAGACAGTCTGGGATAGGAACAGTGATTGGGACGGTGGAGTCACCTGTCAGTGTCCAGCTGTAGAGGGACATGATGCAGCACCACCCTGCAGACAGGAGCAGGCCTAGCTCATGAATCACACACAACATGACACTAACTGTGGGCCCATAGTAGCTACAGCCACACCCACAGCCTCCTCTAGGTCTGCTGTACACTTGAACTGTGGCAGTGAATGGAGAGAGCATACCACAGGAAGGGCCTGTACTGGTGGGGCATGTTACAACAACTGAGGATGACATCTCCAGTGGCAGTGTACCTGGGCCATAACAGTATGGCATCTCTTGCCTGCCACTCTATAAAACACAGACAGTGTCTTTAGCACCGACCTCCATGACTGCTGGAACTTGTATTCCAGCCCCTTCACCACCACCCTGTACAGCATGACATCACCATTACATCACTGTGGCCACTCAACGGCTTCTCACATGTAAGTTTTCTGCAGTGTCTGTAGTTGAGTGCTGTTGTTAGTCACATCCTTGTCATCCATTGACTCAATGTATGGCCTCACAACTTCCTCCAGCAGAGACTGAGGTGGAGAAGACAGAGGAGCTGGAGGGAGGGCACAACACACTACCTAACTCACCCTCATGGTAGTAGTAGCAACCTGTGTGACACTTTCCTTGTGAGAGAGCAGACAAGCCACACAGGCAGAGAAGAGCCGGGCAAGATAACACATACAGAGCTGCTGGTCCAGCCTGTTAGGAAACAGAGATAGAAGAGAGTTGAAGGGTAGCTCTTATCACCTTGCCAGTCTTCTGTGTGCTGCCAGCATGACAGTGAGCCAGGCCTGCTGTAGCTGGGAGTCTGACACACTTGGCTGCTGGTCATGGAGAGCCTACAGACATCAACACACAAATTGACTAACAGGAGCCTTACAGTAGTGGGAGGGGCTTACAGAGATGAGTCTGGCATTCAGGTCTGCAGTGATACCCTGAGGACCAGCTAGTGACATCATCAGTCCATGAAGTGTGGAAAGACATGTGGTACGCATCATCTGGGGGAAAGGGTCAGGGGTAAACTCTGAATGGTGTGGGGAACAGGACTCACTGTGCTGCCCAGTGACATGGTCTTCAGAATTACTTCACACAATGACTTCAGATGCTGCAGAATGTGGCAGTGGTAACAGAATGGTAGGTAGGAGTATGAGTGTGTGTGTGTATGTACCTGAGTTGGGAGATTGGCAAGACAGGCTTTCAGCATACCCAGCACATGGAGAGAAGCTGTTTCTGCACCTGTATCACACAAAACATTACATTACACCACAATGGGTAGACTTCCATGTAAGTCTCATCCTCAGATCACAACCCTAGAAGGAACTATGAGACCCCAAGGAAGCAGAGGAAGCACAGGAACCAAAGATAACAGAAGATGCACAGGGGACTGGGGACCCAGGGAGTCAGAGGAGGCACAGGAACCAAAGATAACAGAATATGCACAGGGGACTGGGGACCCCACGGAATCAGCGGAAGCACAGGGAAATATTAATTAGGAATGGGTGATGTTTTCATTAATAAAATGGATGAACTTTTCATATGGGAACCTACCCTCATATGTATCACATGATATATTACCACACACACACACACACACACACCCACACACACACATCCTCTAGCTCTCCTTACCTCCCAGTGAAAGGACATGTCTACAATGTTTAGCAGTGAGGACAGCAGCTGGATGGTAGTCCCCACTTGGTGTACCCTCACACAGCAGGGACACCACACTTCCCTGGGCTGCCTTCCGGAGCTGAGGCGCCAAACACCACATGCCATTTGAAACAGGTACATAAGTACAAAGTACATGTTCATACTCTTGGTTTAGGGTGGACTGTAAAGTTGAGGACAGTCTGAAAGACATTATGACAGTGACTGTCACTCCATATCCCCACTGGCTGAGCCTGCAACAGCAGAGTGAGTGCCTGCAACAGCTGCAGTGAAAGGGAGGGTGACACTAGGGAGAATGGGGAGGGGGAGGGTCCTACTGATTTGAGGAGAGCGGTAGAACTTGTCGTCTCATGGTGTGTCAGCTGGTCAGTAAGTATCCTGCAAGCAGTGCCATATTTCACTTGCAGTACTTCATGAGGAACACTGTACAGAGACATCTGTTGGAAGGTGAGTGCTCAAAAGATGGTTGGACTAACCTGGGGATGAGTAGCCCCAGGAGGTACCCAATGGCAGCCACTGACTTCTCATCTTCTGCTGACTCCAGAGCTGACATCTGGAGAAGAGGGTAGCTGGAAAAACTGCTCACCAGAGACTATCAACTGCTCACCAGAGCTCCAAAGTATTCAGTCTCAGTGTCATTGCCATCATGAGTCTTCACCACCTCAGACACAGCAGCTAACACTGCACAGATCTAGCAGCCAGAGGCCAAAAGGTATTGGGCTACACACTACCAACACCAAGTGGGCCTACCACTCTGTGGCTCTCAGTGGGAGAGTTCCAGAGTTTCTTGACAGCCCCAAACACTGGGTGAGCTGTTTCTATCAGTGTATAGGCAGAACTAGCTGCAGCACTAGTGGCAACGGTACTGTGGCTGCTCTGGGAACACTCCTCATGAACAGTCACCTCACTATCTCTAAACAAAGCACCAAGAAATGGATGAAGTAGTGAAAACAAGCAACGTGAAGACCAACAGCTCATTATCCTTACCTGCCTAACACGTCTTCTTCGTCATGACTGGCTCCCAGACCAGCAAGAGCCTCAGCAGTGAGTGGAGCATGCCCAGTTGGACCAGTTGTGGAAGCTCTACCGCGGGATAAGTGATCACCAAACTTTCCTCGAGCTGCTTGCCGGTGTGAAACCTCAGCAGGGTTGCTACCACCACTCTGACCTTTCCGCCATCGCTTTCCCTTCGCTCCCTTCACTCTCACCCTTCCTCTCCCCATCTTGCATACCACGTGGGCTTAGAGTATCCGGAAAAAAACGGGGAAAGAGCTTGGTGCGCAATAGTTAGAGCGTGAGCGGTCTCCCTCACCCTGCTTCAGAAAGGTTTCCGAACCGGGTGTCTCCCTCTCGTGCGTGCCTGGCTGTTCTTTGCTCTGTATGTAATGAGCAAAGCTGAACATGAACGAACGAGAAGTGAAGGTTAATTAGCAGCCGAATCTCGATACCATCTCCTAATTGTCTGCATGCTGTCCACATTTCAGGACTTCTTCTTTAAGCAGCTACGTAAAGTGGCTGTTGGTGACCCAGCAGTGCCTAATGATAGGCGTGTGTCTCTATTGGCCTGCTCCTCTCATTATGGACTCACCTTCTTGGCCACACGTGCTGGTGAGCTCACTATCCCCCTCTGTACTGGGACAAGGTGATCTAGTCTCTTGGTCTGCAGGTGTGTGTGTATTTGAAACTGCAGTATTAGCAGCTGTTGACAAAGCTCATGTCAGTGGGTCAAAGAATACTCTTGGTTAGTGCAATACTTCCCACTCGGTTCACTGTTAACCCTGTCCCTTCTGCAGCGGAGCTGTCCTCATTGCAACCCATGCAGTTCTCTACCCCCTCCCCTCCCCTCCATCTCTCCCTGTCCTCTGACTCACTCACCCTCTGCCTGGCCTGGAGAATTAACAACATCCTCTCACTCAATTTCTACGACACTAGAGCAGTTGTACAGGCCAAAGTCAGTCTACATGTGTGTGTGTGTGTGTGTGTGTGTGTGCGTGTGCGTGTGCGTGTGCGTGTGCGTGTGCGTGTGTGGGCGTGTGCGTGTGCGTGTGCGTGTGCGTGTGCGTGTGTGCGTGCGTGTGCGTGTGTGTGTGCCAGCCTGCTGTCTGCTAATATGACTATCGTTCCTTTCTTGCAGAGCTCTCCCGTCCAACCATTTTGTAGTATATCTCCCAACACACAATCAGGTGGGCAGGCTAAACCACTTTCCTGGTACATGTTAGTCTTCTCTTGGAAGTCCAGGTGTTGGTGTGTGTGGAGCACAGTGGAATCCATGCAGTCCTGAGCTGCTGGCAGTTGTGCTCTCTTCTGGTGGTTTGTATGTGCTGGAGGTGAAGGAGGATGTCAAGGTGATAGCTAGTGATGCACAGATGGGGGCAGCTTGCTGTGAGTCCAGGGGACTACTGCCACTAGATAAGTGCTAGATTATTTTATTCCCTGTTGTGTTTGCTAGTGTGCTGGAGTCCAAAGGGCAAGCAGCTGGCCCTGGGGATGAGGGATGGGTCTATCATGCAGTATAGCCATAAAGTAAGTGGTATATGCACCTGAGGGAGGATGTGTGTGAACACTGCCCTCTGAACTGTAGTCATGTGCAGTGAAACATCACCATCTCTGTCCGGATGCATTCAGTGGTGTCCCCCACCAAGGTCAGCCCTCAGACTGCTACTGGTCCTGCACTGTGTGACATGCCCTCCTCCACACAGTCACTGATGTCCACTGGCTGTCAACATACATGTTTGCTGCTGTGTACACTCCCACCTCTGGTTCTAACCACACCCCCATCTCTCTATTTCTCTCTACTCCTGTAAGGATGTGGGCAGCATGTAGATCACATGTACATGTAATGTAAGACCCCTTCTGGTGTGCAGAAGAACAGCCCTGTGACGTGGTCTGAATGGGGTGATGTGTACTATGGAGGGACCAGCAGAGCTGACAAGTTCTATTTCACTCATCTGGCCGAGTGGTAAGTGAGGGAACTGTATGAGTGTTGTGCAGTTCATCTCCTGTCCTCCAGGAACATACTCCTCACCTCCTCTGCCAATGCCCTGGAGACAGTGGTGTTCAGTCAGTTGGAAGAGGGCTGGGAGCGATGGGAACTGGAGGACAGTGGCCGGGCAGAGACACCGCTTGCTGATGGAGAGGAGACCCATGTAGTTGGCATGGCTCTTAGCATGTGCTCCCAGTGTGATGTTCAGATCAGTGAGTATCTGTCAAGAGAGGATGGTGTATACTATTTCTCACGACGACTCCTTTCCAGGTGACACGTTGGTGGTCCCTCCCTCTCCCCTACTCCTCCTCTACTCCACTGCTGGTGTTCTGTGCCCTTTCTGGATTGTCCATCATGGGAAGAGCCGGGAAGACCTTGCCGCTGTTGTGAGAAGTCCAACTGCTCTCCCCCCAGGCCCTCCGCGCACCTCAGCCTCCCCCACTACCAGTGCTCCCCCCCAGCTCACAGATATGGCAGGTGTTGTTCCTCAGCCCAGCACTGCACCCACTGCCACTCCATGTACTGAGTCTCAGCAGATGCCTGCTACCCCTGCTCTAACTCCCAATATGACCATACCCACCTTCTCCGTACCAACTGGACCTTCTGGCCAAAGGCAGGCCTGGAACCCTAACTTGCCTTTACTTTCTTTTCAGCAACAAAACTATCGCTCACCAGCACAATATGTTATTCCACCTACCACTGTTGGGACACTGCCACAAGCTGCTCGTCCACCATTACCTTCCACTGTTGGGACACCACCACAATCTGTTCATCCACCATTACCTTCCACTGTTGGGACCCCACCACAATCTGTTCGTCCACCATTACCTTCCACTGTTGGGACACTGCCACAAGCTGTTCGTCCACCACTACCTTCCACTTTTGGGACACCACCACAATCTGTTCATCCACCACTACCTTCCACTGTTGGGACCCCACCACAATCTGTTCGTCCACCACTACCTTCCACTGTTGGGACCCCACCACAATTTGTTCGTCCACCACTACCTTCCACTTTTGGGACACCACTGCAAGCTGTTCGTCCACTACTACCTTCCACTGTTGGGACACTGCCACAAGCTGTTCGTCCACCACTACCTTCCACTGTTGGGACACCACTGCAAGCTGTTCGTCCACCACTACCTTCCACTGTTGGGACACCACTGCAAGCTGTTCGTCCACCACTACCTTCCACTGTTGGGACACTGCCACAAGCTGTTCGTCCACCATTACCTTCCACTGTTGGGACACCACCACAAACTGTTCGTCCACCACTACCTTCCACTGTTGGGACACCACTGCAAGCTGTTCGTCCACCACTACCTTCCACTGTTGGGACACCACTGCAAGCTGTTCGTCCACCACTACCTTCCACTGTTGGGACACCACTGCAAGCTGTTCGTCCACCACTACCTTCCACTGTTGGGACACTGCCACAAGCTGTTCGTCCACCACTACCTTCCACTGTTGGAACACCACCACAAGCTGTTTGTCCACCACTACCTTCCACTGTTGGGACACTGCTACATGCTGTTCGTCCACCACCCCCTCCACTCCAAAGTGTTCAATACTCAGGGACACAAGCCACATGTCCAGCTGGGAGTCCACTGGCCGGCACAGTGAGACCAAATTCAAGTCACCTCACAAGACCGGCCATTACCAGTGGAGTACTCCAGGCGAGACCACAGCAGGCCACCCAGTCGCCTAGTGGGTCACAAGCCCTCTCTTCTCAAGCAGTTCCAAGGCCACCTCTGAGACAACCATCCACTTCCTCTCCTGCCACCACAGCACAGAGAGTCACAGCTCCTGCCCAAGGTACTGCTGTTATTTCCACTCCAGTGTGTTAAGTAGTGCTTCCTACAGGCTCTCCTCCTAGAGAGGATACACAGAATGTGGAGGTGACCTTCTCTGCTCATATTGCAGAAGAGGTGAGAAGATGAGATGTGTTTGAGAGAGAGAGAAGTAGACCTTCTTGTCAATCAGATTGATAGATTTGCTGATGAACTGGAAGGGTTCAAGGAGGACGTAATTAGTGTGCTTGGTGCTGCATGGGAGGAGGGGGAGGGGGAGGGGGAGGAGGAGGGTGTGAAGAGTATTGGAGAATTGGGGACTCTGCAAGATGCAGTGGAAGTGAGGGAGGAGACGGAGGAGGTTGGCAGTGCTGTGTGGGAGGCTGTGACGGGAATGAAGGTACATGTAGATGTGGCATTCCTGACATTGTCTATTGTGCACTCTGACTATGACATGCAGGAACTGAGCAGTCATTGTGACCAGCTGCAAGATGAGGTGCTGAGAGGTCTGGAGCTGTGTGAGAAGGCCCGGTGAGACTCAATGAGCCTTAGGTACAAGTGAGGTTGGAGAGAACTTATTCTGTTCTGCAGTGTCAGTGTAAAGAAAACCAGTGACAGAGAGCATGCTGTGAGGCAGAAGGTGAGTGTTCTGTGTTCTCTGTATTGTAGTATGTGGTGCTGTGTGATACAGGTACGACCTTTGGACCCTGCTAACATGAGGAAACTTCAAAACATTCGTAAAATGTTTCTGGAAGTGGACCAGAAGATAGGGTGAGCACAAGAGCATATGGCATTATTACTACTGTGCATTCTTGTGTGTGTGTGTGTGTGTGTGTGTGTGTGTGTGTGTGTGTGTGTGTGTGTGTGTGTGTGTGTGTGTGTGTGTGTGTGTGTGTGTGTGTGTGTGTGTGTGTGTGTGTGTGTGTGTGTGTGTGTGTGTGTGTGTGTGTGTGTGTGTGTGTGTGTGTGTGTGTGTGTGTGTGTGTGTGTGTGTGTGTGTGTGTGTGTGTGTGTGCAGTGAGGTGAACGGCCAGTTGGATGCTGAGATTCAGAGGAGGAGAATGGATTCCCTGCAGAAGGGAAGGTGAGGGTTAGGGAGGTGTTACTTGTCCAGCAGTGATGCTGTGTCACTGGTCACTCTAGGTCACCTCTCAGGCCACCTTCAATCCAGACTGTCTACTCAACTCTCAGGGACCACAATAAAATCCTCAAATTTCAGGTATGTACACTGCTGTTAACAGTCCATTCTGAGTTGTGTGTGTATGTCTGTGAGCAGGAGGACAGAGCAGCAAAGATAGCTGGTGAAATGAAGAGATTAAGGTTTATTCCCCCAACGTGGACACCGGAGGATGCTCAACAGGCCACACCTCCTGATCGCAGGGTGACCCCCATGGTGGAGAGAGAAGAAAGTGAAGGAGGGAGAGCTCCCCAGCCTCAGAAACTGGATAAGTTGCGGGAGTATCTCAGGAACATAGATGAGATTCCAGTATGCAGACTTAGACCAAGTAGGCACATTCACTATGCTGATTTTGATAGTGAATGCGTAGCAATTTTTACTCCACAGAGCCATTTGTTAGGCCAGCCACATCTGATAGTTCATCTGAGGAGGCCAACTCAGTCACCCCTGAGCCAAGTGAAGGTAAGGCTAGGGTAGGGAGTATTCCAAGGAATACTTGTTCAAATGCTTTTCCTCTATTAGATGCCTCTTACATTGGGTCTGGTTCTGTTAGCTCTACCACTGGTTTCCTGATATCCGGTAGCACTGCCCACCTCTATAAAAAGGCAGAAAGTAGAGGTGTGTTTGAACGCATACCTTCCCAGCCAGCCACTCCAGCTCAAGCTTCCAGCACTAGTCTGGCACAGGCCCATCTACCTCAGCCAAACCTCCCTGCCCAGCCACTCTCCTCCTCTACCCTGGCCCCACTACAAATTCCCACAGGTGCTATCCAGCACCCAGCACCTCCTCGTGCCTCTAGCAGTGGGAGTATTGGCCAGAAACACACTGTGGCATGGGGTTGCCCACCCCCCACCTGCTCTGCCTCTCTCTCTGCTGTCAATGTTGAAGTTGCCAGTCACGAGGGTACAGGTGTACTGAGGCGAGTGGAGGGCCAGCCTAACCTTGCTGCTTCTCTAGCTGCCTCCCTGCAAAGGGGAACTGTACAGCCTACAGCTAATACTACGCCTCTTGTTCCCCTGTTCTCTTCCAATCCCAGCTTATCCCGACTGTCACCATCTGGCCCTGCTGGAGCAGTGCCCCCTACTTCCATTAGTGGACTTGTAGCCAACACTGAAAAATCTAGTAAGCCCTCTGGTCCCAGTCTGCCCATCAGTTCTGTGCCCTCCTCCCAGTCAAGTGGGCTGCTAGTCTCTTCAAAGCCTTTAGGAGGGCAGACTACTACTAGAGCTTCCACTGCTCAAGGGGCTCTGTTCACATTTGGCTTGCCTATTGCCCAGTCCACAGCTCCTGCAACTAAATTGGTCACAGCTGGCTCCCAAAGTTTGAAAACTGGTATTCCACATCCAAGCACTTCAGCTACCCCCTTTGTCTTTAGTGCTTCTGGCCCTCTAACCACTGCTCCCACAAGAGTAGTCGACTTTACACCACCAACCTTTGCACAGCCACCTGTCTTCTCACCTGCTACATCGTTTGCTGCTCCTCAACCCCCCACCACTACATCCCCGGAAGACCCCACTAGTATGGCCCAACTGGGAACCTCCACTGCCTCTTTTTCCCCCTCTTCCCTCACCCTGAACCTCCAGTACACAGCTACCCAGCATATTCCGGCTTCGTATTCCACTTCTGTGCCTCCGTTGACAGCAATGACATCTACCTCACTACCAGTGACAGCAATGACATCTACCTCACTACCAGTGACAGCAGTGACATCTACCTCACTACCAGTGACATCTACCTCACTACCAGTGACAGCAGTGACATCTACCTCACTACCAGTGACATCTACCTCACTACCAGTGACATCTACCTCACTACCAGTGACAGCAGTGACATCTACCTCACTACCAGTGACATCTACCTCACTACCAGTGACAGCAGTGACATCTACCTCACTACCAGTGACATCTACCTCACTACCAGTGACAGTAGTGACATCTTCCTCACTACCAGTACCAGTGACAGTAGTGACATCTTCCTCACTACCAGTGACAACAGTGACATCTATTGTCACACCAGTGACTACCTCACTACCAGTGACATCCACTGGGGTAGTATCTACCACCTCTCCAGTGGCCTCCCTACCTGCCTCCTCAGTACCTACTGTTGTTACCTCTGTAACCACAACCTCTATCCCTCTATCAAACCTCGCTACATCGTCAGTGGCCACCTCAGGGGATGTTTCCACACCAGGCGATATGCCTGGTCAAGTACTTGGGTCTGCAACAGGACCAGAGGAGCTGGAAATGGAGGATGATATGGAGCAAGGTAGCACATGTTTATTGTGTTATCTCCATGAAGTGTAGAGTCATTCTCTCTTTTATTTACAGCTGATCTTGGCCTTCAGCCCACGCCTGCTTCAACTGGTGTAGGGGGTACTGGGGGGTTGTTCGGAGGGTTGGGGGGGCTAAATATCGGAGGGCCCCCACAAACCTCTTCTTTGGCTAACCCTTTTGGCTCCTTCACACCTATGGCTTCCAGTACAGGCAGCACTACTACCACTGCGTCCCCAGTGAGTTGGAATGGTCATTTAGCAGGGCAGAGGGTCAGAGAATGCCACTGAGGGTGTTTTTGTCTCCTGCAGTTTACATCTGGAGGGGTTTTTGGAGGGGGTCTGGTGAGTGGGGGGGCTCTTCAGAGCCTGCCTACATTCTCCTCCAGTTCCCAGCCTCTGTTTGGTCAGTCACCAACCTTTGGACAGTCGTCTCTGTTTGGAGGTATTGGACGGCACAACCAATATGTGTGGTAAATTACTCTCCTGTTTTCCAATATGTGTAGCCTCTGCTTCTATTGGAAAGGGAGCCACACTGGGCGGGGGGCCACCTTCATTTAATGTTGGTGGAATGATGTTCGGTGGCAGTGCTGCAGGCACAGCAAAGTAAGATACATACCATCTCTATAGTGTGTTATGTTCTCCTCTGCTCCTGCTATATGCCACAGAACTGAGAGCGTTTCATTTGGATCACTAGCTAGTCAAACCAACATTGGCTTTACTGGTTCAGATTTCAGCCTTGGTACTGGAGGGACCTTTGGCAACCCTCCAATGTAAGCTGTGATCAAGTTTTTCTGCAGACACATTTCATGTCCTACATCTTACATCCTACAGGACAGGATCCTCCTTCTCAAGCTGGAGATGAACTATTCTAAATTTTTTGTTAATATTGTACAACAAAGCTAAAAGCTATAGCTATACATGTACACTAAAATAATAAATTTTTTAAATGAAAATTACAAAGAATACCAAATAAAACTCATACAGCAGGCAGATGCACCACTACACCAAAATAAATTTAAAAAAGCAAAGCTCACACAGCTGGCAGAAGTACCCCTTCGGAACAGTCCCGAGATGAAGGTAATGTTGCTATCGCAGAAGCGGCATTTCCCCTTGTGCCAAACGCTGAAGTCGATCTTCGTATTTTTTGTGCGCGTGCGCTGTTATCGCTTAGCAACACACACGCCGGCTGGTTTCCGCTGCCATTCGTCTGTCAATCGGACAATGTTATGGTTCGACTACTACAAGCTGGCAAGATGATAGCACATATTATTTTTGGTATACTGTTGTTCTTTGAAGGACTGAGCAAGAGAGGTTTGAATTTTGTCGTGGTATCAATATGCTAGATGACTGCATGTAACTTGAACATTCATCAGATCATTGTCGTCACAAGGTACTCTATGTCCAGGACATTACACAGCATACAGCCGTATTGTATTGGAAAAGTTCCCATACCAAAGGTTTTGTTGAAGATTACAAGGTATTTATATGCTGTTGGTCTGCTAGTGATAGTTTTGAGTGTGTATATATGTTCGCGGTACGGATGCTTACACGGCCGGTTGATCAACTGGCGGGAGCATCCGTCGACTGAGTAACGCGTATACGTGAGGCTGCATTTCTAGATGTACCTGGAACATTCCCTTAAACGTGCCATCATAAAAGGCAAGGAGCTCGAGAAGGCTTTTCGTCAAGAAGAGTTGCTTTCAGCTACTACCAGCTGACCTTCAAGCGGCTTTGGTTGAGTACACAGCTGCGTCGGTTGCGCATTAGGTTGATCAACCGGATCACGTCAAGCATCTGGACATCGGTTGTTAACCGGCGGCCAGTTGATCAACCGGCCAGGTTTATAAGCATCCGTGCGGATCATAATACAGGTTGTGTGTGCTGGTGTGCGGCAGTATAGCACTGTAGAGGGTGATAAGGAAGTGGATCTGGACACAGTCACGCAGTTTGTGCCACAAGGACTGAGCCGGGTATTCCTCAGCAAAATGCAATCCAACTTTAACTACTCCTGTGTGGTACAAGCTGAGTCAGAGCAGCATGACTCACAGGAAACAAGACCACTCCTTTTCTCTACACTCTACTCAGGTTTGCACTCTATTCTGTAGTTGTAGCTGATTGGTATGGATATTTTGTACAGCTCCTGAAGCACCAAAACCACCATCCATTACGTATGGTATTGATGGCAAACAGATAGACATAAAGTTATTCCCAACTTCTACAAAATATGGCCCCATTGAGTGAGGACAATAGTGATTTTACTGTTGACTTTGACCTTATGCCTCATCCTTGCAGTGGTTATGAAGTCCAATTCTACATTCTGGATAAAGATACTGTTCATGAACATGGCCAGCCAGTTCTGCCTAAAGAGCTCATTCGACCACGAGGCCTGCTGGCCAGTGTGAAAACTGCCCAGTCGTCTCTGCATTCCATACCGTTCTCCATTGCCTTCAGGAACAGTACTTTACCCAGTCAGATAACAGTCAGTGATAGTTTATTGCAAGGAGCAATGCGCAGTGGCACTATCTACACAATCATCACTGTAGCCTACACTGACAACTATGAGGAGGTATAGCCATAAAGGGATATGTTGTGTTTGTTAACTAATTGTTTTCTTCAGATTTCAAGCCCATTACTGTATACATCAAGTATACCCTCAAAACCATTCTCCTTAACTGTCAGTAAGTGGTGGTGATCATGTTATGCTGCCTATATGTGTATATGAGAATACTGTGACCTCCTATTCACAGCCTCTAGTAAACCACACTCTGAGAGTCAGAGTATGTTGACATGGTTAGAGAGTCAGTTGATCAGGTTCAGCATGGTAGTAGGTGTGGTCACCTCGAACCTCATCCTCCTCTACTTCATAGTGGTAGGTTGCTGTATCATTAATGTGGAGATACAGAGGAACAATCATGGCACACAACTGACAGACAGAGAGTAAGGCTCTCTGATATCATTGACACATCACATACCCTTGTTATCATACTACAGACATGCCTTACAAACTGCCATACAAGTTCAAGACACTATCAAGGTATGTATATATATTTGTCTGTTTCTATAATGATTTGTACTTTTTTGTAAAGCCCAAAGGAATAAAAGTGGGAAGAGAGGATTGTAATGTCAATGTAACGTCATTGGGCTCACAGCATAATGCTGAACATCTCTCCACATGGAGGAGAGAAAAAGTAGAGCAAGATAAGACTGCACGAGGGAAGAGTGATGAGGCATGTAACAGGTCATCAAGTGGTGTGAATTCCACACAGCAGTGCCATTCATCTGGCAGTTGTCTGCCCCTGTCCTCCACAGTGTATACCACCATTCCACCATCCTCTTCAGCACTGGCTATGTCTAGCAGTGGGAGTGGTACATCTGCATCCCCCCCAGAGGTCATCAAGGACCAGCCTACCACGGACTATATCACTGAATTAATGGAAGGAAGGTCAACTGATCATGGAACGTCACATGACAGGTCATCACCTCTGAGTGTTGTGCAATGGCAACCATCATTCAGCAGTCTACCTCAGCCACACAGCACAGCTTTACTGTCTTCTACAGTCCACAGTTCTACCCTCCCATCATGCTCAGATCTAGTAATGGCTGACAGTGATAGCAGCACTGGTCCACTAGAATCACTTGTTGAAAATAAGCCCTGGGTAGCTACTGAGCAGGAGAGCCACATTATGTTAGAAGAGACTAACAATACTACTGAGAGCTTAAAGAAAAATGGTCAGTTGCTTGTAGCTGAACTGGATGCTAGTGTACGTGATAAACAGTTACTGAGAGAGGTGTCTATGACCCAGTCTGGGGAAGAACATGATCCAGAAGAAAATAATGTCTACATAACCAAAGATCATTCCAAGAATGAGAAGAGTTGTTTGTCTGTTAAGGACTCACCCAGTGAAGCAGTTGGTACCCAATTACCATGCAAAGAACATGCACCATTCATTCCACATAGCATCTCTGAGACACTGAAGAAAGCTCAGCATTCTACTGAATCACTGCAGACCTCTGTTCATAGTGGATGGTCCACCACTTCCAAAGAAACATCTGAACTAAATAATGCTATTGGTGCAATGTCTCATGATACACCAAATTTGAGTGGGACTGATTTCATCAGGAGAGAGCAGTCACTTCCTCCCAGTAATAGTCCACTTGATCTCCATTCAGTTACTAAAGGGGAGGATCATCAGGCCAGAGTGCTCAATGCCACTCAGCAGGTGGAGCATTGTGTGAGCAGCTTGGTGTTCATTCCTCGTGGCCTGTCCCAAGGTCCCCCTGGCCCAGTCATGGAGGTGCACCGTGGCTCTTCACCTACCTCAATAACTGCAAGCACACCTGACCTAGCTCCAGATTTGGAGATGGATCTCTATGGCATCTCCTACTCCCTGGATGATGCCCAGCACTAATATCTGACACTCTGGACTGATATTTAATCAAGATATTTATACACTCACAATATTATGCAGCAAATATATAATACAAGATCTGAGATGAAGTCCAGTTGTGTATACGATTACTCTCTGCATCTGCAAGGCCGTATTACTAAGTGGGCTTCCTCATAGTCTGTACCTGCAAACACTGTACTCAGACTTGACCGAACACCATTCAGCCAGTCTATGGCGGTCTGAGTGGGGTCAGGAACATATTTTGATGTAGAATCCTTTGCTTCCTTCACCAACAGATAGGCAGAGATCAGAGCACGCAGTTTCCTAATGTGCGCTACAGAGTCTATCCCAGAGGAGCAGGAAAAGGTCTCATTGCCACTACTGTAGTGCACACCCAGGGACTCCATCTGCAGCAGTTTATAGTAATCTCAATCTTAGCACAAAATATTGACATAATTTTTACTTACCCAGTGGCACGTCTGGTTGACGAGAGTATCAATAACAATTTGCAGTGCTCTCATCTCTACGGACGCATTGTGCCTGTCCTCGCTTAGAAACCTTTCTTGTAGGTCGTAGATACGGAGCACTTTGTCCAGCGCAGAGATTACTGATTCGTACGCGGAGCTGAGCTCCACGCCACGGCCAGTGCAACTTTGCTTGCGAATGGTCGACATTTCGGGGAGAATGGTTGGCGAGACGCAGCTTAAAAGCATTCTCTCGGTGTAAGTAAAGCCGGCAAGCAGATTTTGAACCCCACTGGTGCTCTGTCTCTTCAACCGCGTAGCGTCCTCATCTTGAGAATTCACAGGGTCGTCTGTTGCTGTGGGCAAGCCCACAACTGCCATGATTAGGAGCACTCCAATCAACAGGAGCATTGAATATTTCTGTGAAGAAATCATAATTCCCATTTCACTCATCTTTCCATGCATCTGCAGAGCGCAGAGCGCCTTATATACCCGCACTTCTACGTGGGCGTTATTAGAGCTGAGATTTTCTCTGAATTAGAGGGAAATGTTAAACAGCGCGTGTATCGCCTTATTTAGTATTTTCAAGTGTCACAGCGACTGCTAAGGATAGAGAAGAGAGCCATGCCGTTCTCACCAAGTGAGTGTGCCATATGTTGATTGTAAAGGTTGCCCACTAGCAGGAAGGGATATTGCAGAAACGACTGCACCCACATGTCTGTCAAGTAATGCAGGGCTCCCCACGTGTTCCTAACATGCCAGTCTGACATGGTGTCACTTATCATTGTACTGTAGAGAGTGTGTTTGCTCCTCTGCCCCGTCCCAAGCGTGGCATGGCGCTGGTTATGCATGGAGACCCCAAAGGAAAGAACTTCCTCTACACTGTAGGGAACTCAGTCATCATAAGAGATATTGAGGTCAGTGTTTGAATGGAAGCACTCTTACATGTAGTATGGAGACCATACATGATAGAGTGGTAACTTGATGCTGTGTCCATGTACATGGGAGGATGTATTGGAATTCCCAAGTAGGGGTCATTGGAAAGGACCCATTCCTTATCACATCATCGGATATTCAGTTACTCCTGACACTGTTGCACACTTGAATTGCCCAAGAGGTGTTTCATTACGAGACTGCTATCATCTTGTTCTCAGAACCCAGGGCTAGCTGATGTATATACCCAACATTCTGTGGAAGCTACTGTGGCATGCTATGCCCCGAGTGGATTCTACATAGCTTCTGGGGGTATGGTGTAATGCCTTACTGATTTGTGTGGTGGTATCACTTGTGGTATCTCACTGGTAGATGCATCTGGAAAGATTCGAATCTGGGATACCACTCAGAAAGAGCATTTGTTGAAGTATGAGTACCAGCCCATTGCTGGTCGAATCAAGGACATTGCGTGGTCTCCTGACAGCAAGAGGATAGCTGTGTGTGGGGAAGGCCGGGAGAAGTGAGTTCCATCCACTTGGAAGTACTGGTCATTCCCTCCTCTGTGTAGGTTTGGGCATGTCTTCCTGTGGGACTCTGGCTCCTCCGTCGGGGACATCAGTGGCCACTCCAAGTTCATCAACTCTATTGATTACCGTCCCATACGCCCATTCCGTGTGGCCACGGCTGGAGAGGATAATACTGTATGCTGGTTTGAAGGCCCACCATTCCGCTACAAGGCTGTCATGAAGGTGTGTTGCAGTCCCAGCATGAAGTAGTAGTGGAGAATACAACCATGAAGTAATTGTGGGACATGCAACAAGTGCTAATTGACAGGAAGTATTGGGTTGCATTTTTCTATGTAATCAGTTGCTGGGACACTGTATATACTAACAGAACAATCCCAGCTGTAGAGTTAATGGTTGCTGGGATACTGTGTACTGACTTGGGGAGGAATGCAGTGCTGCTTAGTGTCTCTGGTCATGAGCTCACTAAATAGTTAACTTACCTTATTTGAAGATGTTGTGACCTGCATGCATTCATAGGAACACAAGCGCTTTGTGAACGCCATTCGTTTCTCACCTGATGGAGCTCTGGTGTGCAGTGGAGGGTCTGATGGGAAGGCTGTGCTGTATGATGGTACCACAGGGGAGGTGAAGGGCTGTCTGGGAGGGGACCAGTCTCACAGTGGAGGAATATATTCTGTGAGTTGTATGTGCATGTGTGTTTTGGTGAGTGTCAGTGACTACTATTGTACAGGTGGCCTGGGGTCCAGACAGCAAGCAGCTCCTGACGGCCTCTGGAGATAAGAGCTGTAAGCTGTGGGACACCACTACCTCACAGGTGGTCAGGTGACATAAGAGAGCATTGTTTTGTGTGTGGCCTAAATATTAATGGTGTGTCCGTGCAGTGAATTCAAGATGGGCACTGCCGTGGAAGACCAGCAGTTGAGCTGCCTGTGGCAAGGGCCACACATCCTCTCTCTATCCTTGTCAGGCTGCATTAACTACCTGGATGTCAACAACCCTGCCACTCCCCTCAGAATCCTGAAGGTGAGCTCCTGGGCTGAAGCCCTACATGTTCTTCCAAAGCTTTACCCGCCCTCTCATAGGGTCAGAGCACTAACATCAACTCCCTGTGCAGCCATGCTCCTGATACTCTGTATGCTGGTAGTATGGATGGAAGGATCAGTATCCACTGTATATGTAGCTTACATGTGTACATGTGGAGTTGTTTGTGAAATGGTGGTCTTCTTTGACTCTATTCCATGTTACTGGGGTGTGGAGTCAGGACAGGTGGACCTGGTCTCAGGCCAGGGCCACACTAACGTTGTGTGTTGTCTCCGTGCCACTCCTGAGATGCTGCTCTCTCTGGGTCTGGACAAGAACCTGAAGACCACTCAGCTTGCTACAAATGAGTTCAGGTATCACCCCTCACTTGTCCTTTCCCGAGGAATGGGTGTCTCCTTGTTCCTCTGCAGTGAAGGAAGTGTGGTATTGTCAGGGCTAGACCCCACGGGTTTGTGTGTGGCCTCAGATGACACTACCATCATCACAACGCTCACAGAGGTTAGCACTCTATCTAGTGCCCCTGATCAGTCTTACTATCGGATAAGTGTGTAGATTGTACTGGTTCGAGGCAGAGAGAGAGTAGGTCGTCTGGCAGTGAACTATCAACCCCAGACGGTGACAGCTCACCCCACACTGCCAGAGGTTGCTGTGGGGGGGAAGGTGGGTGGGTAATCGGTACTAGTGGTGTGCCCTATCCCAGTCTGCTTGTCCTGTAGGACAACTCTGTCCATGTATACACACTTAAAGGAGACAGTCTTACAGAGAAGAAGACATTCCAGGCAGGTAAGGAGGTGGTGACTGCTGAGTATTCTCCCGATGGAGCTACTCTTGCCATTGGTAGTGGTCGCTCTGTGCTACTTTTCGATTCTGCAAGCTATCAGGTCAGCACATTGCCTCTGGCTATGTGAGCTAGTGCCACTGTGAGCTAGTGCCACTAATCACTCCTTACTACTCCTCTCAGCAAACCAAGGACTTGCTGTTCCACACAGCCAAGGTGATGGCCATTGCGTGGTCACCAAACTCTGCCTACATTGTGTCTGGTAGCATTGACACAAATGTCATTGTATGGGACGTTGCTAGTGGAGAACGTGATGAGATAAGAGGTAGTGTCCACGTCCCAAGTGGTCTGTTTTGTTGCTCTATTCCATTCCATCTCCTTCAGGAGCCCATCCCCTGTCCATAGTGTCAGGGGTTACATGGGTGTCAGACACAGTGTTTGCCTCCTGTGGCCATGACTGCTGCATTCGTGTGTGGCAAAGATCCACTTAACCTAATCACAGGCCAGTGGTGGTGGGACTAATGACTGCATAGCTAGTAACTTAGTGATTTTGTAGGTTCAAATTGCTGGTAGCATGTTGATATCAGAAGCACGTGTGTAAATTTTACAGATTGTTTGTTGTTCTGCTCACTGTATACTGCATGTGTGACTGCCTCTCTTCCTTCTGGGGGTTGATTCTGTGCCTGCTAAATGAAATAAATTGTATGTGGCAAAGCATGTACTCTGACTCTGATGTTCTATACCTTGGGTATGTGTATGTGTATGTACATGTAGCTCATCTTTTACTTCATCACCTGACCTGCTGCTGCAGTCATGGTAACCCCAGTTCACTAGATGTATAAATCACCTCCTGCTTGCCTACCTGTCTTTCACTGAACTAAACTGGTAGAGGGAGTTGGGAGAGCCATAGAATTCATCATTGCCTTCAAGTGCAGAAGAAGACATGCTTGTGATGTAGAGTCTCATTACAACATAGCATACCCTGTCCAGAGACATTGATAACGAGTCCAGCCCTCAACAGTTGTGCCCCTACTTCCTACACTCATAATGAGAATAGGCACACATCAGTACTTTTGCCAGTTACCTTGGCCTTCTCAACTGAGGTGACACCTATCATATTGTCAGGGAACCATTCCAGGGCATCTGCACCTGGTGTACATAGAACAGACTGAGGTACATATGCCTTACGTTGATGCATTAACTACCAGTAAACACTCGCTCAATTTTCCCTGCCACAATGCGCTCCTGTGTGGGAATTCCCCTCTCAGGATGCCGCAACAATCCACTGTACTCCTGTGTCAATGAAGTTGATGGCTGCATGTGGAGTAAATGGCAATGGTAAGGTAGTGTGGAGGTGTACACAGCATACCCTCTCTGTCCAGTGGGTGGTGGCCGACTGTGCAGGTGGTGGCATGCCCTCACTACTGCTGACAGAGGACCTGTATGGTCGTACAGGCCAGTGTGTGGATGGAACACGATGTGGACTTCTAGGAGAAGTGGCTAGCTCATATGAGAATCTCTTCTTCATCTGCTGCTCATAGTAGGCACAGTGGGAACACAGGTGCTGTGTACTCTGTACCTGATCATGCCTGGAGTATATACTACTGACGCTGTGCCTGGAGTAGTAGCCAGAATAGTGGGAGGTTGGATAGAGGGGACTTGGGAAGGAGTAGGAAGGCTGAGAGAACGAGATTTACACTTGTGCTATATGGCTCATGCAGCCCCACCCACTTTTACTTTCAGCCCTGAAGGTGACTTTGTCCAATGATTAGCACTCAGCATGGACGGCTGAAGACATTCGTCAGGTGGAGATATAAAGTAGTGCGTACACGTACACTATAAGCTTATACATGCACAGCGTGAATTTTGCACAGGCAACTTACCGTCTGCGCTATCTTCCATCCGCCTGTTCCTTTGTCCTGTACGCGTGCAACACTAAGTCACGGCACACATTCGTTGTCAACTATACACAATGTATACACCTGCGTGTGGGGAAACGAGTCCATGGCTGATGGAAGCTACAATATTAGTGACGCCGTATTCATAGCCAGTCACGAAATAGTTTTTTAACGAGGCTGGCGGCGTACAAGAGAACTTCCGGACTGAAGTTGCAATTCATTAAAACATAAACACACAACAAAGTGTACAGTGCTTAGTGATGGTGAGAGGAAGTGGTTGAGACAGCTATGTACAGGGAGCATGTCATACATGAGTCCCTTTATCTGTCTCCATCTGTCTCAGAGTGTCCACGTGGTCATTCCAGGTGGTGCTGTGGCCACGATGGTACTTCTGCAGGAGACCAAGGAAGGAGGTGACCGATGTGCTGGGGAATATGCTGTCAGACTTACCAAGCAACTGCGGGTAGGAGACACAGTCCGGGGGTTGTGCATGTGGACATTAGTGGGAACCACATTCCCTCCACTGCAGAAATGAGGAACATACTCATACAAAGCTACACACAGACCAAGTCCACTGCTCACCGCTCTGTGTTGAGAGATGACACACTGCCAAAATGGATATTTTTATTCTGTGAAGTCTGACATGCAAAACACAGCCCACAGAAGCAGAAGAGCAGTGCCACCAGCAGCAACGCTCCTACAACTATCACCGCAATGCCCCATTCAGGGACTAAGAGGGGAGGGGAAGAGGGAGGGGTCACCAGACATGTGAGGCATCTTAGAGGACTCACTGGTGGTGTTAGATGGATTCCCATCCTGACTGTTCACCACTTTCATTACTGAGGTCGGTGGCTGACACTTCAGATCATTCAGTGAGGCCTTCTCAGAGGTCACATTACGAGAGCATGTTGAGTCTTCCCCACTTCCGGAGTACTCCACCCTCAGGCAGACCAGGTACTGGGCCTTGGAGTCAAGGTCACCAATGCACAATCTACTAAGATTGTAGGTTTCAGGAGGGAGAGTATAGTTCAGAGTCCGGACAGTCACAAAGTGTTCATCTTGTTCCAAGACATCAATACGGGCAGATGTGACCTTGTCTGCATACTTGACTGTAAAACTGACGACCAGTGTATCTGCAGATGTACCAGAGCCAGACACCAGTCCATGCAGGACCACACGTTGTGGGGGAGGGACATTAGCTACATGGATGGGACAAGGGATTGTAAGCTGTAGTCTTGCCACAGTATACTGTCCCACTCACTGCACATCTCCTGCACAGAGTTAGAGAGAGGCCCCATGCCACAAAGGTTGACTGTTGCCACTTGAAATGTGTACATGACATCACATTCTATCTTCACATCATATTGAGTATTAGGGAATTGGACATCTGCATGCTCTTCTCCTAACTCATCGGAGCTCCTCCACACAATGTGGTACCTACTTAGATTAGCAGCTGTATATGCCTGAGAGAGTACACACACGTAATGATCATCAGTAGTCACAGAAAGTGACTTACTGTCCACGTGAGCCTGATAAATATTTGACTACCATAGACAACTCTGGCATTCAGTCCAGTTACTGGAGGTGCAACTACACAGCACAGAGAGAAAAAGATGAGTAAGTGAGTGTAGGGAGAGAGAGAAGCTGGCACTACTGACAGAGGATAGTTGTAGCAGAGGAGGAAGAGGACACACTACCAGTGCTATTGCATTTGGCTCTGAACTCGTACTTTGTACCATCCATCAATCCTGCAAGAATGAGCTGGAGACCACCTCCACACACACACACACACACTGTACCTGAGATAATGAAAGACTCCATGGAGGATGAGAGGACAACTGACTTCTCTGACCAATGAGTGGTGCCCTCTGGCCTGTACTCTATCAAATAGTTACGTGCTTTCCCTTTCAACTGTACAGTCAGAGCAGTACAGTTCAAACCAGATGCAGTTGCTTCAGCTGGCGTGCATTCATCTGTGGTGGGCGGGGTGTACAAATACTCTCACGATGAAATAAATGTGTAGGAGTACATGTAGTAAGATATGCTCTGTCAACGAATGTCAAAGCTGCCTCAGTAGCTGGCTACCTAGACCAGTGTGCAGCCCAAACACCACCTGAGGCTGCTCACTTCTTGAGGGCTGTGGTGTATCTGAGGTGTGAGTACAGCTCCTGAAGCCTTGTGTAATACTACACTAGATACATGTACATGACCACCCAGATCTCAATCAGGAAAGGACTGTATGATACGGCCTACAACTACACCCTCATACATGCAGCACAGCTACACTCACCACAGAAGGTTATTGACACAGGTGTCGTCTGTCCATCATGAGTCAGTACACATTGGGCCAACTCAGGCTGATCCCCACAAGTGGACACCTCCAGAATCGTCTCAAACTCTGTCTGCTGTTGTAGTTCATTTTTAGTTTTAGGTGAGGCAATAATAGAGTAGGTAGTGCCCTCTTCCCTTGGTACAACCTCCCAGTTAGCCTGGATAGATGCCTGTGAATAGCAGTGGAAGAAACTACATTACAACTGAGAACCAGACACATGGCCCTCCCCTCCCTGCAGTAGTCCTACCTCGTCCTCAACGTAATAGGCTCCAGTACATATAAGTTTAGTCCCAGTACCTTGATGGTCCTTACGAATGGAATTTAATTGTTGAACTGAGAAGAGGGTGAGAGGGGGAAGGAAAGAGTGGACAATGACAGCAGAAGTGTCACTAGATAAGCCATTGCCTTACATATGACAGGCACTCGCCACACTTCCTCAACCAAGCCATAACTGTTGTTGACTTGCAGGGTGTATGTGCCTCTGTCTTCTGGCTCAACTTCAGTGATCATTAACGTTGCCTTCATATACCTTCCATCCTCCTTAATTGATGTGGACAGTCTGCTGTTGGATGCCTCATCAATGGGCACATTGTTATGTAGCCACACAACACTAGTGATAGGTCTGCCAGTGACTTTGATGGACAGCTCACGAGTGGCAGCAGATGTGACTCCTGGACCTACTTTGCTGTCATTGAGAAAGCCAAGTGGTCCTGGGGAGATACAGATCATTCTGCTACAGCCCACAATTGTATTCAGTGCAAAATACCTTAAGGCTCAAGTAGACTAGCCAGCAGACAGAGAGAAATGTGGAGCCTTGTTAATTATATTCATGACCCAGTGACCCATGAATTAATGACCTAACAGAGCCATAAGCATACACTCACACACACTACAAAGCTGTGTGGGAAGGGAGAAGGGCACACCCTGTGGAGCAAGTAAGGGGCTGTATTTCTTAGCAGCTGGACACAGATGGAACTAGTTCCCAACATGACCTAGACAGGAACATCTTGTTAGACTCTAGTGAGAACTGGCTAGCCCCATCTCAGTGTCTTGGCAGGCTGCCCAATGGATCATCAGCTCTGCCAACACTTCATTTAACCAAAGCATTAACTGGAAAGAGGTGGAGCCACAGGCATGCTGGAAGGCTGTAGCTGAGTGCCACGGTAATTGGAGGTAATGTGACAAAGCTTCATTAGACATCTGATAACATTCATCCCACCACTGGGACAGACACCTAACTCTACCTCACTTCTTACTTCTACACACACCCACCTACAGTAACTGTACCTCCCCCCTACACATGCCTTGCCACATTCATTCATGTATAACCACATGTCAGTTTACATTGACAGACATGCAATACTTGTCAAGCAACAGATAGAGAGGGCTGAACTTCAGAGGCAAACACAACTCAGTGGAGTACTACAAATGTTATACAAAGCTGTTTGATCTCCAAACCTGAAAGGTGGCTTTACTCTATTGCATACCCACATACACTCTGCCTATATACCATATGTAACACCACATCCCACAGCCACCCCCACCAGATACATGGTCTTACCAGCTATCCAGAGATAAGCTGAACACCGGGCTGCAATAAACCCCATTTGGGCAATACAGGTGTACTTTGCCTCGTCCTGTTTTGACACATTATTGAAATGTAAGGTGCCATCATCTGTGACATGACAGTCACAGGGCTCCTGCATGGATATGATGGATGTTCCCTCTTTGTCCCATTCTACGGGCACATCGGTGTAATTACACTTCATCATGGCCATTCCCCCCGCCGATGCCACCATGTCTTCAGGCTGTATAGTGAATGCTGCTGCACGTACAGAGAGGTAGTAGCCACTACAAATACCGTGTACCAGTCACTCACCATCACAATCTTCCATTTGACCTTGAACAGACGAGAGACAGCAGAGGTACATGTACAATAAGATCAAGGCTATACGCGAAAAGAGATCTGTGGATGCCATGTCGACTCAAACTGCTTCACACTTTGAACACACACGTATTAGGCTGCGTAATTTTCAACGTGGGGGTTATACACACGTACGTCATCACACGTAGTAACACGTGTCTTTATAGATACGTGTCTATACACGTAAAGAATCAGTCGTGCTCAGGGTATGCATGCTTGAGTGCTTGCAGGTCGATCCTCATATACTATTTCAGATTCAAGGCAGTGCATGCGCAAACAGGACCCAGTTGGTATCCCAATCACACACATAATGATAGGCTAATGATGACTCTATAGCACAGGAGCAGTGTTCCTGTTACTGGTGTCCCCTCTACTGGCTGATGATGGGAGAAATATAGAAGTTCACTCAGTCCTTTCATGATTCATATTACTGCCATACCTGACTGTGCTGAGCTAATAATTTGCTTCATGCAACGACCGAATTCTTCCAATACCGCCTTCTCTACCTCATCCACAGACTTGCCATTCTGAGGAAAAGCCCCATATTAATTCACTAATAGAGAGGACACCAATACACTCACCATGAGGACATGACTTGCCTCTTCCAGCAAACAAAGGCAGGTTGCTTTGGAAACCTCCTTGTTAATGAAAGAGAATGGAAGTCTGTGAGAGGCAGATGAGGTAAGTATCTGCAATAAACAGCCATTTAGTGTAGAGTAACCTTTGTCCAGGCTGGGAGAGAGGCTCAGGCATGGCAGGTGTGAGGTCCAAGGTCTCCAGGAGGTGGGAGGTGGCTGCAGCCTGCTGCTGGGTCCGTAGGTCTGTAGGAAGTCCTGCAGTGTTCCTAGTGCACACACAGTAATAGCAGTGTACCGGCAGCATCAGCTAGGTGCATGAGGCTCTTGTTCTCTGGTTTGTCAGGCAGATTGCGGCAGCCCACACAGCGACACAGGCCAGAGCAGGGGATCTTGGCCTGTGCAATGGACATTTTGCCATACAAAGCCTGTGACTACATGTCCACACATACTTCATAACATTCACAATAGTTCTTGAGGCAGCCTGATCTCTTGCAGTTACAACCTGTGACCATATTTCTAAGTATTAATGACATTATGACCTTATTATACTACACATACCTTTCACATGTCTACGCACATCTCCCTAAGATTCAGTTCAGTGTGTGTGTGTGTGTGTGTGTGGGGGGGGGGGGGGGGGGGGGGGGACTTAAGCATGACCAATAATATGTGTACACACTCACAGACTTGTTAGGGCCAACTTTTGGTTTGAAGGCATGGGGGTTTCTATCCAGGCATATCTGAGGCAAAAGACAAGTGACTCTACACTACACTGACAGTGTCCAGCATACCTTGACTGCACGAGCCCTCTCATCGGCATGGTCCACATTGTTTTTGCAGTTATTGCACTGGCAACCATCGCGACAGAACTCTCCATTGGCAAAGCAGTCACAATACCTGGAGGATAGCAGCCCTCCATCACACACATCAGTAGTATAGTTGATAGCACTTACAGCTTGAGACATTGTGAGTTCTTACAGTGACATGGTTTCCTGGGTTTGTTAGTTCGAATAGAGGCAGAATGTGGCTGAAGGTCCCTACACAGAGGAGAGCAGGCAGTGTCCATATACTACACTGGCCTAACAATATATTCCCCCTCACTGTGGTAATGTAGTAGAGGAAGGGAGGGGGGCAGCAGGGGGTAGGGAGACAGGAGCAATCACTTTGTGAGTAGGAACAGGCTGAAGGAAACAGATCAGTTGACACACACACACACACACACACACACACACACACACACACACACACACACACACACACACACACACACACACACACACACACACACACACACACACACACACACACACACACACACACACACACACACACACACACACACACACACACACACACACACACACACACACACACACACCAGCGAAGAAGTGGGGGCCAGCACAGGGGGTACTGCTATCTTGGGCATCAAGGGTTTGTTCCTACCAGCTAGCTGAGGCTGTGAAGGGGAGAAAGAGGCCGTACATAATAATCAGGTTTTGAATACCTCCTTGATAGCACCTGAGCAGAATGTAAGGTGGTGGGTACATGGGGGGAGAATCTGTGCAGAAGGTGGTCAATGGTCTGAGCTTGAGCTGGTGTCAGCTGGCTGGTCAATTCTGCTAAACGGCTAGTGGCTACAACACAATGTGATGCAAGATGTGACCTGGTCCACCAACCAGACTAGACAGTTCTCTGACCTGCTTGTGAGGGTGAGCTTGCTAGAGGGACTGATGGGGTGTTGGCCATGGCCCCCTGCACCAGGCCAACTGGTGGAGCAGTGAAGGACAGTGGCTTCACAACTACTCTTTTACCACCAGGAGAAAGAGGAGTGGAGGGAGGGTAGGTGGGGACTGATGGCTGCATGGCCACTGGTGAAATATAAAATGGATATAATTTGAGAGATTTTTCATCCTTTCACAAGCTGTTCATCAACTGCCAGACATACTACTATAGACGCGTGGACAGTTATAAAACGAAGCAATGACTCGTATTTAAAGTGACAGTATATCATCTCACCTTTTCTCTTATGGTTACGTGAGTCTAGTGTGCAGCCATGCCCATCACTAGAACTGCCGCCATTGTGCGTTGCTACTTTTAGTAACAATGGTCGCTAGTATAACGTCATTTCGTTAGGGGCGTGGTGGATACGAATAATGCCTCTACTGGGGAAAAAGCCAGATCCTAAAGAGCAGGTAAGGAGTGTTCCTAGACAGTGTATAACAAGGCTCTACGTAGGAGATGTGTATGGGGAGGTCCACACGTACCCACATGTCCATATGATGGTTGAGTGCTGTCTATCGCGTCGAACTGTGTATGACATGTACAGGTTCGAGAATGGCGGGGGAAGCTGAGGAAGGAGCAACGAGGCATAGACAGACAAATTAGGGGTGGGTGTGTTGCTTATCTATGGATGATTGCAGTATTACCCATACTTTCATTCACAGCCATCCAAGCAGAGGAGAACAAAGTGAAAAAGTCCATCAAAGACGCTGCTAAGAAAGGTCAAACTGATGTCGCCAAGATCTTGGCCAAGGAGCTAATTCAGTCACGAAAAGCAGTTGGAAAGTTGTATGCTTCCAAAGCACACATGAACTCAGTCGTAATGAGCATGCAGCAGCAATTGTGTAAGAATCCCTCTATTTGATGATGTGGTCATAGACATCTGTGATCTATCCATACAGCAACATTGCGCATGGCAGGAGCCATTGGCAAGAGCACTGAGGTGTTGCATGCCATGCAGAATCTCATTAAGGTGCCAGAGATTTCCCAGACCATGCTGGAACTCTCCAGGGAAATGTCCAAGGTTTATGTATTCCTGTGGTGAAGTAATAGTGTATGAGTAGTGTGTGTGTGTGTGTGTGTGTGTGTGTGTGTGTGCGTGTGTGCGTGTGTGTGTAGGCAGGACTGATAGAGGAGATGATGGATGAGACATTTGAGAGTCTGGAGGATGATGATATCGAAGAGCTTGCAGATAAGGAGGTGGAAAAAGTGTTGTGGGAAGTCACATCTGGCCAACTTGGGCAGCTGTCAGGGACCCCGTCTGCCACTCCGGAAGTTGAAGGAGTGAGTTCAGTCTGTCTCACTACAGTGTACAGGATGATGATCATGTTGTACATCCACAGGCGGTAGGACCAGAGCCTGAGGTAGTAGACTCTGATGAGGAGGAAGATATGACAGCCAGACTGCAGGCTCTGCGCAGCTAGTGCCTGGTCATTAGTATTTTACACACAAACCAATTGATGAATTCTACCATGCAGCTTCTTGTCTTCTATACTCTGTATGTACATATGACAGTGTAAAGTCATTTGGTAAACAATAATAAATACTACACAATGAAATTAATGACTATTGGTGAGCGGTATATAACACTAGAGCAGTTGATCACTTTGTAATGGACAATATAAAACAAATCAATGTAAGTGCACAAAGAGTCTTGACATACAGAAACGGTGAATACCAGGAGAGAGACACACACACACACACAAAGTGAAGAAGACACTTCTCCAGTGGGTTAGCAGGCACAGTCCTTGCCACTTCGACGAGATGCTGGAGGCTGCTCTAGGCGGAGGGATGACCCGGGCATCTCTGAGGAATACATGTACACAACAGGTCATGGCATACTGGCAGTGCTGGTATACGGCATACCAGGTTTTGTGGACTTGTGGTGGGTGACAAAGTCTTCAGCAATGGTCATAAACATTTGCTCTGTGGAGGAAGCTGGATGTCAGGGGGACAGATAAACCCAGGAGCCCTCACCTATATTGTAACCTGTCTTGGCTGATGTCTCTGTATACTTCGCACTAATCTCTGAAGAACAAAATACAATAATACTATATACATAGTGTATAGTAGCACTGACCTTCAGCATAGCCCCTCACCATATGCACATCCACCTTTCTGGCTTTCTTATTTTCCTCCACGAGGTCCACCTTTGTCCCACACAAGTACACAATACATTCCTGGAGGGCAGGGTAGATCCATGACTCAACCCACATGCAAGTCAAACACATACTTCCTCCGTTTGTTTCAGCTCATTAACCCAGAATTTGGCCCTCTCAAAGCTGGACTGATCTGTAAGATCTGTGGAGACAGCCTATTAACAAACACCGCGCACACACACACACACACACACACACACACACACACACACACACACACACACACACACACACACACACACACACACACACACACACACCGCGCGCACACACACACACACACCGCACACACACACACACACACACACACACACACACACACACACACACACACACACACCGCGCACACACACACACACACACACACACACACACACACACACACACACACACACACACACACACACACACACACACACACACACACACACTTCACACACCGCGCACACACACACACACCGCGCGCACACACACACACACACCGCACACACCGCACACACCGCACACACACACACACACACACACACACACACACACACACACACACACACACACACACACACACACACACACACACACACACACACACACACACACACACACACACACACACACACACACACACACACACACACACACACACACACACACACACACACACACACACACACACACACACACACACACACACACAGAGTCAGTTCAGCTTACCAAAACACACAATAGCTGCCTTGGCTCCTCTATAGTAGATTCTACTCATTGATTCATATCTCTCTGACCCAGCTGTATCCTACAGAAGGCAGGACACCTCATGTACCTCAATCAGTCATGACACAGTAGAGATACCTACCCATATCCCTAGTGTTACAGACTCCCCTGATATTGACACCTTCTTAGCACCAAATGCTGCACCTATAGTCTGAGGAGAGAGGGAGAACTAGAGACAGACTGAGGGGGCAGTCCACAACAACGGAACTTTGCACGTCTGCCATGCCAGCTACAAGAGAGGCACACCCACAGCTACATTGTCGATGGCCTACACTTCTATTGGACACACTCACACTCACTACCTAGTCTCTGACTGGTAACTAACCATGTCATAGGGACCCCCTTCACTTTCCAAACTCTGCACACAATGGGAAAATAACCACATTAATGTGCACCCCCACACATTTAGCTTAAGCACACTTGAAGCTTTTCCACACTCCTGCCAGGTCTATCCCTGTCTCACTACACAAACTTCTGATTGACCTACGCGTGTCTAACCAGTCATTAGCCTAGAACCAGGCCACAGAGCTTCAGCTGAAGCCTAGCATTTAATAACACAGCAATACTAGGTTCTGAGCTTCTTATTCTTCTATTCCTTATTCGAGAGTGACCGAGCGTTGTGAGCGGAGGGGGACATTTCGGGCAGTGCAATCATATGACGACAGACACACACGATAGAACTCACGCTTTGGTAGGGCGCGTTTGAGTTAAACTTGTTGTGGATATATCTCTCCACCAGACTGGTCTTTCCGCCGTACTCCTTGCCCAGCAGAACCACTTTCAGGTCCACCTTACCCGCCATCTTCCCGTCCAACCCAAAGCGTGTGAAAATTTGAAACGCCCAGATAAAAATTGATAGTTAAGTTATTTTTGCGAACCTAGTAAAGCAGCCACATGTATGGCTGGTTTGTGCCTGATCCACAGGCTGCGTGTAACCATCCGTAGATCTTGGTTTCTTAACAAAGCCAGCAGGTGAGCGCAGGAATGATGCACATTGGTGTAGACTCTATGTGTGCTGTTCCTTTCTTCCCTGATGCGACCACGTGGTCGACCTGTCTCTTGTCCCTTGGCAGCCATTGTGGAGATGATGCATGGTCCCAGGCACTAAGATTATCACACTCCTGTGGCTCTTGTTGCTGGCTACCCGCCCGCACTCATCGCCCCACTCTTTACACGTCACAGCTCCATGCCTCGCTCCATACATCTCCGTGGCAACGCGACCCTAATAAGAAAGCTGTGGTGGAGAAGGCAGTGGACAGTCTGAAGGAGAAGAAGAGCAAGTCTATGGATGTAGAGCAGGAGGCAATGGTACTGTAGCCATGTGTGGTTATACGTGTAGCATGTGGTGTTACTTGATGTACATGTACTGCTCTGTGTACAGTCAGCAATGCACCAAAAGCCTTCCTTGAGCAGCCGTGTTAAAGCAGTTGTGCTGCACTACTTCCATGGCTTCAGACTCCTAGTGCTGGATGTGCGTGTGGCCTTCAGACTGTTGCTGAAGATAACACGGGGCCACACTCTCACTCGGAGGGAGAGCAAACAGTTTCGGCGTACAGTGGCAGATATGTTTCGCATTGTTCCCTTCTCTGTGTTTATAGTGATCCCTTTCATGGAGTTTCTGCTGCCAGTATACCTCTACTTCTTTCCAAATGCTCTTCCCTCCACCTTCCAGAGCTCCTCATCTAAGGTTGATCACATTTCCATGCTCATTGTCCAGATGTCAAGATGTGTGTTCCTGGTCATGTCCAGGCTGATCGCAAGAAGAATGAACTGAAAGTGAAGCTGCAGATGGCGAAGTTTCTTCAGGGGACAGTGGAGGAGATGGCTGTGGCAGGCCGCAAAAACAAAAGAGAGGCTGTGCAAGAGTTTGCCGAGTTCTTTGAGAAGGTGTGCATTCTCAGCCCAGGAAGAAGGGGACTTTGGTCAGAGTGTTATTATTCATTGTTCAGATCAGAGACAGTGGGCAACAGGCATCAACTAGTGACATTATTCGGTTTTCCAAGCTGTTTGAGGATGAGCTGACATTGGATAACCTCAGCACTCCTACTCTAAAGGCTCTGTGCAGATTATTGCTCCTACAACCAATTGGATCCTCCAATTTTCTTCGCTTTCAGCTGCGCATGAAGTTACGCCAACTTATGGCTGATGATAAGGTAATGCAAGCTCTAGCTTGGTTAGTGGTGTGTAATGGTGTGTACTCCGAGCAGATGATCCAGCGTGAAGGAGTGGAGTCACTAAATGTGGCTGAACTGCAGGCAGCCAGTCAGGCTAGGGGAATGAGAGCACTTGGTATGCCAGAGGCCAGGCTCAGGTCCCAGCTAGCTCAGGTACCCCACAACAATGGGTGAAGGGCTATCATTGCAGTCTCTGTTGTCTTTAGTGGCTAGAACTTCATCTGGAGAAGCAGGTACCATCTTCACTGCTGCTGCTCTCCCGAGCCCTCTACCTGCCAGATGACGTGCTCACTGCTAATGTACTCCAGGCCACACTCTCTACGTTACCCCAGCCCATTGTAAGAAGAAGCTGTAGAGGTGTATGGGTGTACGGTGACTGTGTGTGTGTGTGTGTGTGTGTGTGTGTGTGTGTGTGTGTGTGCGTGTGTGCGTGTGTGCGTGTGTGCGTGTGTGTGTGCGTGTGTGCGTGTGTGCGTGTGTGCGTGTGTGTGTGTGTGTGTGTGTGTGTGTGTGTGTGTGTGTGTGTGTGTGTGTGTGTGTGTGCAGGTGGAGGAAGCAGAAGTGCGTGTAGCTGACTCCAGTGGAGAAGCTGTTGACAACAAGACGAGACTAGAGGTTATTCAACAGCAGGAGACACTCATTAAAGAGGAAGCTGCAGAGAAACAGAAAGTGGTTGGTTTCTATACTTATGGTAGAAATTCTGTCATGTCATGTTCTGTGTAGAGAGAAGATATGGAAGCAGCAGCAGCGGCAGCTGAAGGTATTCCAGCTACTACAGAGAGTATGGAGGTACATGTAGGGTCAGTAGTGCTGACAGTTCAGCACTTTCACATGTGCACACTCTCTGTAGGATGTGGCTCCTGTCATCTCCACCTCTCCCTCTGGCCCACCCACCTCTGAAGCCATTTTGGACAGTATTTCAGTTGAGGAGTTGCGCAATCTGAATGAGGCTGTGGCGACTCTGAAAGGTGAGCGGTTGTTGGAAGATGAGATTCAGGAGTTGAAAGAAGACAGGGAGGAGTACAGGGAGGTGAGTGTTCAATGCAAGTGTATAGCTCTTTGTGATGTGAGTGTTATGTGGGGGACAGGATGTTGCTGAGCTGGAAGAGGAGTGCAGAGGTGCAGAGGAGGAGCTCAGAGAGTCTAAAGCCTCAGCAAGATTGGGGAAGAAGGTGGAGGCCATGATCAGTCGTCTAGACAGTACCTTGTTGCAGCTGGAGAAGGACTACATTGCTGACGGCAGCCAAGGCCTGGCTGATATCCAAGAAGACAAGTGAGTTCCACCGACAGACCACTGGGGTACATGTGGCAGGGGATTCCTTATCACATTGTAGGCAGGATGTGATCACGTGTGCTGAGCTGGAGACTGCCTTGGCCCGGCTGAAAGAGACCAGTGGGGAGGCCAAAGTGCGCAGTCTGGTGTCAGTACTGGATGCAGACCATGATGGTAACATCAATATTAGAGAAGTGGCAGAGGTCAGTCATTGGCATGCTCACTACACTCACTCTCTAGGTGTGTGCCTGTCTGTTTAGGTGATTGAGAGTCTAGCTCATGAGGACACAGATATCCAGCCAGAGCATATTGCTCTCATCAAACAGCTCATTGAGAGGGAGGGTCAGCAGGACACAGACCCCACTTCATTGGCACAATAGCAGTGGAAATTGCAGTCTCAAATGTCATTTCATATCACATCCCATGTAGCAGCAGAGCCAGAACACAGTCGACCTACGGCCACTAAAATATTTTGTTTCTAGTAAAGGTGTAAATTCAATATTTATTATGAAGGATGCTTCTTAGTGGGTTCTTGGGATAATGACTTTAATCACAGCTTCTTGTGTGCATGTGGCCAGCATGTAATGTAGACAGTGCCCAGTGGCTTGGCTGACACATGATCTTTCATAGTCTAGTACAATCAAAGAATGATGAATGGAAGTATCATTATATCTGGAGGGTGTTTGTGGCTAGCTAGGCCCTATAGTACACAAAAAGAATGTATTGTTGCTCTATAAAAACTATTAGAATTTTATAGCATAAAAATGTCTATTAATTGAAAACAATAACCTCTGCAGTGGCCTTTAAATACAGGACACAATCACAAGACAGGAGACAGAGGGTTATGTCCTAGGGAGCTGCTGGATCACTGGTCTACTGGAGAAAAGAGCGTTAGGCCTAAATCACTAATACATCAGAAGAATACTGTCCAACTGACCGATCTCTTCCATTTAAACATTTTCCGCAGCCAGCTTGACCTGCCTCTTGCATGGGATGGTACCACACTAGGATTACTATCCATTGTCATTGTCTCTATGGGTGTGTGTGCATTGATCTCAGTGAACACCTTCTTCTCCAGCATCTGAAACACCACATTTCCATCAGCACAGTATACAACAGAATAGAAGGTCAGCTATGCCTACTACATATACCTCCTCTTGCCACGCCCGTGAAACTGCTCCAGTGGAGAACTTGGCAGCAAATTCATCATCCGACACATCTATCTCTACTCCTTTCACTGAAGAGAAGGGATCAATGTCCAGCACGTCTCTAGCATATACTGCCCTGGCCTGTGGGGACATTAAAAGTCAGATGGTGTAGTGTGGGAAGAGTTCCAAGGGTTACAGACATTTGGTTTGAATGATGGAGTGACCCTTCCAGCCATAAGGTGGGTCCAGTTGATACTCCGGAAAAATGGGTGTGACTGTACATTAGCAAATCCTTCAGAACTGCAGCCAAGTCTTGAAGAGCAGTCCTTATCCAGCAGCTGCAGAAGAGTGTATCCTGTGCATGGCATCAGGTGTGTAAATGGCCACATGTACCTGGGTACAGAACAGTTGAGCATCTGCACCGAACTTTTCTGTATACTTCTCTCTCTCCTCCTGTACTCTGTGTTCTACTTCTTCTCTGGTAATCCTCTCCTTGCGCTGACGGAAGGGACACTGCAGGCAAAACACACTTGGCTCACTCTTATCCCCTAAGGACCACACCCCCACCTCTCCATGTATCATCTCATACACAACACAGCCCAGCCCCCACCAGTCAGGCTGGAAGGTGTAGCGACGGTTACTGATGACTTCAGGTGCCATGTAGCCTACAGTTCCAACACGACCACGCACTGATTGACCCTCTGGAATGTGCACTGCAAGTCCCAGGTCACTGATTCGTACATGACCTGCAGTGCAATGAGAATAGTAGCTACCCATTCACATGGTCTAAAGAAGTTTGTACCGTCATCATCCAATAGAATGTTGTCAGGTTTCATGTCCCTGAGACAGACAGATATATTTACCAGTGTCACACTACACTGGCTAATGACAGGGGCACACCTCATTAGAGGCAGGACATACCTATATGCTATCCTGGCCTGGTGCAAGTGAGCTAGGCCACAGGCTATTTCTGCAGCATAGAAGACAGTGCGTTCTTCACTGAGACCTGGCTCACCAATGTTGTGGATGTGGAAACGCAAGTCCCCTCCTCCCATTAATGTCAAGATCATACACAGTGAGTCCTTAGACTGATAGGCATAGGCCAAGTTCACCTGTCACAGTATATTGGAAGTACACGACTACTGGCAGAAGGTGAAGGGGAGGAGACTCACCACAAATCTGCTGGACACTCTCTCTAGAACCTGCTTCTCATTGAGTGCTAGCTTCTCTCCATGTCTACGTTTCACTCGTTTCTTCTCCAGCTTCTTGAGTGCATACATCTTGCCAGTTGTCTTGCTCTGACAGGCATACACCAGACCAAAGCCTCCCTTGCCCAGTACACGGTACACACGGAAGTTGTTTTTAGTGATGGGCATTCTGTGGAGGAGGTTTATACTACTAAATCATGCACATACATGTACTAATTAATCAATCAATCACTCACTTTTCCAGATATTTCCACTGTAAATACCTCCAATAGTACTGACTGTCAACATAATCTACAAACGGTTGGCCACTTAAGAAGTTCCTTGTTGCCCTGTACAAAACAAGGAATAGTGCAACTTTCTGAGGACAGTCAGACACATGCTCACTCTTTGCATGGTTTAAAGAGGTCCCTGGGAACAGGACTGGCAGCTAGCTGAGTGTCCACGGCAGCTGTCATTTCTTCTGTCACTGGATGCAGTCTCACCTGCGCACAGACACCACCTCAATGAACTGTGCCATATGTCTTAGCCACACTCACCCCCTCAGCAAGGTACTCTGTGAACAGTCTCCTAGCAGATGCGGAATATTTCTCATCAGGTGTTAGCTCCAGGGCTGCTAGTTCCTGCAAGAACTTGGTACAGTGGGAGAGCACTTGGTCTCTGTGACAGAACTGATGGAACAAGTCCTCTCCAATGGGCTGTTCCTCTACTAAATATTCATAACTATGATCTGTTGTGAACAAATGAAAACAACATTGCAAGACTATACACTATGGCTATTGACACTACACAATATTAGCAGAAAGCAGTGTGGAATTTCACTTGGGCCAGCTAGTAGAGGAATCATGCAGAGCTGTCACCCCTCCCCTCCCCTCCCCTTTCCTTTTACCTATTTCATCCCTGAGGCACAAGCACTGGGCCACTGGAGGCAGTCTTAGCATCTCTTTCCACTTCTTGCTGCGACCACGTTCCCCAACTGGAGGGGAGGACAAAACAAACCACAGCTCTACTCACTATCTACATATGGCTAATGTTGGTAAAGCAGTTTCCAATGAATGCCCACCCATCATCTTGCCCCGTTGATAGCTGGGCCATAATAATAATATCCACAATCAAGCCCAGTGAGGTTCAGAGCTAGCGGTAGATCACACACAGTTCCAGCTACAACCCACAGCACGCGCTCAGTGTCGTGTGAAGGAAGCTGCACTTTACCTTCCCTGGCCTTCACTAGGACGGTGTTGGCCACAATGTTTTCTAGTTCCATAGCCATAGCACCTATCTTCTCTCCTCCTCTATATGTAAATATCCAGTGATCCCGCTTCTCACACTTGACCGCGTATGTAAGAGGCCTCTAATTCTGTTACATCGGCGTATCTTCCGCTCGCCTAGGTCCACCAAACTCAATTGTTCATCTGCTCACTTAGTACTGTACTACACTTTGTTTACCCCTGTGACGGCACACTTTAAGGTGCTACAATAGAGCGGAAATGACGTCATAAAACGATCTCCCACATACCAAATTACATTACAACATTGATCTAAATGATTGAGAATGTGGTTCGACCAAATTCATTACAACATTGATCTAAATGATTGAGAATGTGGTTCAAGAGGAAGGGCCAGCCCAGCTCATCATCAAAGATCAAGATATGGGATATCCCAGCTCGTCAGTACTGGGGTCAGAGGTCAGACCGAGGGCCGATCTCCGCAGCCGTGACAGGAGTTGCCTCAGTTCATCGGGTCTGAAGTCCTAACAAGATAGCAATATATATTTCTATATACTCATAACATGGCTACTACTGACCTCGTAGAGCATGTATTCGTTAGAGGTGAGAACATCACTGATCTGTAGACACTGAAGAACAGAGGTGGATGGTCTGTCAGGTCTAGCCATAGCTCAGAGTGCCCATCCTTACCTTCTTGTATAGAACCGAGTCGTGCAACACTGAATGAAGGAGGTAGCCAATTTCTGGAATGTAGATCTGCCTGAGAACTTGAAGCTGCTGAGGGAGACCTTCATCTCTGTCCGCATCAGGCCCTACCTGCAGTGTTATGAATAGAACAGCATTACCCCAGGGTAGGCAGGAGGGAGGCACTGACCCCAATGTGACCCTTCATCCATCCTCCTGGAAACACCAAGACAGCATGCAGTCTACTGTATGCCTCCTGCAATACAACCTGCACATACAACACATGACCCACGTAGGGATGTGCTCACTTCAACCAAGAAGTTGGTCTGTGACTTCCAATGCTCATACTCCAGCTGCAGTACATATATCTCATATCTGATGGACGTGACTCTCATAACAATAACTTACCTTGTACCGAGCAAGGCTGTGTTCATAGGCCACTTTCTCACAAAATGCAGCACTCTCCATTGGTTCTGCTGGCATTGCCTGGAGAGCCCACAGCAGATGAGGTGGAAGGTCGAGGAACAGGCTATATACTTACAGGCTTCTTGTGATGGAAATACTGAAACCAAACATTGAATGCATCCTTGGCTTCCTGTTGTGGAGTATTCATATAGTGTATGGTTGTACAGAATACTGTACAGTCATGTACCAGATATGTGCGTATTGCTTCGTGTTCTGTCAGGTCTGAGACTATGTCTTCAGGTAGGGGATTCATTCCAGCCTGCATGCAGAGATAAGATTGTATGATATGAAGTAGGCACCACCAACAGACCTTCTGCTTCCAGACTGTCTTGACTAGCTCTGATGAGTCTGGAGGGATCTTCTGGAACATGGCTTGTGCTGCTGAGAACTTGCGAGCAGCTGCACAGCCACAGCAGATCAGAGAACAGCACTTATCATAGTATATAGCTTACCAAGGAACTGGCGGATAAGTGCATTGCATAGTATATAGCTTACCAAGGAACTGGCGGATAAGTGCATTGCTCTGCCTTATGGCCTCAGTCCTGTGGACCTCGTCATACACCAGCCACCTGATGGCCTTGATCTTGCTCTGGTCCGCCTGGCAGGGGAGCAGACTTGTCAGCACAGGTCCTCCTGTTAACATATTGTAACTCACCTCAGTGAGTTTCACCTCCTCTCCTAGCTCCACTAATCCTGCAGACACTTCTCTACCCTAGAAGTACACGATGAATTCATCAGTATGTACACACTCTATACAGTTTCAACTGACCGTTCCAATCTCTCTAATATTCTCAACAACAGCCTTTGTTACCAGGGTAATATCAAGGCCGGCCTCCTTGCCCAGCTGCAGGTAGTGTCTCTGCAGTTCTTCCTCATGCACACCTGACAGCACACACACACATGCCACAAATTACTTGCCTCTTCATAAGCCTAGGACCTCACCCTCACCAGCAAGCAGATATGCATAGGAGTTGACCTGTGCATCGGTAGGTAGCTGTGCAGCGTAGAGTGCTACTTGAGACTGGTAGTGGCCATCTGTCAGTGCCTGAGGAGAAAGGTGTGATATTATTACTGACAGTGGCTACAGCTGGCACTTACAGACCTTAACATATGCTTCCAAGATGGCATGGATTTTGGTCTCCTAAAACAGATTATGTGTCAAGGACATCAATAATAGCTAATGACAGGGCCTACCTCTCTCAATCTCTCAAGATTTTTCACTACTAGACCAATGTGAGCCTGGGCATGCAAGAGTACATATGATGATAAATCATACACTATCATCCCACTAGCAACGCACCATAAACCTGAGCCTGTGTATGGAGAGGGAGGCGGGTTCACATAACCAGCTGAACATCTCATCCACTAGCCCTATATATGAAGGAGATAAGTGAAGGGGCAGTGAGGGCAGTGATATCACAGCCACAAACTAACCAATTAGGTCATCTAGAATAATGTACTTCTGAACAACGTGGAAGTGAGAGTGGCACTGTTGCTGGATCTCCTGTGACGAGAGAAAGTGAGAGAGAGTGGGGGGAGGAGTCATGTGAACAACTCACTGCAGATGGTGATGCTTCAATCTCTTGGAATATCTGGTGAGGGAGAAGCCTGCAGGACAAAGGTGGATCACACACAAACACTACACACTTGAGCAAGGCATAGCCCCCTACGCATTGCTCCAGTATTTGGTGGGCAGCCAACCCCACTCTCTTCCACTTGGGAGAGTCCTGCTACGCAGCACCTGAAGCCAAAGGTAAAGGCCCTGCATCAAGCTGCAGTCACCATGACATGCTGGAGCACTTGCCTTTTCTACCTGGACATCCACCAGAGTCTTGAAGTATGCCCAGACATAGTCGTACCAGGTGCGGCAGACTGGTAGGATCTAGTGTGATGTGATGACGTCATGCCTGTCATAGTTACCAGAGGCTGATTGCAATCAATCACCTTTGTAACATTTCCACTCAGGGCAGCATACAGAGCCTTCTCATAGATATCATATGCAGGCTGCATCGACCACGGTAGTTCTTAACACACCAACAGCAGACAAACACTGCCATACCTCATCCACCATCTTCCAGCATGTCTCTTTCCATAAATCTCTGAACTCACTGCCCTCTACCGGATCCAACTTGTCCCATGATTCTATTGAAAAGCAAACATTGCATTAGCCCAAGTGGCCAAGGGCTCCATTTTGGTGCTAGTGCTTACTCTTGTCTAAGTTAGGATCATGATGTAGCTTCCATCCATCAACCATCACAGCCTTTAATGGATTACCACTCTCCACACACATGGCCAGTCCCTGAGGAGAGTACAGACTTAGAATACTGAATGTTTGCTCCTGCACTCACCTTATCTAGCTGCCCTGCACGGAGACAGGTAAAGAGGTGCTTGTTGAGAGCCAGTTCATCTTTAACATCTAACTCTGACAATTTGCGCTTTTGTCTTGTGGGGGCATCAGGATCCTGCATGTACAACACACACTTGGTCTGTATCCTTACAAGAGTAGGTACCTAGACTGCACCAGTTCAGTGACCAGGACGTCAGAGTCAATGCCATGGGACAGGTCGTGCAGTGTGTTCTCCCGGCACACTTTGTCAGTGAAGTAGGCTGCCTTCACAGGGTACTGTTCCAATCCTACTCTAGCCACTCCCTCCAGCCAGTCTACCACGAGCTGCAAAGAGACACCTCAGATATCATGGCACCACTCATTCCTCACTTGCCTGAGCCTGCCTGACAGAACTGTCTTGTATAAAGAGACGTTCTGCCAGTTCTTTATCACTTTCTCTCTTTCTTCCCAGTCTCTCTGGCGCCCTCTCCTCCTCTGCTCCCCCTCCTCCCTCCAAACGGTCTCTACCTAACACATGCAACAGCTGCCATGTGGCCATCTCCATTCTCAGCTCAGACAGCAGCTGATCTACAGACCACCTGTACTGGGACACAGTGTGTAAGAGGCCAAATAAAGGTCACACACCACTTCACCTTGTCTGCTTTTCAAAACTAGTCAAAACATTCCATTGCACCTCACAGCACTGTTGAGAAAATTAACATTGTTTTCACACACTCTTGAGAAAATAAACATTGTTTTAACACATATACCTTGTCTGCTTACCTTCTCCAATGCCACAGCCATGTCAAGGCATTGTGATGGGCTGGAGTGTGAACAAAACTCACGATGGAAGGCCAGAACCAGGTCTCCACTCACTGCAGGAAACAAGTCATTGTTTCAATAACCTACTTGTATGTGGCATTCCAACCTTTCCGGGCTGGATCTTCCACCATTGTTGAATCCCTGTCTCCCAAGAACGTACCCTCCATCCGCAGGCTGCTGGGAGGGCCGGCATGGGTGGACATGGTCTGCAGTAAGCAAAGAACACATCTACAGGTAGTGTGGTGTGGGCAGCTGTGGTGACTCATACCATGAAGGTGTCATCTTGGGCTGGAGTTAGGGCCAAGAGCGAGTCCCTCATTCTAGAACGGCTCATCATACTTGTCTCCCCCTGAAACCACACCTACACATAACAGTGTATGGAAAAACAGCCATGTTTGTGCACTAACCAGTGGTGTAGCTATGGCGTGCAAGGGGCCCACTCTGTTTGCAGTGGGTGTGATACCAGAGGTGAGGGAGTGAGATGGGGGATCTGGAGAGAGCACTTTGTCTAGTCTAAAGAGGGCTGAAGAGTGGAGAGTTTAAACAAGCTTTTACTACCAATGCCCTTTGATAAACTTACACCGCCGTATCCTCACAGAAGTATCTTCATTCCCTTTAAGGGTACGGGTACCTTTTACTAGAGCTGAGGCTCCCTCTGTAAACCATTGCCTATGGAAATACTCCTTCAAAAACATCTGTTACCAAGAGTTCACATACCTGCCCTTCTGCACCACACTCCCTTCTCGAGTTTCCTCTCCTTCAAATTGCTTTGGGAGCTGAGAAGCCAATAACTCTAATAAACGCTACTTTACTCTGATGGCAGCTCACCTCCAACAGGTCACTCACTAGGCCCAAACCACCACCAAGCTCGTCTTTGTCAGATGGAAAGTCAAATCTTTGTGAATCCATTACACCGCTCTTCAAACATGAACATCAAGATCCTGCAATATCTCATCTCAACTGCGTGAAGCGGCATACAGCGGTTTTATACAAATGCGTGAAGCGACATACGCATGCGCGCGCAATCCGATTTGACCAGACTGCAGAGACTACAGTCTAGACTACAGTCTGGACTATTTAGACGCTAGTGCGCTTCTCCCTAGCTTCGAGTCTCTCTCTCGAAGGGAATTTTAACTTGGGTTGGACGTCACGGAAGGAATAGGGGATTTATTTGATTTTAGCAGATCCTCTACCACCATATCATGTTTACTTGTCTCTCTCTCTCTCTCTTGTCTTGACTATATATTGTACTGCAACCTCAGAGTGTTTTTACTAGGCACGGGCACCAACACACCTCCCCTCACCCTGTACATACGTCATCAAGTAGCTGTGTAGAGTCATCACACATACCCTCTCCCCTCTGTCATCACACATACCCTCTCCCCTCTGTCATCACACATAACCTCTCCCCTCTGTCATCACACATACCCTCTCCCCTCTACTATACCACAAGTAGTGTATGTGTTCATAGTGATGTCATGTGATATTGTGTGTGTGACATCATGGGCCTTTTATTTGAACCAATCCCAGTGTGTTCTGTTGTGTGTAGTCTTCAGTCTGTCTCCAAGGCCTATTACATGCCTTATACAATTTACAAGACTGTAATTATCACACAGTACGGTAGTACTGTGTATATAGGGATTGCTATGGTCTATCCCCATTGAAACCATATATAAGGATTTTGTTCATTTCACTTTCAATTTGAAGTTGATTTTACTTTTAATAATATCAAGGTGAAGAAAGTGTGAAAAATAACCAGTATACAAAAATTTGTTGTGTTGTGATGTAATATGTACATAATATCGGAAAAAATGATTTACACATTTTGTCCATGTTTTCATCATCTTCTTCTTCTTCTTCTTCTTCTTCTTCTTCTTCTTCTTCTTCTTGAATCACCGTAACTCAATAACCATAAAATCAATAAACTTGAATCTTTGCATGTAGAAATATATCATTACGTACTGGGGAATAGACATATAATATTAACCCTTGTAGTTCATGTACTACTGATCGTTATCTCTCCCAGCAATGTATTATGAATGAGGATAACTAATGAGCAAAAATCAGCAACCATGGTAACCATCAACCTGAAAGTCAGCATGTGCAGAGATATCATCGCTAATGGCAACATAATAAAATCATATGTTGGTAACCCTTGTGATTCTTGTAATACTGATGTTAACACTCCTCTCAATGTAATACATGTACATGTCACACAGTACAGTAGTACTGTGTATGTAGGGATTGCTATGGTCTATCTCCATTAAAAACCATATATAAGGTTCTTCATCACTTTCACTTTCAGTTTGCTGCTTACTGGATTTCTGTTAACATAAATATGTAGAAACTAACTGTGATTATAAAATGATAGATAAAGGGGTTAAATTAACAAGAGTCTATTTGTAAATTGTTCACCTTCCGACACTACTTCTTCCACTTGAAAAAGCGTAACTCACTAATGGTAACACATTTAAACATGAAATTTGGTACAGTGATATAGTTCCACTGTGGGTATAGTGCCTCGTCATGTTAAAAACAATGTAATTCTTGTAAAATAAACAAAAATAGCCTCAGGCTATGTATAATAGTGGAGGCCACACAATCCTATATCTGACTAATAAAAGCCCTGCTAAATGTGAAATTTTGTATGATAGTATAGTTTAATACCCCGATGATCAACATTGTGATAAAATCTCTGTAAACAATGTAAATCTTGTAATAAAACAACAAATAGCCTCAGGCAAGCATTTCTGTATCTCACTAACAAAAGCTCCACTAAATGTGGAAATCGGTGTGACAGTAAAGCTTAATACCTCAATGATCAACATTGTGATAAAATCTATGTAAACCATGTAAATCTTGTACAAAATAGCCTCAGGCAAGCATTACTGTATCTCACTAACAAAAGCTCCACTAAATGTGGAAATTGGTGTGACAGTAAAGCTTAATACCCCAATGATCAACATTGTGATAAAATCTATGTAAACCATGTAAATCTTGTACAAAATAGCCTCAGGCAAACACTACTGTATCTCACTAACAAAAGCTCCACTAAATGTGGAAATTGGTGTGGTGGTAAAGCTTAATACCCCAATGATCAACATTGTGATAAAATCTCTATAAACCATGTAAATCTTGTACAAAATAGCCTCAGGCAAGCATTACTGTATCTCACTAACAAAAGCTCTGCTATATATGGAAATTGGTGTGCTGGTAAAGCTTAATACCCCAATGATCTCTGTAAACAATGTAAATCTTGTAATATAACAACAAATAGCCTCAGACAGGCAATACCATATCTCACTAATAAAAGCTCCATTAAATGTAGAAATTGGTATGCTGGTGTATAAAGTGTAATGCACCAACGATCAACGTTATGATAAGATCTCTGTAAACAATGTAAGTCTTGTAATATAACAACAAATAGCCTCAGGCAAGCGTTACCGTATCTCACTAACAAAAGTTTCACTAAAAGTGAATATTTGTATGATGGTAAACCTAAGTACTGGCAGTTACATAATACTGGCAATTACACAGAGCCTATAACTACGCTATTATCTGTACTGCTATTTCAGTTTAACTGATGTACAATGCATTAGCTAAACTGCAAAATGTACCTAGGTCCAGAAAAAAAATGACAGGAGACAAGTAAATAAAAAATTTAGGAAATTTGAAAGGAAATATAGGGATTGCATAAAAAGGAAAGGAGACAAGATTGGGACACAGACATGTTATGATATATCGATGTACCCATAATGTTACGTTGATATATCATAACATGTCTGTGTCCCAATCTTGTCTCCTTTCCTTTTTATTTCCTTTCAAATTTCCTAAATTTTTTATTTACTTGTCATGTAAAAAACTGGCAGCTTCTGTTCCAATAGATGTAGTTTATGTGCACCAACATGACTGAGGTATCAGTTATTGTCACCTCTCTATTAGGGCAAAGCAATATGGCTTTGCGTCTTTTTATGATGTCATTTTTAATTGAATTATGAGTGTTCAATTTGAATTCTGCACATGTGCACTTCGAAAGATCAAAGCTCATCCATATATATTATATTTGTCACACACGCGCGCGCAGGGGCAAGGGTCAGAGCAGTAATGAGGTTGGTGTACAGTGAAATATTATAGTGCACAGAATACAGTAACATCTGCATGTGTTCCAGTCACAGCATACTGACTATCCGCTCTAGGTCTGTTGAGAGGACTAGTATAATAGTGGAGTGACCCAAAATCCAAAATTTCGATCCACCTGTACATTCCTGGGGCAGTTTGTGACAAGCATTACGCAGGTTGGGCTTCCCTCAGCTTACGAGCGGCCTCCTCTTGCTTGAGATAGTCTGGAAGAGTGTACTACCATCAAAAGACTATATCTAATGTACACACACACTCACTGTTTCTCCGAATTCCATAGAGAATGCCAACAGTCAGGAGAGAGTACCTGCAAAACTGGAGGTAAAAGGCAGTGTTTAGCAAGGACGCATTAAGGTATAGTACCCATCACCTTTATCAGCGGAGAAACAGCCATATTGTTTATCGAGAGCCCACGACGCACGTGACCATGCAGTAGCTGCCGTGTTCCGTTCTGCACTGTGCCTTAGTAGTTCCCACACTCCAGTAACTGTGCAGGTGTGCTCAGGCTGGGCCTACGACTGAAAGACTAGCATGAATAGCAGTCAGAGGGACGAGGACGTTTTCGGGTTACTGGTCACAGCCTGCTACGTAGCTTATCATAGTGGTCGGCCGGGTAGGCCCGTCACGGCTTCATATGGGTCTGAATGTGGAAGAATGGAAGAATAGGAATAGACGATTGGAAGGATTGCATAATCGCCGTTGAATAAAGGCTATGGAAGAAAGGAAAGTCAGCGCTAGCCCGCTTGGCGTCCCTCCCATTGCTTCCCACCATGAGAGACTGATTGGAGAGGTGGAAGGCAGCGACGGCCAATTGGGAGCCATCTTAAGGTTAGGTCTGTGGTGATTGGCCTGGAAAGGCATCCTCCCTTGTTTTGGGCCCTACCTTATTAGGACCTTATACGAAGAGGAAGAACAAGAGTCTTTCCATGAAAGCCTGACTATGCGTATCAAGGCCCACGAAAAAGATATTGAACGAATGTGTAACAAAAACTACCAGGGCTTCATTGAGTCGGTTGGTGAACTGCTTAAGGTCAAGAGTGATGCCATGAAGTTGAAGGTACATTCCTGATGTTCATGTGCGTGCACTGATGGGAAGTGAGCATTTAAACATTTTTGCAGCGTAAAGTTCAAGAGGTTAACCTCACTATTCAGGACACGGGCCAGCAGGTATTCCATTTTACTATAAAGTCTCTCCTTGTACAGCTGTAGCTCTAAACCTGTAGCTGATGCAGAGCGCAGCAGAGCTTCACCAAGCCCGCCATGTGCAGAAGAACATATTGTCCACTATGGAAGCTTTAGGACTCTGTATTCCTGGTGAGTACACTTGTTTACTTGACTGTGTTTACAACTACACATATATGTAGTATTACAACAGTACTGCAAGCTGAAGGAGCAGATGGAGGCCAGGGAGTTCTATTCTGCACTGAAGACCCTCGAACAGCTGGAACACACATACCTACCTCAAGTGAAGGGGTAGGCAGGGGAGGGGGGGGGAGGATGTGAACTGTAGTGTAGTACCCAGGGCCGTATGTATGTACATGGGATGGCCCGCACTATGTGTTCCTTCTACCTTCTCAGATACACTTTCTCTGATCTGCTGAATAAAGAAATTCCCAAGCTGAGGAATTCCATTCAAGATCAGTCAAGTGACGAGCTGACTGTGAGTTCCGTTGGCTTGTACAATGAGAAAGATTCATCTCGTTGCGTGCACATCATTCTGCAGGATTTCCTTGCAAATGTACGTGAGAAGTCCATATTTATTGGGGAAGTTGCCATGCACCAGGTAACCTCTGGTTGTTTGTATATCTTGCTACCATTGGATAATCTCTTGTGTAGGCTGCACGGCAGTGGAACCTTGAACTACCTCGAGACATTGACTCCCTTCTAGATGAGTCTCAAGCACCAGACCCCGATGTGTGTGCACAGGACCTCATTGACTTCTCTCCTGTCTACCGCTGTCTACATATCCACACTGTTCTGGTGAGAGGGAGAGAACAATACTTGCATGTTCTGCACTAGCGTGAACTTCTCCTCTTGTAGGGCAAGCGAGAGCAGTTCATAGAGAACTACCGCAGTGGTCGACGTAGCCAAGTGAGGCTGGCCATCAAGCCACGTAGTGTGTGGGTAGGCCAAGGCTGCTCCAATATGTGGAATTGGAGAGTGTAACCAAATTCTTTCTGTTGCAACTAGAAAGGAGAGATTAATGACTTCAAGTGCTATTTCTATGGAATTATGGGGCGAGTGTTCCAATCTTAATAGTTTTTTGTGACTTCATTCTACCTGTGGTCTGCTGTGCAGGTTTTTTGTGGTGGAGGACACGATACTACACACTACTCAGGAACTGGGCCCCCACAAGGGTGAGGGGGAGGGCCTTGTAACTCGGAAGATTGTGCATGAGTTCTGGCAGATGGCCCTGTCGGAGGTCCTGGCTGTGCTAAGGAACAACTGTGTGAGTTTTTGACTAACAGGGGCTCTGGTAGCTCTGGGTATCAGTAGAATGCCTTTGACCCTGTATTTCCGCTCTAAAACAGAACTCCTGCCGAAATTATCACCTCCTCCTGAAGGTGAAACAGCTGGTGGTGTGGCTGTGCCATGCTCTGCGGGGCTATGGCTTTGCTGTGGACAAACTGTACGAAGTCCTGCTCGAGATCAGGTACAGGCTTTTCTATTGTAGAGAGATTGCTGAGGGCTGGTCTTTATTGCAGAGAGCAGTATGATGAGGTTCTAATGAAGGCATGGGGAGACTCCTTCACGTAAGTAGTCATCTGGCCCTTCTTTGTTGGCTCCATTTACAATGCATCTCTTGTGCAGTCAGATTTTCACCAATGACAACTACACACCTGTCGTGGCCGAGACAGAGGAGCAGTATCAAGGAGTGCTTGAACTATTTCCATACAATGATGTGGAATTGGTTGCTTCCCCTTTCCCCAAGTGCTTTCCTTTCTCAGGGATGGTGGGGCAGGTGTACTGCCAGCTGGAGGCCTTTGTACGCAATTGCAATGACTATGCAGATCGACTCAACCTCAGGTTTTTGTTGTGTGTGTGTGTGTGTGTGTGTTGATTGTCATTTTTGCCATACAACATACGCAGTCAAATGGAAGTGTGTGACATAGTCAGCAAATCAGTCAACCTCCTTCTCAGCAGAACTATGAGCAGTATGTCTGTCTTGCAAGTAGTAATGTAATCTGTTAACACGTGTGTTTGTAGGCAGCTTGTCCCGGTTGGTTCACGGGGAGGGGCTAACCATCCCACAGCTGGGCCAGGTCTGGGTCAACATTGACCATCTTGCCAATTCCATCCACCAACTGGAAAAGTTCATTGTCAATACTGTGACAAAGTCAGTCTCTAACATTTTTGTGTTCATGTTAATAATGAAACTCTTACTCCCTTCACAGGACAGAAAGTGAGGGTGTGTCTACTGTTCGGCTATATGGAGGCTCTACATTTAAGGTGTGTTCTACTGTCACAAGTCCACCAATTTGCACAGTGTGTGTGTGTGTGTGTGTGTGTGTGTGTGTGTGTGTGTGTGTGTGTGTGTGTGTGTGTGTGTGTGTGTGTGTGTGTGTTAGGATGCTAAAGTGGCAGCAGAGCAACAGATAATTGTGCGGTTGACTGCCAAGTGTGCTGAAATTATGGAGTGTGCTGCTTATGATTGGACAACCAAGGAGGTTCGGGAGAGGCCCAGTGACTACCTCAATGACTGCTTGCACTACCTAGAAACCACATTCACTGCTCTCCAGATATTGCCAGTCAGACAAACACTCATCTATATTCACTACAAGGCCCTTGATGGTAGACTGTTCTATTGCAGGAGGAGTTGGTGAGCAACGTGTGCCACCAAGCACTCAAGAACTTGTCTTTGCAGATGGAGAGTGTTCTGCTGGCTGATAACCCCAAGGTCTCCATGGATGGAATCCGGAGTTTCAATGTCGACCTCACGTGCTGCCAGAGTGAGCTCTAGTCTCTTACAGTCTCTTCCCTTCTTTTACTCACCATCTGTGCAGAATTTGTGATGTCAACGGTGACAAGATACTCTTACTTGAAAGACACGGATGCTGTCCTTGCCTTTGAGCCCCTCAGACAGGTTTGTGCATGAATGGCATTGTGTGTGTATACTCAATGACTCTGGTCCATCATGCTCAGCTAGTGGATGTGTTCCTGAATGAGAAGTGGTCAGACTATGTCTCTAAGTATCCTAACCTATCTGAGAGACACAAAAATGTGTCTCCACGCAGTGTGTACGGCCTGCTCACCAGGTAAACACACACATGGGGGTGGGACCTGCACAAGTGTGGGGTTGTTAGGACTAGACAGCACCCTTTTCAAAATCAGTTCATCAAAGCAGTTATGACGGGTGAGTACGTGTGTGTACATGGCTCCAGTGTACATGCCCCTGCAGGCTGAAGGAAGGTGAAACAAAAAAGAAGCGCAGGTTTCAGTCTCAGTCAATGGCAAAGAGAGATCGCCTGAAATATTATGAACTGATTTTGAAAAAACTTGAAGAGTTTATGTGACTAGCCACGGCGTTGTGTATACCATTCCCAATCTTGTCTGTACATGTATGTTAGACACAGGTTCCTTCCATGTAATTGTATTCTCATTAAAATTATGGTGCAGTGTTCCCATAGAATGCATCATATGCTGTGTATCCAGTGGTGTACTGCTGTGTGTTGCATGTGCAGGCTGCGACAGGCAGAGAAAAAGAAGAACAAACTACCCATTCATGTTAAGAACCCTGCAAAGAAGAAAGATCCTAAGAAGTTAGCTCTGATAACCTTGGAGGACAAGATGGCAACTGAAGGGCTTGCCTTTAGCTCATCTCCACTGACTCTGCATGGAAAGAAGGCGAAGGCCTCACCAACCTCCCTGACTTAAGACTTAAGACAATCACAGTATACCACAACAATGTTTGTAGTCTATCACAGTAGTATTCACCTCATTCATGTAGTTTTAGTCTTCACCACAGCATTCATGTAGATCTATGTCCACGTATATAGACTATATACGGAGTCCACATCAATATATAGTCATGGAACCGACGGGCTGCATATGGTTGGCGCGTACATATACGTGCAGTTCGGCCCCCTTACAAATGTTTTGGGGTTACAGTACACACAGTAGACTAATAAAGGCGCACTCATGCGCGCGCAGAGCTGATTCATGGTGCCACGTGTAACCGTAAGTTAGTACGGCAATGGAAGACGAGGATTCGATGGATTCAGTTGCTATTGAGCCGATGCTCGATTTTTGGGGTGAGTAAGTGGTGCTTGTGCCGATGTATGTATTCGAACAGTGCCTTGTCTGTAGGCGTTGAGCTGACAGGAAAACACCGCAAGCTGCAGTGGCCCAGATCAGGCGAGGAACCTGAACCTGATGTCACCGTTCGTCTGGAGCTCAGGCAGGTGAGTTCTCTCGCGCGCTCTAGTTTTCGGAGTTGTTTAGTTCTGTATGTATGCAGGCGTGCCTAGGTGCAAAGGCTAAACCAGGTGAACGGAATGTAGTGGAACTGACAGCAGAGGATGAAAATGGACAGGAGGTCACCCATGCCATTCTCTCTCTCTCTGTGGGTGGCACAGAACAGGTGAGAATGAATGTGTGGGAAGTGGCTGCCTCTCCCAGGCTCCTGGCATCTCGTGCTGTTGGGCTTCCTGAGGCAAGCCTATACAGTCTCTGGTGGTAGTTTGGTCTTGTTGATATCTTCATAGATTAGCTACAAGATTTCAGCCCCAGATACACTTTTTCAACGTCTCCCACAGTACAATCGGTCATTGCAGCCTACCTAGCCTCCAATATACATGCATTTCTTTATTGCAGTCGCCACTTTTTCTGGAGGTATTTCCACCTGTGACCTTCAATCTTGCATCAGGTGAAGGTCCAGGGATTTGTGTTCTGATTTCATGATGCATGTTGTGGACTGTTCCGCTCTGTACAGGATCAGGACCCCTGCACATAGTGGGAACTGTTCATACAGGTACTTGTTCACTCCGCAATGCTTACCCTTCATGGATGGGTCCCTGTCCCTTCTCAGAATTTGATGAGACTGCATCAGATGAGCTGGATGAAGAAGACGGTAATGCTGTCCATGTTATGAGATGGTGTGTGTGTGTGTGTGTGTGTGTGTGTGTGTGTGTGTGTGTGTGTGTGTGTGTGTGTGTGTGTGTGTGTGTGTGTGTGTGTGTGTGTGTGTGTGTGTGTGTGTGTGTGTGTGTGTGTGTGTGCGCGCGCTCATGGTGTACGTATGTCCTATATAGTGAGCTTGTCCACTCCGGAGTTGATGAAGAATAGGAAAAGACCTGCAGAATCTCCTCCCAGCAAGGCAGCCAAAACCATGAAACTAGGTTCAGATATGCTCTTGTACCTAGCTGCACCACTATTGGTACTGTATGCTGGTATTATTACCACACTATGTATAATTATACAGTTAAGGAAAATGGTGATGAGATGGAGACCTCAGTGGGTCAAGAGAATGGCTCAGAGGTATGTGGTTATGTTGATCCATTGTTTGGGGAGCCATACGATGCTGTAATGACAGGAGTCTGATGATGAAGAGGAATCTGACTCCGAGGGGGAGGAGGAAGATGAAGAGGAAGATGAAGAGGAAAAGGTTACAAGGAAGACGCCAGTGAAGGTAGGCAGTTGGATTAGTCTAGGGGCTTGCTAGACTAGTAGTTGGATTGGAGGGCAAAATTTAGTGCTCTTTCCCTTGCAGCCCACTGTAGTGAGCAAACCAAAGGTTAAGTCTGCACAAAAACCTCCAAAGTCTCTGGTAGGTGTTATGAGAGGTGTGTGCCTACTAAAATGATATTTCTTATGTAGGCAGAGCGACCACAATTTAAGACCCCACAGCCACTCAAAGGGTCCAAAGCATCGGGCAAAGTCACCCTCTCAGCCCCTGCCACTGTGAGTGCATAGAGGAATATAGCATTGCTTGCTGGTATCATTACTTCTTGCAGCCGGAGCAACAATCTAAGAGTGCGAAGAAGATAGCAAAGGTACATGCTGTGTTAGATTGTACCCTATTACCTGTGCATATTCACTGTTTGTCCACTGCTTGGGTCACACCCATCCTCTGTGATCTGGTTCCACAGAAGAAACTGGCAAAGGCAACCAAGCACCACTAACTGTGGATGGTGTTAATGTTAATAGGGCACCTGTTGGCTGACTAGTGTACTGCTAGTGTGTATGTACTGTACATGTGATGAACATGTTTAATTGCCAAATAGCTTTAGGGGGAGCTACTTTTGCATGATGAAAGAATTATTCACGGCCAGCTAGCATTTTTTCCCCCAGTCAACAATGAGCATTGAGGACATGAAAGAGAAGCTGAAGAAGGTCAGTCACACCGATTGAGAATAGCAAGGTTTATGTGTATGTTCTGCAGACTCCAAATCTGCCCAAGAAATTGGATAAGTTTGGGAACTATGTCCAGCACAATTTCAAGTTAACAGATGACAAGGTGTGTGTTCACTGTGTTCTCCATGAGTTCCGTGCAGTGCAACATGTCTTGTTGCTATGTAACCAGCAGATTAAGAAGGAGCTGTGGGAGTTTGCCCAGAAGATGCGGGCGGCCAAGTGATGTAACCCTGCCACAGCTGAACATTGTGTTTGTGTGTGCCACATGCGCCCAAATTTATTCACACAATGTCATTGAATTCTGCTACAGTTTCATGTGTGACTGTATGCGATTAATATTGCTGTTAATCCTGTCCCATGTTGTTATTACAATGTGGATTTTTTGCTGTACTGCGGATCCCCAGGCAGTCTGAAGAAATCAATGCCTCTTCTTACTGTGACAGTCATTATGGCTCCAACCTTTGACTTCTCGGTGGCAAGTTGCAATATGGCCTCTGCTACCTGTTCTGGGCTATATACACAGTATCATGATGGCACGAGGCTGTACACAGCTGGTTTCTCACATACCGAAGGAGTCCAACACTGCTGATAAGCTGCTGCATACCAGGAGGACCCAAGCTGGAAAGTAAGTCTTTACTGACCATGTTTGTGTCTGTGAATTCTGGACACACACAGTTCACACGCACTCCATCCTGCCCCAGGCAGTCCTATAGCATGTCTAACGTTATGTCACTGGAGACTGACATCCTTTAACTCACTGTCATGCTGCGGGTGAACCCAACAATGCCATGCTTACTAGCACAGTAATTGGGGGCAAAGGGCATAGGAAGAATCCCTGCATGTGTAGAATGGCATCACAATACACTTGGTATAATGCTGTGTTAGGATACAGCCTACCTCCCATTGAGGCCACATTAATGACAGTACCTCCTCTTCCACCTCTATTATGAGACATGAACTCCAAAGCCAGGTACGTGCTCTCCATCATGCCAATCTAGAAATGTTCCACATGCACAGTGACAGATGATGTTCCCTGCACTTTACCATGTTCACAGCAATCATCTTCTTCCAATTCTGTTCATCAGCAATTCCCGCATTGTTACACAGAATATCAATCCCCTCAAATACGTCTTGTGTGACCTGGAACATGTTCCTCTGTACCAATCATAAAAATTCCACCCCTTGGTAAGTATTTGTAGTGCACTGTGTGTGTGATGTACACAAACCTCACCAGCTGCACTGAGTCAGTCACATCAGTAGGAATAAAAGTCACCATCTCCTTGCCAAACTCCCCCTGGAGGGCATTGCAGGTAGCCACGCCCACCGTCTCACTGACATCTGCTAGGCTTACCTACGGCGTAGCAGCGAAAGCAAATACTTGTAAAAGCTAGATTTATGCATTAAACCTTGGCTCCATGTTGGAGCATTAAACGTGCAGTAGCCAGTCCTATGCCTTGAGCTGCACCAGTGATAAGAGCAACTTTGTTTTTTAGCAGAGCCATGTTTACGAATTATGGTGACCCAGTTTAATACGTGGCCTGTCGCACAAATAGAAATTGTAACTGTGTGGGCCACTATATACAAGATACAATGAACGAACCCACGCTGACCTACCCTCCGGATTGGGAAGATGAGGAGCGGATGCATTTTCTGCTGGGTCCGTTTCCTCCCACAGCTCTACTGAGTGTGACAGACCAAAAGGTTCGATTCTGGAGTTCGTTAGTTTGCAGCACGTGTCGCCTGCTCCGTCAGCCTGTGTTCTCAGAAAGACAAATGGCGCAGAGGTGAGTGCACGATACAGAGGCAGTATAGCATGTATCCGGGTACCTCCACATGGCTGCTCTTGCATGCTAGATTACAGTGGCGAGGGCGGGCACCATCTTGCCTGCGTTGCGTCCTGCATCTGATGGAACAGACCGGACAGTTGTGCTTGCTGCAAGAAACAGAGGAAGGCAGAGGCAGGGTGTCTAGTTGGTTCTCGTGGGGTATTTCTGTAGTCAGCAGACCCATCAAATGGTTTTGGCGCAGCTATCTCTCTTCCAATAACCCACCACTGGGCAACAATGTCTATGTGGATACACAGCTGTTACAGGTGCGTCCATTAAAAAAAGAGCATGTTTAATTAAAAGTGTTGTTTTTCCTCATGTCTGCTGGTACGCATGTATGCAGGAACTAGCAGACTTAGTTCTTCAACAGTTGCAGTCCCGAGTAGTGTTCAGGAATACAGACCAGTTATTGACTAGATCCCAGCTGAAGCTAGTAACTGGGGAGCTGGTAGAGGCCTCCTCTGTGTGGGTTGTGGAGCAGGAGCTAGTACGACAGGGAAGACTGAGCATCAGGATGTCCAAAACTGGATTACAGGCATGAACTGGACTCCCTATTAGGAATATACCACCACTTACTGTACACACACACAAAGGTGGTGAAGTTCATTGCAGTTGGAGAAAATGAGCCTGTACATGTGTCGGACATGGATGAGGGTATACTCAGGTACTGCTCTGTGATGTGTTGCTTTAGCAAGTAATAAAGTGAAGTGTTGCTGCAGTCTCAAGGCAAGTGTTACAACACTTGAGACACACATATCGGCTCTTGAGGAAACAGTTAGGAGGTATGTGTGCATGTGTCATGTATTGAACATTTTTTTTAAGGTGTTCATAGGTTAAAGGCTAAGGCCAAAGGCAACCTTCAGCACAATCAAAGGCAGCAGGCACGTGTTGTGTGCATGCAATAGACTGACATTGATATAACTGCTCTCTGTGCAGGCTGTAGGCTGTATGCGTAGATGCCACAAGCTGCAACAACTCCTGTCTAGTAAGATAAAAATGTTGGATAACCTGCAGCACATCCTGCACCAGATTCAGATGGCAGAGACTGATGTCATGGTAACATATACAGTTACAATGCAATATGATGCAACTATGCCTGTGTAGGTACTTGAGGCGTACCGTAAAGGTACAGAGGTCCTGAAAACCATTCACAAAGAGTCCAATCTTTCACTCCTGGAGGCAGAGAAAGCAGTTGATGAACTAAATGAGGTAATCCCTTGTTTTCCTACTGAAGACCTCTCTGTTCTAATGTACAAGCATGTGAACAGGCAGTGCAGGATAGTGAGGAGGTGAGTGCTGTGCTGGGAGAGGGTGTAGAATGTGGTGTGGAAGATGAGCAGGAGTTGGAGAGGGAGCTGCAAGACCTACTGGATATGGATTCAGGTACCCCATTGTCTCTGTGTGTAGTGTTGTGTTAATGCCCTCTATAGCAGAGAGTCACGGGCATGGAACTGGAGATGTTGAGGAAGATAGTCTGGCTGAAAGGCTGTCTCAGCTGACTATTCCACCAAACAGGGATCCCCTGGAGTCTGGAGCAAGACCCAGTGTCGTGCTGGCTAGTGGAGAAAAGACAAAGGCACCCAGTAGCAAACACTGCCAACCACAGCTCACATAAATTCATTTCAAAAGAAAATTATTACATGTTTAACAAGCTCCACATCTGAGAAAATGGTTATAAATGACTTGCAGTGGCAGGGCAGCTGCTAGAAGACCAAGGCTACACAGACATGCCATCCAAACCAGTGAATTGGCAGCACTGGCCATGAACCATGTGGAGTAGAGCCCCAGCAGCAGGGTCAGTAGAGCACCACAGTAATTTACCGCCCCACACACAGCATGTAGTCGCTTGAGAGTGACCAGCCTCAGTTTGAAAGGTAATACACTGGGCCACATGACAGCAATACCACCAGCAGCCTGCATTGCAATGCCTCCACACACAGAGATGCCCACTACCCCATGCCAGGAGGTGTAATGCTGCTTGCCAGCTTGAACTTTGTTGGTAGTGATGACAGCCAGTCCAGTATAAGCACAGAGCAAAGTGCAGGACTGCAGCACCCAGTGCCACTGCACTTTATAGCTTCTGCTAGACTCCTGCACCGGAGATGACCACACAGAGAAGAGCAGCACTGCCTCAGACATGAGGAGGCCAAACTACAAAGAAAATCACGCCCTCATCAAGAACTCATCTTGTGCACAACATTCTCTTTGACCTACTGCTATAGACATGAGGGTGGGATGCCACGAGAACAGACCTGTAGAGTAAGTGAACAATAATCATGACTGCACTGGTAGAGACAGCACAGTAGAGTTTATACTGACTGCTAGAGGGCTGTGCGGTCCATACCACCAAAACAGTAAAGAACAGGATAGCCACGTGGGGTAGACCACCCAGTGCGAGGCTAACATAGGATCTTCGGGAGGTCGGGATACCTGAAAACAATTTCATGTACTAATAAATCAAAAAAATGTACACAATCTCACTCAGATGCTTCTCAACCATGCTGTCCCACATATTCTCAAGCCTCTCAAAGCCAGCCTGCAATTCTCGGTGACCCTTTCTCACTGACATCCTGGACGCGGTCACCGTAGGTGCAAAAGTTCGGAGTACAACTATATAGCTCCTCCCCATTGTCGTTTAGTAATCCAGGCCAGAAACCAGAGGGCAGAGGCCAGAAACTAGTCTCGTGCCCAGAAACTGATCCTGATCCAGAATGGAATCTGCGGAATCTATTTTTGCGTGTTGCACGCACTTAGAGGCGATCCATTTGTGTGTAGTATGCGAGAATGGCTCGCATGCAAGAGTGGCTCGGCTGGCCGGCCAACCGTTTGGCCGCCTGACAATAAGCGCAAATAACCAATAAAGCACCAATAAGCGCTCTATAAATGTATGCAGCAGTGGGTGTATGCACTGGTTATAGTTGGTATGCAGGAACGGGTTCTTGTGTGGCTACAGTACGTACGTATAATTCTCCTTGTGTATACATAGAGGCTCATCGATTATGCAGGAGTGACTCATAATCATTGAGTATATGATTTGATACGAGGGGTATCAAGTGAAATTAAGAAATCGCGTAGGCTAGAGAGCTCTGTGTCAGACCCCTCGTAGTGATAGTCATGACAGGAGTGGCTCCCTTGTGTATATAGTTGAATGTAGGAGTGGCTCCGCTTATACACTAGGTAGCATGTAGGAGTGGCTCCGCTTATACACTAGGTAGCATGTAGGAGTGGCTCCGCTTATATACTAGGTAGCATGTAGGAGTGGCTCCGCTTATATACTAGGTAGTAGCTCATTTCCTATATACTAGGTAGCATACAGGAGTGGCTCGTTGCCTATATGCTAAGTAGCGTGCAGGAGTGGCTCATTGCCTATATTGGAGTTAGTGGCTCACTCCCTAGTATATAGGCAACGAGCCACTCCTGCATGCTACCAGCAACGAGTCGAGCCACTCCTGCATGCTACCTAGCAAATAGGCAACGAGCCACTTCTGCATGCTACCTACTATATAAGCAAAGAGCCACTCCTGCATGCTACCTAGTATATTGGCAATGAGCCACTCCTGCATGCTAATTCTTATATAGGTAACGAGCCACTCCTGCATGCTACCTAGTATATAAGCAATGAGCCACTCCTGCATGCTACCTAGTATATTGGCAACGAGCCATTCCTGCATGCTACCTAGTATATCGGCAACGAGCCACTCCTGCATGCTACCTAGTATATCGGCAACGAGCCACTCCTGCATGCTACCTAGTATATCCGCAACGAGCCCCTCCTGAATGCTACCTAGTATATTGGCAATGAGCCACTCCTGCATGCTAATTCCTATATAGACAACGCGCCACTCCTGCATGCTGATTCCGAGCCACTCCTGCACGCTACGTACGTACCTAGTATATAGGCAACGAGCCACTCCTGCACGCTACGTACGTACCTAGTATATAGGCAATGAGCCACTCCTGCATGCTAATTCCTATATAGGCAATGAGCCACTCCTGCATGGTACCTATAGCTAGCTAGTATGTAGACAACGCGCCACTCCTGTATGCTGATTCCTATATCGGTAACGAGCCACTCCTGCACGTTATACGTACGTACGTACCTAGTATATAGGCAACGAGCCACTCCTGCACGCTACCTAGTATATAGGCAATGAACCACTCCTGCATGCTCTACATCAGTGGCATATTTTATTAAATGGAATATATAATACACAATACACATTATAGCTAGATCGAGCTACTAGTGCTGCATATCAAGCTACGTAAAAACACCTACTAGATATAGTGCTCCCTCACGCCTCAGCCCTCTTGGTAGCCTGGGAGGGCGGGTAATGGTCGCTTCGCAAGTGTTAGCCAGTGATGGTTGCTCTTCGTAAAGTCCATTCGCGTTCACTTGCCCACGGAAGTAGTTGCGGTAGAGTATGCTTACGTAGTAGCGCGTCACACGTTTACTTAGCGGAATAATTGTGGGTTTTGATATGCGCGGGTAAATGGAGCCAAACGACGCTGCTATTTTGCGCTGATATTCCAGCGCTTTTTCTGTTCGTGCTGTCTGGCTAGCTTCTCTTCTAGTAAGTTAACATCGTTGTTGAACTAATAAAACCTGGTTTTCTGTAGAACAGATAGGGCCTCGATTTCTAAATAACGCACGCCTACATTCCGTGCGGTTAATGGCACGCTCTATACTTTGCTTATGTGACATACAGCGATATTCGGACTGGTAAGGCGTAGAGCTTTGTGAAAGGTACCAAAAAAATCGTAGGGGAATAAGCTAGCTGTTGGTGTTTGAAATTCTGAAATTGGACAAGATATAAGAAAGTTATTGCAAATATTCGAGGTGCCAAGTCAACGCGAATGGACTTTAGTAATGTTATGGCAAATCACTGGCTTTTGGACAGAATACATTTCTTTGTCCTCTTCCAGTCCAATTACGAACTCCAACCAAACCACTCCCTGTCTACTTCCGGTGTCATATCCGTTCCAATTCTTACCCTAGCCCTCGCCCGATAAACTTCCGGTGTCACATCCGGTCCGACATCCGGTCATAGGCCTCTTCCGATCAACTTCGGGTGTCATATCCTGTTCGCCTCCCTTGACATATCCGGTCCAATTTCCCGCCCTAACCCAACTTCCGGTGTAACATCCGTACACTTTCGTTTGAACATCCGGTCCGACTTCCGGCCCTACCCCTATCCCTATTAGCTACCTGCGTCACATCCTGGCAGCCTCCGGTGGAACATCGGGTCCAATTTCTGGCCCTAGCCCTTGCCTATTCAACTTCCGCTTTCACATCCTGTCCACTTCCCGTGGCACATCCGGTCCAATTTCCGGCCCTACCCACTGCCTATTCAACTTCCGCCTCCACATCCGGTTCACTTCCTGTGACACATCCGGCCCAATTTCCGGCCCTAGCCCTTGCCTATTCAACTTCCGCTTTCACATCCGGTCAACTTCCGGTCCAATTTCCGCCCCTAGCCCTTGCCTATTCAACTTCCGCTCTCACATCCGGTCCACTTCCGGTGGCACATCCGGTCCGGCTTCCGGCACAAGAGCTAGGGCTAGAAACCATCCCTAGGGCTAGGGCTAGGGCTAGGGCTAGGGCTAGGGCTAGGGCTAGGGCTAGGGCTAGGGCTAGGGCTAGGGCTAGGGCTAGGGCTAGGGCTAGGGCTAGGGCTAGGGCTAGGGCTAGGGCTAGGGCTAGGGCTAGGGCTAGGGCTAGGGCTAGGGCTAGGGCTAGGGCTAGGGCTAGGGCTAGGGCTAGGGCTAGGGCTAGGGCTAGGGCTAGGGCTAGGGCTAGGGCTAGGGCTAGGGCTAGGGCTAGGGCTAGGGCTAGGGCTAGGGCTAGGGCTAGGGCTAGGGCTAGGGCTAGGGCTAGGGCTAGGGCTAGGGCTAGGGCTAGGGCTAGGGCTAGGGCTAGGGCTAGGGCTAGGGCTAGGGCTAGGGCTAGGGCTAGGGCTAGGGCTAGGGCTAGGGCTAGGGCTAGGGCTAGGGCTAGGGCTAGGGCTAGGGCTAGGGCTAGGGCTAGGGCTAGGGCTAGGGCTAGGGCTAGGGCTAGGGCTAGGGCTAGGGCTAGGGCTAGGGCTAGGGCTAGGGCTAGGGCTAGGGCTAGGGCTAGGGCTAGGGCTAGGGCTAGGGCTAGGGCTAGGGCTAGGGCTAGGGCTAGGGCTAGGGCTAGGGCTAGGGCTAGGGCTAGGGCTAGGGCTAGGGCTAGGGCTAGGGCTAGGGCTAGGGCTAGGGCTAGGGCTAGGGCTAGGGCTAGGGCTAGGGCTAGGGCTAGGGCTAGGGCTAGGGCTAGGGCTAGGGCTAGGGCTAGGGCTAGGGCTAGGGCTAGGGCTAGGGCTAGGGCTAGGGCTAGGGCTAGGGCTAGGGCTAGGGCTAGGGCTAGGGCTAGGGCTAGGGCTAGGGCTAGGGCTAGGGCTAGGGCTAGGGCTAGGGCTAGGGCTAGGGCTAGGGCTAGGGCTAGGGCTAGGGCTAGGGCTAGGGCTAGGGCTAGGGCTAGGGCTAGGGCTAGGGCTAGGGCTAGGGCTAGGGCTAGGGCTAGGGCTAGGGCTAGGGCTAGGGCTAGGGCTAGGGCTAGGGCTAGGGCTAGGGCTAGGGCTAGGGCTAGGGCTAGGGCTAGGGCTAGGGCTAGGGCTAGGGCTAGGGCTAGGGCTAGGGCTAGGGCTAGGGCTAGGGCTAGGGCTAGGGCTAGGGCTAGGGCTAGGGCTAGGGCTAGGGCTAGGGCTAGGGCTAGGGCTAGGGCTAGGGCTAGGGCTAGGGCTAGGGCTAGGGCTAGGGCTAGGGCTAGGGCTAGGGCTAGGGTCCCTTGAAGATGTTTAAGTCTAGAAATTCGATGCGCTCATTACTAATGCTCCACGTGAATCTTAGAGTTCTATGTGCTTTGTTAAGCCTATCTAAAAAAACGTCTAGTTCGCTCCTAGTCCCCGTCCAGATGCATAAGATGTCATCTATGTAACGCTTCCAGACAAGAGGCAGGATAGGTTCCTGAGCAAGGAAGGCTCGTTCAAATCTGTCCATGAACAGATTGGCATATGAAGGAGCCATCTTTGTCCCCATCGCCGTACCCTGGATCTGCTGGTAGATCTGG
>OZ019949.1:8807912-8883586 GCA_963970385.1 Theonella swinhoei | reverse complement strand
TAGCCCTAGGCCCTAGCCCTAGCCCTAGCCCTAGCCCTAGCCCTACCCCTAGCCCTAGCCTAGCCCTAGCCCTAGCCCTAGCCCTAGCCCTAGCCCTAGCCCTAGCCCTAGCCCTAGCCCTAGCCCTAGCCCTAGCCCTAGCCCTAGCCCTAGCCCTAGCCCTAGCCCTAGCCCTAGCCCTAGCCCTAGCCCTAGCCCTAGCCCTAGACCTAGCCCTAGCCCTAGCCCTAGCCCTAGCCCTAGCCCTAGCCCTAGCCCTAGCCCTAGCCCTAGCCCTAGCCCTAGCCCTAGCCCTAGCCCTAGCCCTAGCCCTAGCCCTAGCCCTAGCCCTAGCCCTAGCCCTAGCCCTAGCCCTAGCCCTAGCCCTAGCCCTAGCCCTAGCCCTAGCCCTAGCCCTAGCCCTAGCCCTAGCCCTAGCCCTAGCCCTAGCCCTAGCCCTAGCCCTAGCCCTAGCCCTAGCCCTAGCCCTAGCCCTAGCCCTAGCCCTAGCCCTAGCCCTAGCCCTAGCCCTAGCCCTAGCCCTAGCCCTAGCCCTAGCCCTAGCCCTAGCCCTAGCCCTAGCCCTAGCCCTAGCCCTAGCCCTAGCCCTAGCCCTAGCCCTAGCCCTAGCCCTAGCCCTAGCCCTAGCCCTAGCCCTAGCCCTAGCCCTAGCCCTAGCCCTAGCCCTAGCCCTAGCCCTAGCCCTAGCCCTAGCCCTAGCCCTAGCCCTAGCCCTAGCCCTAGCCCTAGCCCTAGCCCTAGCCCTAGCCCTAGCCCTAGCCCTAGCCCTAGCCCTAGCCCTAGCCCTAGCCCTAGCCCTAGCCCTAGCCCTAGCCCTAGCCCTAGCCCTAGCCCTAGCCCTAGCCCTAGCCCTAGCCCTAGCCCTAGCCCTAGCCCTAGCCCTAGCCCTAGCCCTAGCCCTAGCCCTAGCCCTAGCCCTAGCCCTAGCCCTAGCCCTAGCCCTAGCCCTAGCCCTAGCCCTAGCCCTAGCCCTAGCCCTAGCCCTAGCCCTAGCCCTAGCCCTAGCCCTAGCCCTAGCCCTAGCCCTAGCCCTAGCCCTAGCCCTAGCCCTAGCCCTAGCCCTAGCCCTAGCCCTAGCCCTAGCCCTAGCCCTAGCCCTAGCCCTAGCCCTAGCCCTAGCCCTAGCCCTAGCCCTAGCCCTAGCCCTAGCCCTAGCCCTAGCCCTAGCCCTAGCCCTAGCCCTAGCCCTAGCCCTAGCCCTAGCCCTAGCCCTAGCCCTAGCCCTAGCCCTAGCCCTAGCCCTAGCCCTAGCCCTAGCCCTAGCCCTAGCCCTAGCCCTAGCCCTAGCCCTAGCCCTAGCCCTAGCCCTAGCCCTAGCCCTAGCCCTAGCCCTAGCCCTAGCCCTAGCCCTAGCCCTAGCCCTAGCCCTAGCCCTAGCCCTAGCCCTAGCCCTAGCCCTAGCCCTAGCCCTAGCCCTAGCCCTAGCCCTAGCCCTAGCCCTAGCCCTAGCCCTAGCCCTAGCCCTAGCCCTAGCCCTAGCCCTAGCCCTAGCCCTAGCCCTAGCCCTAGCCCTAGCCCTAGCCCTAGCCCTAGCCCTAGCCCTAGCCCTAGCCCTAGCCCTAGCCCTAGCCCTAGCCCTATCCCTTTCTAGCCCTAGCCCTAAGACCGGAAGTAGACCGGGTGTTGCACCGGAAATGGACCGGAAGTAGTTGATTTGGCCGGAAGTAGACCGGATGTTGCACCGGAAATGGACCGGAAGTAGTTGCTTTGGCCGGAAGTAGACTGGATGTGACACTAGGGAAATGGACCGGAAGCCGTTAATTTGTTAGGAAAGTCCGTGATTTGACAGGAAATAGCCCGGATATGCCACCGGAAGAGTGAATGGAAAGTCGTTAATTTGATCGGAGAGTCCGTTTAACTGGAAGTGGACACGATGTGTCACCGGAAGTTGACCATAAGCCGTTATTTTGATCTGAAAGTTCTTGATTTGACCAGAAGTGGACCGGAAGTGACACCTGAAGAGGACCAACTGTTAATTTGATAGGGAAGTCTATGTGACCTGAAATTTGCCGGATGTGACCCTAGAAGTCGTTTATTTTAATCTGAAAGTCCGGGATGTGACCAAGTGTGCCTGATGCGACACCGGATGTGAACCGGAAGTCTTTTGATTTGGTCGGAATTTTTGATATGACAGAATTATAACATGTGGCACCGGTAGTGAGCCCGAAGTTGTTGATTTGGTCGATAAGTACTTGATGTGACAGGAATTATATGTGATACCTGAAGTTGACCTGAACTCGTTGATATGGTAGATAAATCCGTGATATAACACCACATGTTATTTCGGAAGTGGACTGAGTATCGTTGATATTGTTTGTCAATGATGTTACTGGATGTGATTCCGGAAGTGGACAGGAAGATATGTTTTGTTTTGATCGGAAATGTCCATATTTGTAGTCCAAAAGTGCACGAGACATGATACTGGAAGTCGTTTATTTTTGTTGTAATTGAACCAGGAAGTTTCATGATGTTATTCCAGAATTCGTTGTTTATATCGGAAAGTGTGTATTTTTTCCGGAAGTGCATCGGATATGCCAAAAGTCGAATACAGTGTGTAGTGGATGCTGGAAATTCTGGTAATGTAGGTAATGTAAGTAATGTAGGTAATACTGGTAATGCTTGTAATGTAGGTAATGCTGGTAATGTATGTAATGAAGGTAATAGGTAAAGTAGGTAATACTGGTAATGCTGGTAATGTAGGTAATACTGGTAATGCTGCTAATATAGGTAATGTAGGTAATACAGGTAATGCTTGTAACGTAGGTAATGCAGGTAGTTCTGGAGATGTAGGCTATGCTGGTAATGTAGGTAATGCTGGTAATTCAGGTAATACTGGTAATTTTGGTAATGCAGGTAAAACTGGTAATGTAGGCAATGTTGGTAATACTGGTAATGTAGGTAATGCTAGTAATGCTGGTAATGTAGTTAATGCTGGTAAAGTAGGTAATACTGGTAATGCTGGAATGTAGGTAACATAGGTAATGCTGGTAATGCTGGTAATGTAGGTAATGTAGGTAATGCTGGTAATACTGGTAACACTGGAAATTTAGGTAATACTGGTAGGTAATGTAGATAATGCTGGTAATGTAAGTAATGTAGGTAATGCTGGTAATGTAGATAATACTAGTAATGCTGGTAATGTATAGGTAATGTTGGTAATGCTGGTAATGTAGGTAATACTGGTAATACTGGTAATGCTGGTAATGTAGGTAACACTGGTAGTACTGCTAATATATGTAATGTAGGTAATACAGGTAATGCTGGTAATGTAGGGCTATGGCTAGGTAATACTAGTAATGTAGGTAATGCGGCTAATGCTGGTAATGTAGGTAATGCTTGTAACACTGGTAATGTAGTTAAATTAGTCATCTCTAGTCTAGTTTACTCTAGTCTAGTATTTTTTGTCTAGTCTTTTTTGTCTAGTCTTCTCTAGTCTAGTCTACTCTCGTCTAGTCTTCTCTAGTCTACTCTTGTCTAGTCTTCTCTAGTCTAGTCTACTCTTCTCTAGTCTACTCTTGTCTAGTCTTCTCTAGTCTAGTCTACTCTTCTCTTAGTCTACTCTTGTCTAGTCTTCTCTAGTCTAGTCTACTTTAGTCTTTTTTAGTGTAGTCCACTCTAGTCCTCTAGTCTATTGTAGTCTAGTCTACTCTAATCTAGTCTTCTGTAGTCTACTCTGGTCTAGTCTTCTCTCTAGTCTACTCTAGTCTTGTCTTCTCTAGTCTAGTCTACTCTGGTCTAGTCTTCTCTCTAGTCTACTCTAGTACAGTCTTCTCTAGTCTAGTCTAGTCTTCACTAGTCTAGTCTACTCTCTAGTCTAGTCTACTTAGTCTAATATTCTCTGGTCTAGTCTACTCTAGTCTAGTTTTCTCTAGTCTAGCCTACTTTAGTCTAGTTTTCTCTAGTCATCTACTCTAATCTAGTCCACTGTAGTGTAGTCTTCTCCAATCTAGTCTACTCTACTCTAGTCTAGTCTTTTCTAGTCTAGTCCACTGTAGTCTAGTCTTCTCCAGTCTAGTCTAGTCTAGTCTAGTCTTCTATAGTTTAGTCTACTATAGTTAAGTCTAATCTAGTCTAGTATACTCTAGTCTAGTACACTCTAGTCTAGACTTCTGTAGTCTAGTCTACTCTAGTGTCATCTAGACTACTATAGTCAAGTCTACTCTAGTCTAGTCTTTTCTAGTCTAGTATACTCTAGTCTAGTACACTCTAGTCTAGACGTCTGTAGTCTAGTCTACTCTAGTCTCATCTTTAGACTACCAGTCTCCTCTAGTTAAGTCAACTCTAGTGGGAGACAAAGGGGGAAACAAGGGGGTGACAATTGGGAGAGGACACAAGGGGGAGAGAAGAGGGGAAACAAGTGCGAGACTATGGGGAGGGGTGGGAGACAAGATGGAGAGAAGGGGAAGACAAGTGGGAGACAAAGTGGGAAACAAGGGGGTGATAATTGGGAGAGAAGGACACAAGGGGGAGAGAAGAGGGGAAACAAGTGGGAGACTATGGGGAGGGGTGGGAGACAAGGTGGAGAGAAGGGAAAGACAATCGGGAGACAAGGGAAGAAGGGGGTGACAAGGAAAAAAGGAGGAGACAAGGGAGAGACAAGGGGGAGAGGAGAGAAAGGGTAGATAGGGGGAGACAAGTGGGAAGACAAGGGAGAGAGACGAAATAGTAAAGGGGGAGACAAGGGGAGAGACAGGGGGGAGATAAGAGGAAGACAAGGAGGAAAGAGAAGGGGGAGAGAAGAGGGGAGAGAAGGGAGGAAGAAGGGGGTAAGAAGGGGAGACAAGGAAGAGAGAAGGAGGGAGACAAGGGGGAGACAAAGGGGGAGACAAAGGAGAGACAAGGAGGAGACGAGGGGGAAGCAAAGGGTAGACAAGGGGGAGACAAGGGGGAGAGAAGAGGGGAGGCAAGGAGGAGACAAGGAGGAGAAGAGAGGGGAAACAAGGAGAGGAGGGAAACAAGTAGGAGAGAAGGGAGAAAGAAGGGGGAGAGACAAGGAAGAGAGAAGAGTGAGACAAGGGGAAGACAAGGGGAAGAGAAGTGGGGGAGACAAGGGGGAGAAAAGGGGGAGAGTAGGGGGAGAGGAGGAGAGAGGGGGAGAGACAAGGGGGAGACAAGGGGGAGACAAGGAGAAGACAAGGGGAGACAAGGGGGAGACAAAGGGGAGGCAAGTGGGAGAGAAGGGAGGAGACAAGTGGGAGAGAAGGGGGGAGACAAGGGGGAGAGGAGGGGGAAAGAGGGGGAGAGAAGCAGGAGAAAAGGGGGAAGGAAGGGGGAGAGACTGGGGAGGCAAAGGGGGAGAGAAGGGGGAGAGAAGGGTGAAGAGAAGGGGGAGACAAGGGGAGAGAAGTGGTAGAGAAGGGAGAAAGAAAGGAAAGAGAAGGGGGAGACTAAGAAAAAAGAATGAGGGAGACAAGGGGTGACAAGGGGAGACAAAGGGGAGACAAGGTAGAGAGAAGGGGGAGAAAATGGGGAGACAAGGGGAGACAAGGGGGAGACAAGGGAAAAGACAAGGGGAGAGAAAGGTGACAGAAGAGGGAGAGAAGAGGGAAGACAAGGAAGAGATATGGGAAGACAAGGGGGAGAGAAGTGAGAGAAGGGGAGACAAGTGGGAGACAGGAGGGAGACAAGGAGAGAAGGGGGGAGAGAAGGGGAAAGAAAATGGGGAGACAAGGGGGAGAGAAGGGGAAAGGCAAGATAGAGAGGAGGGAGAGAGAGGGGAGACAAGGTGGAGGCAGGGGGAGACAAGGTGAAAACCACAACTGTTTGGGCAACCCAGGGAAGTACATTCTCTGGGCGGACAGGGTGGAACGGGATTGGGTTTATATAGCGCAGCTGTACTCAAACAGTTGTGGTTTGGGTGTTAATGAGGTTCATAGCCCAGAATCTCATTAACACCCAAACGACAACTGTTTAGGCAACCCAGGGAAACACTTCCCTAGGGCCCTGGGCGGACAGAGTGGCACGTGATTGGGTTTATATAGCGCAGGTGTACTGAAACAGTTGTGGTTTGGATGTTCACCCAGACGACAACTGTTTGGGCAACCCAGGGAAGCACATTCCCTGGGCGGACAGGGTGGCGCGGGATTGGGTTTATATAGCGCAGCTGTACTCAAACAGTTGTGGTTTGGATGTTAATGAGATTCATAGCGTAGAATCTCATTAACACCCAAACTACAACTGTTTGGGCAACCCAGGGAAGCACATTACCTGGGCGGACAGGGTGGCGATCGGATTTATATAGCGCAGCTGTACTCAAACAGTTGTGGTTGGATGTTAATGAGATTCATAGGGCAGAATCTCATTAGCACCCGAACAACTGTTTGGGCAACCAAGGGAAGCACATTCCCTGGGCGGACAGGGTGGCGCGCGATCGGATTTATATAGCGCAGCTGTACTCAGAGAGTTGTGGTTTGGATGTTAATGAGATTCATAGCGCAGAATGTCATTAACACCCAAACGACAACTGTTTGGGCAACCCAGGGAAGGACATTCCCAGAGCGGACAGGGTGGCGCGCGATCGGATTTATATAGCGCCGCTGTAATCAAACAGTTGTGGTTTGGATGTTAATGAGATTCATAGCGCAGAATCTCAATAGCACCCAAACGACAACTGTTTGGGCAACCAAGGGAAGCACATTCCCTGGGCGAACAGGGTGGCGCGCGATCGGATTTATATAGCGCAGCTGTACTCAAACAGTTGTGGTTTGGATGTTAATGAGATTCATAGCGCAGAATCTCATTAACACCCAAACGACAACAGTTTGGGCAACCCAGGGAAGCACATTCCCTGGGCGGACAGAGTGGTGCGGGATTGCGTTTATATAGCGCAGCTTTACTAAAACAGTTGTGGTTTGTGTGCTAATGAGATTCATAGCGCAGCCTATTATAATTAATATCACATTATATTATATTATATAATATTGTGTATACTATATCACACAGTACGGTAGTACTGTGTATACAGGAATTGCTATGGTTTATCCCCATATATAAGAATTTTCACTTTCAATTTGAAGTTGATTTCACTTTCAATGATATCAAGGTGAGGCCTGGACATCGAGAGTCTCCACGGGTGTATCCATAGCACTGGTGGGGGCAAGGCTTACAGATGGGGAGAGGATAAGGTGGGACGGCGAGGTAGAGGTAAGTGTAAGTTAGCGAGGGTAGAGAGAGTAAGACCTCGATGATTACACGGGCGACTCACATACATGTAGAGGTCGCCATTTCACCACGACTCTCACCATCACCAGCTCACCACAACCACCACCAGCTCACCATCGACCCGTAGCGTCGGTTACCAGTGGCCATAGATAATATAGACACGTAACCGGTTACGTGTCTATATTATCTATGCAGTGGCCCTGGCCTGGCACCTGGATCTACGCGTGCGCATGCGCATTTCCATTACATCTGCCGCGCATGCGCAAACGCTTAGCAACTAGCGCATAGCAACTAGGTGCAGTGAACTGGCTGTTATCATGGCATAGAGAAATGGCATAGAGAAATGATTCGTTTAGCAACTAGCGCTTAGTACTACGTAAGACAGATGTGTTGACGATTCTTGTGCTACTACTCTATGATACAACACTAGTTAATGACGTCGTTCAAAGTTCATTGATAAGCCCTGCAAGGGACACATTACAAACAATAGAGCACAATTACAAAAACTTCGATATCCATAAATCAGTCTCTAACTTGAGAACAGCATAATCCAAAAAGCAGATAGAGCCCCTGCTCTGACTCAGCGAAAAACGCCGAGCATAATCCAGTCACTATTCAACACTGCAGCAACATGAATAGAGCCCTCGCTCTGACTGTTCAGAAATAGAGGCATTGTCAGAGTCTCTTTCTCATCTAAGGAGGCCTTCATCTCCAGGATCAGTGGATGCAAACACAGGAAACATGCCAGAACCCTCACTCTGGTGTTCAGGAGTCTCTTTACTTGTCTAAGGAGGACTATACCTCCCGAGTCCGTGGACAGACACGATCGATGATCACGCATCACATATATAACGTACAATTAACGACGAGCACCTCGGACAGAGGTACGGGCACCTCTAGCCACCAAAATCTAGAGAGAGTCATTACATCTGCCGCGCATGCGCAAACGCTTAGCAACTAGCGCATAGCAACTAGGTGCAGTGAACTGGCTGTTATCACGGCATAGAGAAATGTTGACGATTCGTTTAGCAACTAGCGCTTAGTACTACGTAACACAGATGTGTTGACGATTCTTGTGCTACTCTCACCGTCAGAACACTGCATACGTGTACAGTGTGTTGCTCTCTGTCGGGCACTACTCTACGTATATACCGGCTGCAGCTGTCTGCTGGAGAAGCGGCACGCTACCAAACCTAGGAGCTGGTGACCGACAGTACTTTGCTGGCAGGTTTGCTCAGCCGATAGTACGTTGCTAGCAGATTTGCTCATAGTTCGTGTACGCAGCCGCTTGTAGCTTTCCTCATTAGTAACCAAGCCACACCCTACTAATACATCTCAGAGCGTGATTCAGGGCTATAGCAATAATTGGCCAGACGTTTTATGGATATTGTGAGTATGTGCTAGTGAGAATTATTGCTTACAATAGTAAAAAAAATGATAGGAGACAAGTACATAAAAAATTTAGGAAATTTGAAGTGTAATATAGGGATTGCATAAAAATGAACAGAGACAAGATTGGGACACAGACATGCTATATACATCAATGTACCCATAAAGGTATGTTGATATACATAGCATGTCTGTGTCCCAATCTTGTCTCTGTTCATTTTTATGCAATCCCTATATTACACTTCAAATTTCCTAAATTTTTTATTTACTTGTATATTAATAATAATAATAATAATAATAATAATAATAATAATAATAATAATAATAATAATAATAATAATATATTTTATAGACAGAAAATAATAGCCGGGATGGCTTATCAGTCATTAGTCAGTATGTATTTAAATGCTTTATGAGTATAACACGCTAAAGCTCTAATGATAACTGGGTGAGTTGACTGCATGATACATTTAAACATCTCAGGAGGAGAAAGAGCAAAGAGAGAGGGGACAAAAACATGGATAGACTGGAGAAGCTCTGTGCTTAAATGGTTATATCTCTTGCATTCCAATACAAAGTGTATCTCATCATCAACCTTCTGACAAACAATGCATAACCGATGATCGGGAGGAATTGGTGCAGGTTTGTGATATCTTCCCACTTCTATCTGCAAGCAGTGGCAGCTCGTCCTCAATATTGTAAGAGCAATACGGTGATTTACTTTTTAATGGTAGTTAGATATGGTTCAAGGCCAAAGACATATTTGAACAAACGGTAGGTTCTTAAATTATTCCCGGCTGTCCCACGCTTGCTAGATGTACAATTGAGCTGTTCCATCCATTGTTGTACAAACTGGTCTCTGTATCTTGACGTTACAAATTCAATATGCTCAAAACCATTCTCACTAAAAGCAGATGGGAAACCTGCCCTGTTGTATATTTCTCGTAGCTTAGACATCCAACATGCTTGATAGTCACTTTGGCTCATTACTTCAGACACTGAGACTGCATGTAAAAGTATTGTTGGTATATTCCCTTCACAGATTCTCTTCCAATATTTTAGAATCCTTTCCTTCCAATATAAATGAAGTGGCAACTGACCCAGTTCTCCACGAACTGCTGCATTTGTAGCATTTGGGGGCAAACCGAGAATTAACTTCAAAAAAGATAGTTCAGTAGATTCTAGTTCTTAAAACCCCAAATTTCACATCCATAACAAAGTATAGGTTTTACCATAACATCATATAGTTTCAATGCAACCAGAGGTGATGGAGTTTGGAGCTTGGATAATGTTGTTTTCAAGGAAAATAATATTGCTTTCTTTGATTGACTGGATAGGTACTTCTTGGCCTTACTATATGAGCCATTAGTAGATAACCAAACTCCAAGATATTTGTACGAATTCACTCTCTCTAGACATACATCTGCCAATTTAATTTGAAAGAACATCTGTTGAAGCATTTGCCAAACACACTAACTTTTGAATATAATATATATTAATATATAATATATATTAATATTAATAATTATTATTATAGAGTATATTATTATTTATTACCTAGCCATATTGCCCAGCAATGTCCTATTCCGCGTTGGGCAATATTTTCCCATATTGCCCAGTTATATTGCCCAGTCAGTTTTAGCCAATTAAATTTCGCAGCGCATTGCGCATTGCGCGTTACGCGTATTGTTAGCAACGAGTGAACGGTAAAATGGCGGAGTTTTAACACCAGGTTGAAGACGAGCTAGGTAATAAACAGCTTATTACGTGGTTTATCGGGCAATATGGCGAGTTATTGCACTCGTGTGTGAGTATTACCCTCGCCTTCGGCTCGGGCAATACCTCACACACTCGTGCAATAACTTGCCATATTGCCCGATATCCCACGCAATAAGATATATTTATTACCTAGCCATATTGCCCAGCAATGTATAAGTTCCTATTCCGCGTTGGGCAATATTTTCCCATATTGCCCAGTTATATTGCCCAGTCAGTTTTAGCCAATTAAATTTCAGAGCGCATTGCGCATTGCGCGTTACGCGTATTGTTAGCTAGCAACGAGTGAACGCCTTCCGCTCGGGCAATACCTCACACACTCGTGCAATAACTTGCCATATTGCCCGATATCCCACGCAATAAGATATATATTTCCTAGCCATATTGCCCAGCAATGTAAATTTCCTATTCCGCGTTGGGCAATATTTTCCCATATTGCCCAGTTATATTGCCCAGTCAGTTTTAGCCAATTAAATTTCAGTGCGCATTGCGCATTGCGCGTCCAGGCGTATTGTTGAACGGTAAAATGGCGGAGTTTGTACATGCCGATGCCCTATGGGTCCCGGCTAAATGACCTTTGAATCCTTGAGCACCCTGTATAGATCTACGTATATGGGTTTAATGAAAGGCGGATTCTCTCCTCTCCTCCCAGTTTTTGCGGTGTGTTTACCAGACTTTCGGATGCTAGACGCTCCACTTTGGGAATATTACTTAGGGGATTGATATACTTAGTTGACCTGGTAAAGATGTATTAATTAAGTTTTGATGTCAGCATACACAGGCCCAGATGATCTGGGCCTGCGTATGCAAAACGTATAGTCCGGGAACGAAGCTCTGCTATACGTAGCGATGGCAAGTCTCGTAGCCACACCTAGTAATTACGAGCGAATTTCGCTCGTGATATATTTTCTATAGTTAATTGCGCTGTAGCGCTCGTCCTTCGCAGACAGTGCCTACCACAAGCTAAGGTGAACAGAGCTACACTGGCAGCGGATTCTGTCGTTGAGAGCATAACATGTAACTGTGCACTACCGTATGCATCATTACACAAATGACTAGAGGAGGGGGTGGGAAAGCGGGAGGGTAGGAGGAGGAGGTGGGGAGGAGATCCAGGAGAGAGGGTGGAGAGGAGGGGGAGGATGAGAGTGAGGTGGCTTTGAAAAAGTTGATGAGTTCAAGGCAAAGGACGGACAACCTATAGAAACTTGTACTACTCTGAGGCCTGTGAGGTAAAAAAAGCCTCTAAAATAATTAGTCGTTTCATGAATTTCTATCTGGACCAAATGCGCATGCATAAACGTCAATAGCTTACGTTTAGACCAACTGCGCATATTCAAATTAATGGCTTCCCTCAACACCAATTGCGCATATTCGCACTTCAATGGCTTCCCATCTTCACCTACTACCCAAATTTTACGTTCACTTCGTTAGCTTCCAATTGCCCATACGTGCCATACAATAGACCAAGTGCCTCAGGTTTATAAGCCAAACTGATTAATTATGACCGTTACATCGTCAGCGACCAAGTGGCCTAATGGTTACTTCGACTTGCCAGTGGCACAGTGGGTACAGCAGTCATAAGGGGTTCGATACTCCGAAAGCTGCTGAAGGTTCATCGCATCTATGGTCTAGGGGCCGCGGTGAGTCTCCCTTAACCCCACCATTGCTGCAGGTTGGTCCGTGGTCAGTATGCTTGGACACGCGCTTTTTTCATTTTTTTCCCCACCATTGCTACGTGGTCGGTGTGCTTGGACGCGCTATTTTCATAATTTTTTTCATGAAAATTTTTGAATTAATCAAAAGTCCTTCATTTTCATTGCTTCAGTAGCCATAATAGAAGAAATTTTTTATATAGACTTGTGATTTAACCGATCGGCGAAAAAAGCGCGCGCGCGTACTGTATATATGGGTTTACTGAAAGACGGATTGTCTCCTCCCAGTTTTTGCGGTGTGTTTACAAGACTTTCGGATGCTAGACGCTCCACTTTGGGAATATAACTCAGGGGATTGATATTCTTAGTTGACCTGGTAAAGATGTAATTAAGTTTTGATGTCAGGCCCAGATGATCATCTGGGCCTGTGTATGCTGACATCAAAACTTAGGGGACTTGGCATCCCCCGTGGTATCCCTCGGGAAAATTGGTATATATCCCCGTATTTTTAACAGCAGGTAAAGAACAAGTACAAATCTAAGTAGACTTGATTGGTGTACCTAATTGTTTTCCATACTTAAGCTATATAGTACATAGCCAGCAGCATGACAACAATTTTTGTGTGGTGTATGTATCTTGCTGCACAGATGCGCAGATGCAAAGCACAGGCACTGCAAAACACATTAAAGCTAAAGCAGGGGTAAACATAGGACAACTGTGCAAGGACCTGACAGTAGCAATTGGCAAAATTTCAATGAAAGAGTTATTGTACTTGTGCTTTCTTTTGCTTTAGAGATCAAGTGAAGACTATTGAACATTGTTATAACTGCATATAATTAATGTACTTATATATTTTTTCCATTTTTGTTGCTTTATTGTTTACGCATTGGTGTGCCGAACCCTGTACAGTTGCTTTTCTAACTAATTTCTCATTATTGGCAGCAAAATACTTCACTAGACCCATCTACAAAGAGGTTCCTTCATAATTACTGTCTTCACGATATACTTTTAGGTAGTCAATGAGGCCATTCTTGATAACTTCAACATCATCATCATCATCAGGAGAGTTAAACGGATAGTTCACTAGGGTTGTACTTTGAGATTCAAGGTGGTAAACTATGATTATTTGTAAAGCTGTTAAAATATCTTAGTTGACCTGGTAAAGATGTATTTTCTTTTGATGTTGACTTACACAGGCCGAAGAAAGCAAGTTTGTCTTTCTCATTCCCTCTTGCTTTCTTCGGCCTGTGTAAGTCAACATCAAAAGAAAATATTTGTAAAGCATTGAACACTTTCTTATGCTGTATATCAGGCAGTCTTGTAACATAGAGGGTGATGATAAAATCCCAGACTGTATTTCTCTCTCTGTTGACAACAATCATTTCGCCTCTCATAGACACTGGTCGTTGGCCTGGCTGCAAATTTTGAATCCTGTTCTTGATGTGGAAGTGTGGAAAGAGCATGTCAAAGTGAGCTGACACCCAACTCCAACTCTAGCCACACCCCTTCCAGGCCAATTAGCCTGCTATCCTGTGGCTATCTGCTACATGACATGTGTCATATCCTTGGAACAGTACTGTACCATCAGTGACCTTCCCCAGTGTCCTCTCTGTAGGGCTACCTAGCAGAGGCAGCCTCTGTATCACTAGCTGTAGTGATGGTTACAACTCGGCATCTACAGTGAACATGCACATGTGTATTCTGTGATTCAGAATCTTATACTGCAATACATATGCATTGGCAGCAGCTCCTTATGCAATTTCCAAAGTAATTATCAGTATAAAGTATTATTGTTCAATCTAATCTTGGCCCTCAAGTTCCATTACTGGCTGCAATATTATTAATTTAGCAGCAAAAATTATATATAACTTCACTAGGCCTACTGAACCACTATTACGAGGAAAGTCTCCTAAACCAGAGTCTTTATGATACAAAGTGGTTCTTTCATAATTATTGTCTTCGCTCTATATTTTAAGGTTACTATTAATTATATAAAAAATATTCTAGAATGTATATAAATATAGAGCAGAAAAGTATTCAACATATAGCTAAAGGTCAATCGGTTCCTGGGTGGTCTCACGTGCTTGATGACCTCGCTCCCCTGATTGACGTGATTGATGCTCTCAGCAAAGCAATGCTTGACTTGCAACAAATCCAGTTCACAGTCTGACTATACAAACTGTTCCTTTTCTCACTGATCATGGAGGGAAGTCTCCTATAGAATGTAGAATGTGGTAGCTGCTCTGCCCATACCTCCACTAGTTGACATGACTAGTGGAGTGAATGTAGCATCTTCCACTTCATGCACTCTTTGCTTGTATTGACGCTTTTTCTCTTGCTCATGTCACTTGTATACCGATGGGAGAGGACTCTGGCAATTCGATTGGGCGCAGGGATTGAACACCCTTACATCTACATATGCCTTCTCGAAACGACCTCCCCAGAAACCATACATGGCAACGTCAAGGAGCACTCATCATCAGTAATCTCTGAATTGTGTGACATTACCTCCCCTCTAAGTGGAGGGATTCTGGAGTGACCATCCATACCGGAGTGAGAGAGCATTTCTAAAGGCAGACTTGTGCAAGGCAAAACCATGATCATCAATCGGAAACGAGGTAAGCCAGGTAGATGCTCCTCTTTCTTGAGATAGCTCCATTGAGCGTTGGAGAAGATGGCAATCGGTTTTGGAGACTCATTCCTTCTACATACCTGCTCCGATCGAAGTGCGTAAAGCAAAAGCACGTGGGCGATACTTGCACAGGTCACGTTCCAGTGTTCTGGTTCCAGTGGAGATCTACTGGAATGCAAGAGTGCATACCGCTGACCTTTGACCTGAGCTGTGACGTACCCTAAATGAATACTTCCGCTGGGGGTGTTCACAATAAAAGGCCACACTGACGTTACGGATTAGGGATGTAAAGAAACAATGAGGTTTGGTTGTGTAGCGTGTCTACTGCTTGCAGTTTTGTTCACTGCGAGAGGTGACGACAGCATCTCGAGTTGCAGTCGGACTGACGATACGGGATTGCTAGATACGATTCGCCAGTCCGCCTGCAGACTCAGGGGGAACAAGACGGAGGGCGATGCCTTCAAGGCCAGCATACAAAAAAAGCACGGCGTGACTTCCCTAACCACTTGTGAGTTTCAGTGTAATAACACTTGAAGCTGGTAACTGTCTGTTACTCTGACTGTTCTACAGCTTCAACCTTCGCTTTCGCAAACCTCTTCCGTCACACTACCTCAAAAGTATGGTGTCGCACAAACTGCGAAGACTTCACTCCTGAGAATGTCACGTGGTGTGTCAACATTGGCTACCCTGAAGGTGAGGTGGAGACGTGCATTACTGCGGGCACTGGGGCCCAAGAAGTCATTACTAACAGTTCTTGTGAGGCTGAGACTGTTGGACTGGCACGCTACATCAGCCTTCCTTCCGTGAGCTCTCCATGTTATTGCCATTCTTTGTGATGCTCTATTACCTCTTGTGTTCAGGACTGCACCCACTATGGTAACCTTGGCTGCTTGGGGCTCACTAACCTGGACTGGTTCTTCCAGTTCACTTACTTCACCTGCACTGTCCACACAGAGACATGCTATGAGAAGAGTTTCACTGAACTCTTGACACTCCGTGAGTGTAACCAGTTTATCAGTGTACAGTAACTATCACACTTCTCTTGCAGCTGTCATTGCTGTGTCTCCTGAGTTTGATGTGTTCCCAACTTCCCCCCATCTTGTTCTCTCCACTGACTCCATTGTACTCCACTTGGAGATCACCTCTGCCACTGACAGAATTGCAATCAAGTGGCAACATGCTGGAAAGAACTATACAGAATTCATTCACGAGAGCCCATATTGTACACAGGAGGTGAGTTGTTTGTGTTAGACATGCAGTGTTTATTTCAGGGGAGGGGGGCTACTACCTCCCACCCTTGTTTCTTTATGTGAATATTGCTTCTGAGATGTAGGATGTCCCTCTTTCCACTGACCCCCCCCACATACACACACACACACACACACAGTCCTGTACTAGGGATCCTCATCCAAATGCAACCTTCCTGCGGCAGCAGAGGGTACGACCATATCAATACACCCACATCATCCGCATGGATGGCTGTCAGACTAAACTCACATACAAGCTGGTCAGCTACCTCATCATTGATAATGCAACAGAGGAAGACAGTGGCTCCTACAACTTCACCTCCCTCACCACATACCATGGTTATGCTCCCATCTACCAGTCCCGCTCTGTCAATGTCTCAGTCCGTAAGTGTACTTCTGTGTAAAAGCCCGGCATTCCGGAGGCTATTTTGTTCATTTTGCTTTACCTTGAAACTCCTGTACTTGTATGTCATGGATGTCTTTAATTACTGCCTCCAGACTGTCAAGTCCCAGATGATGGCAACAAATGCAAACCTACCATGACCGAGAACAAGTGGACCTGCCGTCTCACTGCTGCACCGGGCTCTAACTTCAGCCTCTTGCTTGACAACAAGACTGTAGTCCTCCCTAGCAAGCCTGGTGCCATTAAGTGTAAAGGGAAGCCACAAATCCTCTTCTCTGTGCTGGAGGACCCTCGGCATAAGTGCTTCAGCAGTTACAGTATATCAGTGACCGCCTGTCCTGGTGTTGCGGAGGAATTTGCTGTTATGGCAGATGGAGAGACACACGCCACTGTCGAATTGTCTGAAGTGGAGGTCAATATTGAACACCAATCATCAGGTAGTTCCTGTGGTGTTGCCACAGCGTCCTTTTGTAACAGTAGTTCTCTGTCCCACAGACAAAAGTGAAGATGGCCCAAATGTGGTGGTTGTCACGTACACTGTACCTCTTCCGGTACTAGTGGTAGGCCTAATAGTGATGATAATTGTGCTGCTGGTGCTGCTGAGGGCTAGGAAGAGACAGAGAGTCATCACACGTGTCCAGAGCCCCAACTTGAAGGAAATGTCATTCTTCAAGCAGGAGGGTGAGCTTGGCCTCCTTTCCCCCTCTTCCCCGCACCTTGGCAACCCCTGTTTTGCTGACCCCCTGGAGTTCCCTCGCAACCGCCTCTACATCTACTCCAGTAGAGTCCTCGGTATGTTGTGTTGTGTTGTGTGTGTGTGTGTGTGCGTGCCACTGCGGTGAGGGAGTAGAGTAGTGGGAGTGTAGTATGGCATCCCTACTCTGGGAAGCCATGGACAGACTCCTTAGCTAATAACCTCTGAAAAGCATTAAGTATGTACCTGATGTGCAGCCCTTAGAGCTGCCTGGCAGACACAGCTGCTGGGAACTAATGCTTCTCAGATGACAGGTTTCCTTGTGTGTAGTACACAAAGAGGAAGTGGGCTTCCTAGTGAGGAGGCAGCCATGCATGTGTGTGTAAGATACTGACTGTCAACAGATGGTCTGTTTCCCTGCAGGAGAAGGGTCCTTTGGGCGAGTGCTGCAAGCCAAGGCAGAAGGGATTGTACCAGGCATGCCAGATAGAAACGTGGTGGCCATTAAAACTACAAAAGGTATTGTAGTTACTTTTCAGCAGCACACATCACCATCAGACCACATGTACTTCACCCCCAGAGAACGCTAGTAGTTTAGAGAGAGAGGAGTTACTGGCAGAGCTGCAGCTGATGAAGTCAATGGAACCACATGAAAATATCCTCAATTTGCTGGGCCAGTGTACGACAGGTGATGGGCCGGTGTGCCTAATAGTAGAATATGCCACTTATGGCAACCTCAGAGACTTCCTGCGTCAGTGTGAGGAAGTGGTCCTCTCCCTCAACCACCTCCCCCACATCCCACGCAATAGGTACACAGATTGCTACAAGGCCTGTCATCATGCACAATAAAGTCACATATAGTACCTCTGCACTCACTTCAGGTCTCGGACACGAACTTTTTCTGCCTCCAGTACATGCTCCACACAGCCCCTCATCACACGACAAGATTCCTCAGTCTTCACTCCTGGGAGTGGACAAACTCACTTTGTGTTCCCCTCTCCAAGTGGCCATGTCAGCAGTGGCAGCTGCAGCAGTAGCAATGGGGAGCTGAAGTTGACAGCCCAGCACCCAAGTGCAGCTGCCGTTCCTCTGGCTCACTCTGTGGCCCCAATAGGCCATGACTACCTCAACACCAAGGGCCTGGTGTACATGGAAGATGTACACAACTTTGCCTTACAGATAGCCTGTGGCCTGCAGCATCTTGCCAGCATGCAGGTACCACCGCACTAGTCATCCTTAGAGCCCCTCATACCTGTATGGTCCACTGCAGATTGTCCACTGTGATTTGGCTGCTAGAAATGTGCTCATAGCTGAAGGGTTTGTGCTAAAGATTGCTGACTTTGGACTGGCCCGCGATATTAGTGGCAGAGATGTTTACAAGAAGAATCCCAGGGTAAGTGGAAGAGTAAACAGCTGCTGTGCTGGGGGTAGTGAGTAGCACCACATGGGAAACACTGCACTGTTGTGCCTGAAGCCATGTTACACACAAGAGCTTCACAAGAGCTTCCAGAGATGTTGCCAATTAGTGCAGGAAGTGATGGCTACCTCTTGACAATACCATTGGCAATTGATCCATCCTCTCAATGTAGGGTAAGATTCCTGTGAAGTGGACAGCCCCTGAGGCTTTGGAGCACAGAATATTCACTGTACAAAGTGATGTGTAAGTGTGTCCTTAAACCACTAATTAAATGATTGTAACAAGAATGTGATCATTCACAGGTGGTCCTATGGAGTGTTGCTGTGGGAGCTCTTCACATATGGTCAGTCACCTTCATCCATGGCTGTAATAGGATATGCCATCACACATAGTCCACTCTGCAGGCCACACCCCCTACCCAGATGTCCACCTCGGGCCATCTTATGAACCATTTATCTCCTACCTGAAGGACGGCAATCGAATGAGCCAGCCAGAGAGCAGTCCTGCTGCCTTGTGAGTTTCACCATTTGGTCTGCTATAGTTGCTGTCATCCCTACCTCCCTCCCTCCTTCCCTCCCTCCCTCCCTACTTCCCTTCCTCTCTCCCTCCCTCCCTCCGTACTTCTCCCTCCTTTACTCCCTCCCTCCCTCCCTTCCTCTATACTGTAGCTATGAACTAATGTTGGAGTGCTGGCACCTGAACCCTGACCTGCGCCCATCACCTTACGATATTGTATCCAGGCTTACACCCACAGAGAGTGTGTTTGAAGATGAAGTAGACTGTGAACTGAATGGAGAGCAGCCCATTCATGAGGCAGCTGATATAAGTGTGTCTAATGGCGGGCAGCACGTGCATGTGGCAACTGACAGTCTGTCAAATGGAGCAGGCCAGCAGTCATGTAAGAACCTTCTAGTACCACTCACTGAGTCCTATACTGACACAATCTCTCTTTCCCCATAGCTCAAGAGTAAAGTACCAACCAATCACATTTTTTCAATTTCAACAATTCTTTTCATTACTATGAACTGTTACCTACTGTTATTTCCTGTACAAATGTCCTCTACTCTGTATGTGGCTTTGGTGTACTTGTAGTCAGGAAGTCTCTGGTATATATTATTTGCTGTACATAGTTTCAAGTTGTAGTGTGTGGGTGGTGCGGTGATCTGTGTATTAGACAAGTGTCTCTGAGCCCAGACATTCCACCCTAAAGGTTGTCATGGCCAGTTACCTCGGGACTAATTATCTGTGTTGTTCTCCCTATTACATGTACCATATGTCATGCATTCCTGCATAATTCTATACTGATGATGTTTAATCTGATGATGTAATGGTGATGACATTTGTAGTAGTCCATTCCTACACCTTCTGCCAGCACTATAAGCAGTCATAGTCCTGTTGTGTCAACTAATGACACTGCCGCCACCTTTACTGTACTTGAGCTCCTGTGGTCTCTGGGGCAGAGGAGGTGCCTGCACCATAACCACACACACACAGAGAGGATATGGTGGGTAATTCATACTACAGAGTCCATTAGTAGGGACTTACTGGTAATGTGTGGGTGGGTGGTGGAATGGAAGGGGAAGGCTGCAGGCAATGAAGCCACAAGTATAACCCTTACAGCTAATGTCCAACATGCCTTACCATTTTTCTCTGTGATGTTAGTGAATTTGGTTCATGCTGCAGAGAGTGAGAGCGCTCTCGAGACACGTGATCACAGGAACCAGTCGCCTGTGTGGACATCCGAGGCAGTGTTGCTCTGCCCTATATAAGATCATGGAATAGAGCAATGTAACTACAGCAGTTATAGAGACAGTTACAGAAGGAGAGGGAGGAAGAGCTGGAGATGGCTCCGTGTCTTGTGCCTCCAGTTTCAGGTGTGAAGAAAGAGCATCCACCCAAGATAGCATCTCATCACTATGGAAACAGTCAGACACTTGCATGCCCGACAACCCACAACCACTCACTGTGAGGCTGCAGAGAAATAGAATACCCTCTCTGGCAGGTGCAGGGCAAAGACATGAGGATGAGTGCTGTGGCAGAGTGCTCTCTCTAGCTTGAGGCACTTGTCTAATAGTACCCTATTGATAGGCATGCGCCCGGTGAGCACGGCCTGTCTGTCGGTGAAGTACAGCAGACATGGAGGTTCATTCCCTGGGCTGGTGAACACACACCACCTCTGTCTCCAGTGCTGTCGCAAATTACACAAAAGCAGGTTAGGTTTGTTTCGAGGAGCGAGCAGCGCAGCAAACCTTGACTCCTTTTCTACCCAGTGGCGGCGATTTAACGAGGTAGCCTTCTTTAACCGTTCCAGGGTATACTGGTCGGCTGTGGTCTATCCAGGGATGGGCCATCAACTCTCCCAGCAATACTAGGGCTACGAATGGAACGCGGTGTGGTAAAGGCGATTGTTTGAGCGGCTGTTGTTGGCGCAGAGAATGAAGGGCATTCGTGGCTTTTTGCAAGAATGATAACAAACCTAGGCGCTGCAACAACACCGAAGCATCTGTTACTGTCACTATTACAACAAACACGCACACAGAAAGAGAGAGAGAGAGAGGGAGGGAGGGTGTGGGTGGTACATAGTTTGCTATGAGTGAAGGCATGAGAGGTGCTGTGTGTTGTGAGCTGTGAGGGTTGTCACTGAGTGGCAGCACTGTCCATGCAAGGTGAGGAGGAAGGAGGTAATGGCAGCATTTGGTGTGGATGCATTGCGATGAGGTAGTTCACAACCAGATATCTCTCTCAACTGCTCACACAGTGAGTGCAGTGCTCCTCCGTGCCCAACCAGCAGCACATGCCACTGAGGGGGAGGGAGGGGAGAGGGAGAGGAGGCTAACAGGCTCCCCTCCTTCCGGGGAATAGGTTCACACTGCTCTAGCTTGCTGACATCACTGAGAGGAGAGTGCACAACAGATAATACACTGCATGTCTGCTGAGTCCAATGTACCTCAACATGCTTTTCTGAAATTCACTTAGTCTCCTGTCGACCTCCTCCAGGCTCTCTCCTTCAACAGGAGTATACTCCCTCACCTTGACCTCAGCTCTCCTCGCAGCCTCTACTAGTTCCAAGACAGGCCGTCCCTCCAGACTTCCAAATGCCTGAACAAAACACATAATGACATACAATAGCAGACCACATACATAGACTACCCTTTCTCTCAAGCGGGTATCCATGGTGACATCAACAGGACAAGGGAGCTGGGCCCTGATCAGCTCAGCAGTCTATGGAAGGACAGACATGTCTACCTTGTGGCCATAGCAACACGCCCAGCCTACCTCCGTGGCCCTGACTAGGTCAGAGCTATAGATGTGAGAAATAGTCTCTGACACTGCCAGCCTCTGGCCTACCAGCTTGCCCTGCCGGCGACCATGGTCAGACAGAGGTGTATCCCTCTGACCTGCAAACCATACAAACTGACTGACTATACAGCCACACATGTATGTCCCGCAAACCTTGAATGACTTTCTCTTTGTTTGCTTGTGTCTCTCCGCTGTTGAAGGTGACGAAGTGAAGGACAAAGGTTAGAGCCAGTACGTGACTTACTGCCTCACAAGAGTCAGCTGCAAATACGTTATTTGTTCTCCTGAGGTCTCCACACAGGAGGGCTGGCCGCCTACTGCTTCCCCGGCAGTGCTATTAAACTCCATATTCTAATAATGGAGCACCCCCAATGGAATAACGGATGCTCATTAAAAATTTGACTGTAACCTCGTTCTCCTAACTAGGTCGTGAAGTTAGTGGTAATAGTACGCAGAGAAAGGCGGTGGAGAGCTCTCGTTCTGGTTAGCAGTCCCTTGTCTCGTCAAATGATCAACAGACACAGGAGCTAAGTGAGTGAGGGTAACGGGTGATGATCGTTGAGTGTAAAAGCCGCTCTTACCATGTGTGGCTGCAGCCACGCCCTCTTCTCCAGTTCATTGGCTTCATGTAGTACCCCATTGAAGTGTGTGTGTATCCAGGCTGCTCTCTATGTCATATCTATGCCCACTGTAGCCCTGGACTGAGAATGGCTGGAGAGCAGGTGGGTGGAGCCAAAGCATTGCCCCAGCTGCCATACGATGCAGTGTTTCGTATTGAGGTGTCCCTGTCCAGCCAAACCACCTCTGTCATTGTCATGAGGACCACGGCACGTCTGTACATTCTGGAGGGGGCCCACAGCGGCCGCCCTACTTCAGGTTGTTTGTGTATGTGGGAGTGAATGTATACAATGATGATACATTGTTGGTGTAGGCAAGGCTGAGTGGCGGCCACTGGCCTATGGTGCACCATGTATACAACTGCTTCGTCATGACAACGCAGTATTCACTGTCAGGGTAGTGATTGCTGAAGTGGAGTCAGGTGCAGTTGTCATTATATTGCTTACTGCATGCCTGACCATCCTAGCCACGCCCTGTCCAGGCATCTCATTGTGGGAAACTGTTGTTGATAGCAACAGTCGCTATGGAGCCATGCAAAGCAACTTCCATACATTCACTGCTGCTGGAAAGACTTATGCCATTCAGTTTGTCAGGTGAGGCTGGGCTACCTCCTTCCCTTGATGACTGTTATATGATTGCCATATTCCAGTGAGGAGGAAGCCGGCCGCATGCTGGAGAGCGTGCAGGACCTACTGTCTCAGCAACAGAAATTGGCAGCTGCCACTCAGCAGCTACCCAGGCCACCAGACATAACCACACCACCACCAGCTGTCTTCAAGAAGCCATCCAAACCGCTGCGTAAACTCAGTAAAAAAGACATTTCATCTCCCTGTAACTTCAAGCATGTGTCAGGTATGGAATGAGATGTGTTGTGACAGGCCTAACATGGAATGGCGTCCTGTGGGACCCCAGGTATCACCATGCAGCGTACATCCAGCTGTGAGCAGGAGCTGAAGGGAACTATTCAGAGGAAGATGCGGTCTCTCTCTTTGACCAACCTCCACAAACAAAAGACAGCAGGTGAGCTGACCTTCAGTAGTGTTACGCCTCACATGATGCTGTATAACATGTGGCATGACAGAGGAAGGAGTGCAGAGTGTCCACTCTGGGGAGAAGGGACAAGAGCTAGGGAGGAAGCCATCAAAAAGGGGGAAGTCTTATAAACGAAAGACTTCAAAGGTTGGCAAGGGCCAGAGTGTGTATGTAGTGACTGTAAGTGACATCACTGAATGTCTGACAGGACTCCCCAGCTAGCACTTCGAGGGCATCCCTGGCACGAACAGACCCAGCACGCATGTCTCTGCCCTCCCATTTTCGTCCTCGACAGCGAATGGCCCTCCAACCAACTTCCTTCATTCCTCCCTCTGACCCTCACCACACTCTCAACAAGTCCCATTCCCAGTCATCAGGTCTCAGCAGTATATGTATGTGTATGTTGGCTATTGTGTGTGGTGTGTGTGTGCCGCCTCCTGTGATGCTGTATTCATAACTTATTGCTTATTGAGACAGTTCAGGTTACTTGTGCCAACCACAGGCCATGCTATCAGCTGGATCATGTTCCAGCCACTTATTATCCTTCATTACTGGACACATGCCTTCCTTCCTCTGTCATATTGTATGTCTCATTTCTGCAGGGGACATCCCAGCTGGAATTAGCCCACACCAGCCCAGCCCTCACCCCCCATCAACCCAGGCTGTTGACCACAAGCATACAATGTTGGACCACAGCACAGCCACTCGTCCTGTCAGCTACCACCAGCCAACCTCAGCTGGTGGGCGTCAGCCCATGTTATCTGACACATCACTGAAGCGTGTGTCCACTGGTGACATAAAGAGAGGGCCAGGAGAGGTACAGCATGTCGCCATAGCAGAGAGTGACATCATTGGGTGGACTGAAGATGGCCGGCTTCTGGTGCAGATGCAAGCCCCAGCAGGGCCCGTGGGTAGTGTACACGACCCAGCCAGGAGAGCATCAACAGGTATGCCCACCACTGTACACTCAGTGGGGAGGGGCCTGCCACCACATGTTCTGTCTGTTCCTCAGGCCAGTTTCCCACATTTGCCCCCCACTCACGGAAGACTGACAGCTCCTCCTTCTCCCCTGTCCATCATACAATCCCCACTCCCTCTGGTGCCCCCCAACGGAAGGCTGATGGCTCCTCCTCCTCCTCCCCTATCCATCACACCCTCCCCACTCCCTCTGGTGCCCCCCAACGGAAGGCTGATGGCTCCTCCTCCTCCTCCCCTATCCATCACACCCTCCCCACTCCCTATGGTGCCCCCCAACGGAAGGCTGATGGCTCCTTCTCCTCCCCTATCCATCACACCCTCCCCACTCCCTATGGTGCCCACCAACGGAAGGCTGATGGCTCCTCCTTCTCCTCCCCTGTCCATCACACTATCCCCACTCCCTCTGGTGCCCCCCAACGGAAGGCTGATGGCTCCTTCTCCTCCCCTGTCCATCATACCCTCCCCACTCCATCCACTTCCACTTTTGAGCCTCCTCGTAAAATATTCTACCATCCTCCTTATGAGAATCCAGCCCCTCGTGATCGGCCCCTCCCACTCACACCACTCGATATTGCTATGCCCCAGTCCCATGCTATGCGCACCAAAAGAATCACCCATCCAGTTGCCAACGGCATTGAGAGGCCAGTGACCATGGTAACCAATCAACCCATTAAGCAAGCCAGTGTACAGAGGCAGTCTGTTGCTACCAGTCAAGAACCAGCTGGGATAAGAAGACATGGTACTCCACTGTCTTCCCATTCTTCTTCTTCGTGTTCCCCTCCATCTAGCCCTGACCCAATCACCAATGAGACCACACCCCCTCCCCCTAGTCATCACCATAACAACTCCACAGATGCCACATTACAGGAAGTAACAGACCAGATGTCACGAGCACTAGCACAATTTGATGACTTACTAGGGGTCGCTCAGACAACTCTGTAGTCAGTGGAATGATTATGACATCATAAATTATTGCAATATAGACTGTAGGTAGTCTTAAAGATGACAAAGGCAGTGAATATGTGTATGTATTGTATCAGATAATGACATCATGACAACATCATGTTTCTGCATCAGATATGGTTATCGCATCACCAGAGAGACTCTACATGGACATACAAACAGCACCACATACACACACACACATGTACACGCGCACATACCATCTCTGAATCTAGCAGAGTGGCCATTCCTCCATGCTCCTGAATCCAAGTGTCCAGACCAACATCATTAATGTACTGTCTAGTGAAGTGGTAGAGTCTTCCAGCAACCACCTCAGCTGGCTGTTGGCTGTGTGGGTGTGGTGTGTCCACTTGCCTGGCCATCTGCAGCTGGCTGAGAGTCAGGTACACTGTACTCACCTGTACAGCAGGCAACTGACTGACATACAACATTAGTGGAACAGGGGGAGCATGACCTGTTGCCAGCCTGTTGTTATGACAGTAGAGCAATTTGACAGGACTCTCGAGCACAGTGAATTGAACTGCGAAGCTCCAATCTGCAGTACTAGACATCTGCAAGAGCACGTAGTCATAGCAAGGTCAGTACCTGGAAGACGGACTTGGTCCGAAGTAGTTCAGCAGTTGCTTCTCTTATCTCTTTCTGCACCTTAGCATCCAAGTCATCACCAATGCCCTTTAACTTGCGAGCAATCTGTAACAAAACACAATTGTTGATGTACAGGTATGAGACTAACTTGCCCCCACCTCTGGTGCATTGCTAGTCGCCTCCTCCCTACCCACTCCAGGTACCAATCGGCTAGCTGCCGGGGACTTGCCGCTACCAAGCGGCTGGGCCCCAAGTTGATCCTCTAACACGAGACATACAAACTGCGCCGCCACTTCCTCAATCTCCCTCAGCAACAGCTCATCCTCCTCGTCCCCTTCCTCCTCCAGCAGATGGTTATCGACTGTTGTGGATACTTGCACGTCCACCATCCCAAACTGATTTCGTCACGTCAGCACTCCAGGTTAATTAACTTTGTCATAACTATATACGCGCGCACGCGCTACAATCGCTGGGCTACAATGGCTGGGCTACAATCGCTGGGCTACAATGGCTGGGCTACAATGGCTGGGCTACAACGTCCTTTAGGACAAGTAGTGCTTCTTTGTACTGATCCATTAGAGGTTGTAGCAGGTCCTGATTCACCTGCACTTCCTCAATCTTGGGTCGATGGGCCACACGCAACATACCATGGAAGGCTGACACCTGAAGTGGATGGGAAAAGATATGGTAGGAGGCCGGCATGAAATATGATTATACCTGTTCCCTGGCGAGGAGAGTTAGGGCTTGGCCTTCACTTCCAGCACGAGCTGTACGACCCACACGATGTAAGTACATCTGGTAGAGGGAGGGAGGGTCATAGTTCACCACACAGCCACATGCTGGGAGGTCCATTCCGCGAGCCATTGCATCTGAACAGACAAGAACCTGCAGCAGAGAACTAGGTTACTATGACAGAACTGGCCAGTGGGTCCCTCCCCCACCTGAATGGCACCACTAGTAAACTGCTGTAAGACACGCCTCCTCTCCTGCCGAGAAACTCCACTGGTAACCACAGCAACACTAAACCAGTTGAAGTGTCTCAACACTACCTGTAACCTGTACCACAGTTCACACATCCTTGTCCCACACTCCACACACACACACACTACTTGTCTCTAACCTCTGAGAAGACTCCCTTGAGTTGGTGAAGCAGAGAACTTGACAACCCCTACCCCGTACCTGCTGGGAGAGAAAATTGAGTAGGACCAGCGGCTTCAGAGAAGCCTTACAGACGGCCATTGTTTCATGCAGTGATGAGGGTGGAGTTAGCATCATGGCCTCCCTCCCTTCCTCTGGCACTGCCACAGAGAATAATATAGGTCTCTGCAACTGGAGAAATGCTAAGGCCTCGGGATCCTGTGTCATGGTTGCTGACAACAACAGTTTTTGGATATATTGTTGAGTAGAGAGTAGCTGACTAGCACACACAGCTGGGGCCTGAGACAGACGGGGGAGGGGAGGGGGCGAGGAGGGGAGAGGAGGTGGGAGGAGGTGTGGAACATCACTCTTCTCTTGCAACCACGCTGATAGTTCAACTAATGAAGAGGGCGTGGCTTGCTGCAGTAGCTGTGGTAACCATGTATACATCTGCTGGCTCAGCAACTTATCGGCCTCGTCAATGACCAGGAATCTGAAGAGAAATACTGAGTACCACCACATTCAGTGACAGTGACAGGGCTGGATGGAGACCTCAGGAACTGAAGAGAAGCAAATGAACCAAGCATCAGGTGCTCTGCAAGCCTGCCTGGAGTGGCTACAACAATATCCACTAGACTTGCAGTAGGGAAGGAAGATGAGTCAGAGACAAGAGCTGCTTCTTTCTCAAGGCTGGCATCCCCTACACACAGAGAATACTCACTGCCACGGCTGGCCAACCTCTGGCTCCCACTCACCACACACCAGTCCACAGTGCACTCGTGTATGGGCTGCAACCTGAGAGAAGACAGTCACCACTTGCCTGGCCAGTCCCTGGGATGGCACCACCACCACTCCACGTACCTGAGACCACACTAACCAGTGACCTCATGGATGACAAGTAGCAATTCCATGTTTACATACCTGGCGGACAACACAGTCCAGTAGTGCAGTAACCATGGGAACAACATAGCAGAGGGTCTTTCCACAACCAGTTGGGGCACAGACGCAAACATCTGATGGTGGTAGGGTAGAGGTGGACAGCAGTGTGGGGATTACCTTCACCTGGGAATGAGCAAGGTCACCTCCTCTATATCAAACTGACGACCATTATTACCTGTACGGGGAAGAGGGATGTGCAGCCCATAGACCTGAGGTTACAGATGATGGTTGGTGGGAGTGGCACTGATGTCAGGGGTGCAGAGGCAGACACAATGTCACCCTCCACTAGCCTAGGCTGACTGATCCAAGCTGGGAGCCTGGCATGAACACTGTCTCGCAAAGAGCTTTTGATTGTATGAGTGACTGGTAGCAACTTCTCCCCATTATCCATAGGATCTGTCTCCATGGGAACACTACAGTCCACTCCCTCACTCTGCCTCTGCCCCTCCTCCGTATCCTCTCCATCTACATCCCTAGCTACAGACTCAGTATCTTCCCGTCCCTTCTGTTTGCAGATGGCCTGCCGCGATGCTGCCCTCTGCCTCGCCAGTCGGTGAAGGTCAGCAACAGACACACAAGCCCCACCGCTGGACACCTCTGAGCCCCAGAACCTTACATTGGGTCCAGAAAGGACACAGGCAACGTGACAGGAGTACAAACACATACTTATCCAGTACCTCCTGACGTCCAGAAGAGCCATGGTTCACGTGGAACGACCTTTGACCTTATACTGCCTTACGCGCCGCGCTAAACGCGCGTTTCCATGTCCCAGTAGTACGGTCGCCAGCAGTTACATCTCGGGCAAGCCGTCAACAGAGGAGAGAGGAGGGATTGGAGGCAACTGTTTGTGGTTAGCACTGTTTGTTCATGGATTGGTGGCGATAATTGGAAGCACTTCGTAGGTCTACATGTATTTGGGATTTGTGTTTATGTAGAGGCTGGTGTGTGTGTTGATGGCGGACAGTGACAATCATGAGGAACTGAGTTCAGAAATAAGCAAAAGTAGTGAAGATGAGGGGGCAGGAGAGGGAGAGGTGGAGGGTAGTCCAGAGGAGGAAGGAAAGAGTGAGGAGGAGCTCTATACTCTCCTGTTTTGTAAGGTGGACAATGATGGCAGTGGCCAGGTGCCTGTGGACCACCTAGTGGACTACTTGCACCACATGCAGACAGGGGCACCCCAGGGTTGGAGTGGCCGAGAAGAAGTGTATGACTCTCAAGAAGATGTGAGTGACCAGAAGCCTGAACTAGAGTTGTCTTGTGTCACAATATTTGTGTTATAAACACAAGACCAGCATGGATAGCAAAATACTATTTAAAGATGAGCCTTAGTCGAGATGATGTAATATTGATTGTAGTGATGAGACTGTTCTATAGTTAAAGGTGGGAAATTCCATAACGTAGTTACACAATAGGTGCACACGAAGAATACAGATAGTGAGTTTGGGCCAATGGTCTGAAAAGTTAACATTAGCTTCCTGGTGACCTGTGTTGTGTGTCTTAACAACAGACTCACCAAGTGGTGTACAATCTTCAGCTGCTCAAGGCCATGTTAGAGGTATGGTCCTATGTCTGCCACTCACTCATGACTAGTAGCTCTCTGCAGGTCAGTGCTGTGGATGGCTGTGTGGACCAAGCCACGTACTCCCACGTCATCCGGCTGTGGGTTAAGGATGTCAGAGAGCGTAGCAACCAGCAGGCCACAACCTTGGAGGTCTCTCAGCTCTCTGACTCAGAGGTCAGAGGTCACTCGTTTTGTATACAAGTTACTACACAAGTATGTGATGTAGGAGGAAGATGATGGGGTTGCCATGGCAAAGTCTAAGCCTCCACTATCTTTTGGTGAGCCTTGACCTGATTTGTTGGCCCTAGTTGTGAGTGCAGCTTGTTCTTGTGTGCCACAGTGGCTGAGGAGAGCTTTGAGACTAGTGGAGGCAACTCCTCTAGTCACAGTGCACTGTAAGTTGTGTGTACTGGAGGAGAGTCACTGGTACTGTTGTGGCTGTGTTGTCTCCAGTGATAGGCTTGACCTTCTGACCTCATTACAAGATGTGAGACTTGACAACCGCCGTTTGGCCGAGAGAGAGAGACAGTTGCAGGCCAGCTTGGATGTTTCTGAGGAACAGCTGCGAGGTCTTCAGACTGAGAACACCAGCCTACAGCAACAACTGCACAGGTTTGCCTCCCCCCCCCAAGGTCTAACTATCTCTAGTACATGTTGTGCAGTGTTCAACAGCAGTTATTGAGGCTGGAGGAGGTGGAGAAAGATAACACTCTCATCGGACAGTCATGTGAGTTGAGTGTGGGCTCCAGTAGTCCAGGGTGTTATATGAAGTGGGTGGGGCCTCTACTGCAGTGAAAGAGGAGGGGCTGAAGTGTGGGGAACTCACTGGAGCTGTCGAGAAAATGGTAGGCTCCGCATGTGGTGTGTCTCTGTTCCATTCTCCTGTTCTGGTCCAGAGCCAGGAGCTGTGTGAGGCCCAGAAAGAGGTGACTGCACTGAGGCACCAGATTAGTGAGAGGGAGACGGAGAGGGAGCTGGCCTGCAAGGAAGCTCAAGACTGGCAGCAGCAACTGCTGGCCCAGCAAGTGAGAGGATCTTCTCTCACTGCTCCTATGGTCCATCTCTCTGTGGTTTGTGTTTGTGTGCAGGAAGCCTTGGACCAAGAGAGGGAGCGATGTGCGGCCATTCAGGCACAGCTGTCAAACATGGCCTCCACTGAGGAGACCATGAGGTCAAAGGTCATGGAATTAGAAGAGAGTAATCTGAAGCTGCAGAGTGAGAATATTGAGCTACACAGCGTTGCCGTGGCCTCTGGCCCCTCCTACAGCACCCCCTCACGAGCTACTGGACCACCCTCGCTGCATGAGGAACTGAGTCACCATGGCAACCTCTCTGGGCAAGCACTGCCATCTCCCCTGGTAGGACTGCAGTCTTATCGCCATGACAAGAAGAGAGAGTCTTGCAAGCTGGAGGATCACTATGACAACTCTCTATCTCGTTCCCCTGGTAACCTGTCCATGGAGGACCTGGAGCAGATTGCCCAAAGCTCTGTAAGTTGTTGAGTGTTACCTAATAGTGACAGACATACAGTGGACATTCCCTGCAGAGCAACAAGTTCCACTCAAAGACAGAGGTGATGGTGAGACTTCTGAGTGAACTGTTGAACTCTTCGCGGCCACCTCCCTCCTCTTCTCCCCCTACATCCCACAGCTCTGAGTCCATCACAGGTACACTAGCCCCTCCCTCACCTCCAGCCCTCTAACACACCTCCTCTGATCTCCAGAAGTGACCCAAAGGAGACAGCAGAGGGACTCTAACCTGAAGCAGCTGGTGGCCAGTGTCAAGAGGCTCTATGGAGAAAAGAAACAGTTAAAGCAGCAGGTTAGTTCCATCACTGGATCAATGGCTGTGTCATGGTGGGCCATGTGGCCGTGCTGTACATGTGGTTGAGCTTCAAGATCAGTTGCAGCAGCGGCAGCCGGTGAAGGAAGAGGTTGATGCAGCCATACAGACCACACCCACTGAGGTCCCCACTCCCAAACAACATGGAGCAGTAGTTGAAATGTCCACTCAAACTGGGCCCCTCCTCATTCCTCAAACCTCTCCAACTTCCTCTTCTCTTCCACGTTTCTCAACGTGCATGTCTGTGGTGGGTGGAGCTGTAAGGGGTGTGGTCTGGACCCTGCTACTGGTGGTGATGGTCCTGCTGCTCTTGGCAGGGCTGGTCTGGTTCCAGCAGCAGCTCCATCCTTGTCACGGAAACTGTTTGACTCCTGGGGCCATGGTGTGGGCTGTGGTCCAGCCCCACATCACTGTAACCCGCTATGGGTACATATGACACAGTATCACATGTACATTTTAGTAATCAGTTCTCATGCCCTTCCCTACACTGCCCTGTCAAATTGCCTTCTACTGTACATCAATGATCATGTTTAGTGGTGAATTGTACCATCATCAAATATTGTGAATACTGCTCTAGAGCTCAATGGTCGTTGGGGTAGCTGCCATGGCAACTGCTTACAATGTGCAGATCATAAATTAATGACTACATTATCTAGAGATGATGTGATAAGGTCAAATGTGTGTTATGCTGGCCTGATAGGGGCTCTGGACAGTTTACCAATGACTCTAATTAGTGCACTGTTCTCGTCTTTCAATCGTTGGTTCTCTACCTTCAATTCGTCTCTAATCTGAGTCAGGAAGGGGTTAAGTACAGAATCAACACACAACTGTTGCTAAGAGCTCACCTTGGCCTCAGCCTCTAACTGAGAGATACGTTCCATTTTCTCTTCTTTCTCCTGTTGGACAGAACATGTGTAGGTATACGTCACTACTAATCATCAGGGGCTTACCCTTCTCTCCTGTTGATAAGCTCTTGTTGCATCATCCAATCTCCTTGTTAACTCTGCCATTTTGCTCTTCAGGTCTGTAATCTCCTGCCACAGACAGAGGGAAGGAAGGTAAGCACAAGACTTGTGTTGCCAAGCCACACCTACCTCACTAGCCTGGGCATAGCTGTCTTTAATGTCTCTCAATTCTTGCCTCAATGCTGCAGGGTCTGGCGTGGACTCAGGACTGGAGGCAGAAGAGCCAGATTTAGCACGGAAGAGTCGGGCTACCTCTTCTGAAGCATTCTTTAGCTCTGGGGATTCCTCCTAGAGAAGGTCAGAGGAGGCTTAATCCCTTCTGTAATAATAGTAGTAACACAGTACTCACATCAAACTGAACTATTCCAGTAGGTTTCCGCTGCTCACGAGGCTTTCGTCTGACTGCAGACTTACTTCTGGGTCGATTTTTACCAGCACCTTCTTCATCACCATCCCGAGACTCACTGGACTCATCTCTACAGAACAAAGTCACATTGTGGCTAGGACAGGCTGAGGGTTAGGGGTCAGTCGCTTACTTGTCAAGTGGTGGTAGCTGTTGGGTATCCTGAGGAGAGGCCACTTCAGAGGGAGGGAGAAGGTAGACAGACTGGTACATACACTAACCCACAACTACTTACTCTCATTCTGAGGAGGTGTGGCTTCTGAAGGCCGAAAGCGAGGAGCAGGGCGGGCACCTGGCCGATATGCACTTTGTTTTGAAGGACTACTTGTGGAGGTGGACTACAGAGGAAAGAAGGGCCAGGTACATATTCAAGATCAAGTTATTGTTAGAGAGGAGTTACCGTTGCATCTTGAGCACCAGTCTTGAGACCTTCCACAAATTGCAATCTCTCTCTCTCCACCTCCTTCCTCACTGTATCCCCTCCTTCCCCCTCCTTACTGCCCCCCTCCTTACTGTTGTGCATTGAGAGTTGCTCAAACAAGTCAGCAGGAACAGGCTGTGTCTTCTTGCGAGTCTCACGTGATTTCTTAGCTTTCCACTTTCGGCTGAGAAGATACACAATATATTAAAGACAGTTAATTGGTCGGTGTGTAATGCTCACTTGGTCTCTGACTCCTCTGTGAAGGAGCGTTCAGAACGACCACTCTCAACACTCTCTGCTCGGGACAATTCCCTCCTCAGTTCTCCCTTAGCCCCCTCCCCTCCCCTCTCCATCGCCCCTTCTTCACCTCGCGACATGCCACCTTCTGTTGGGACACTCTGGGTGGGGGCACCTTCGGTTGAGGTAACCGCACCCTTTTCAGCAGCAGTGGGTGTGGTCAGGGCAGGATCCATGACCATACGAGCATTGCGAGGGAGGGATGAAGTCTTGGAAGAGTCATCATTCTCATGACCTAGTGTATGGGCCAACCTGCACAGTGAGGAACAGTACCACAGTAACGAGGTCACTATGAATGAGGGAATGGAGGCTATATGTAGCCATACCTACCTAGCCTCATCGTAGGAATTTCGTTTGCCTCCTGCACCAGACGATGGCTTCAACTTATACTCACCACGGTCCTGCAATGGTAGCCGGGGGTAACGGGTGGGGGATAATGAACTGCTTATATACATCAAGACCATTGTTACCTGGGAGACGGTCTTTGAGACAAAGGGAAACCTCTTTGGCTCTCCTGTGGGGGGTCTAGAAATGTCTCCTGTGCCCCCTGTGGGGGGTCTGGAAATGTCTCCTGTGCCCCCTGTGGGGGGTCTGGAAATGTCAGAGGAAGGCTCCCTGGAGCCTGTGGCCGGGACATGCTGGGGAGAGGAGGAGGCAGATCCGGAGGGGGACTGAGAGGCCGGGAGGGGAGGGTTCAAGTTGGAAGACGACTGTTGTTCCCATAGCGTCAGTCTCTTCATCATCTGTCCAGACATTGGACGTCGCTTGCCTGCTGATGACATCATCATGATATCATTATTATGGATGCTGAACTACTGCAACTACAGTTACCTGTCTTCGGTGACGCCTGAGGAGAAATAGTCTTGGAATTGCCTTGAGTCTGTTCTGGTTTGGACTGTATGGACTGGGGACTGGAGCCTGGGAACCAGTCACATGTGATATCATGTAACATCATGTGACATAACAATACTGACCTGGAGGAAGGGGTGGCTTGTTGCTTGTTGTCATGGAAATGTGATTTGCTTCCTCAGCAACCTTCTCCTTGAGGCTATTCACCTTTTCCTTCACATTATTCTCAGTGTGGGCATCCTAATGATCATTACATCATCATTACCTCACTACCAATAACAGAAGTGATGATGTCATACCTGTCCTGTACTGTTCTTGGTCTCCTCAATCACATCAATGTGGCCGCTGACCACACCCTCTGGCCCACCCCCCAGGTCCTTGCTTCCATCAGCGACTTCTTCCGGTGTCCAGTTCTGAATTATGGCCTTCTCACTAGCGATATCGATCTTGGGAAACATGGACTTGTCTCTGGAGGATCTGACAGTGGAGGGAGGGGAGGAGTCAGGTCTACTATACCTGACAGGGTATGTACCACTCACCTTCTCTTCAGTCCTGTCGGGGATGGCTTGCTGTTCATGTCCTCTCGACTGGTGGTGTGGAGGAGAGGGGGCCTCTTAGAGGTGCTGCCATAGCAACGGTTTCTACTAGTACTCTGATGAGGGGAACAGGAATACATAACTCACATCGTTAGTGAACCTTGGACCCCTCACCTCACACAGCTGCTTCAACTCCTCCAACTGATCGTCATACTCCGGTCGACACAAGTCGTCAATGGTGTCTCCCTGGCAACATACAGAGGACACTATTAATATATCCTCCCTCCCAAGCCCCACCCCTTACTGTCTTGGTCACAGCATTCACACTAGCTCCTTTCTGGACAAGGACCTTTGCAGCGTCCATGTTCTCCCAGTACACAGCAGCATGCAGTGGTGTCCATCCATCCTCATCGCGATTGTCGATAGTATTCACAATACTTTGTATAGACAGTAGAACCCTGGGGGGGGGGGGGGATAAGGGAGCAGGGTGGGGGAGGGGATAAGGGAGCAGGGTGGGGGGGGGGATAAGGGAGCAGGGTGGGGGAGGGGATAAGGGAGCAGGGTGGGGGAGGGGATAAGGGAGCAGGGTGGGGGAGGGGATAAGGGAGCAGGGTGGGGGGGGGATAAGGGAGCAGGGTGGGGGAGGGGATAAGGGAGCAGGGTGGGGGGGGGGATAAGGGAGCAGGGTGGGGGGGGGATAAGGGAGCAGGGTGGGGGGGGGGATAAGGGAGCAGGGTGGGGGAGGGGATAAGGGAGCAGGGTGGGGGGGGGGGGATAAGGGAGCAGGGTGGGGGAGGGGATAAGGGAGCAGGGTGGGGGGGGGATAAGGGAGCAGGGTGGGGGAGGGGATAAGGGAGCAGGGTGGGGGGGGGGGGGGATAAGGGAGCAGGGTGGGGGAGGGGATAAGGGAGCAGGGTGGGGGGGGGATAAGGGAGCAGGGTGGGGGAGGGGATAAGGGAGCAGGGTGGGGGGGGGATAAGGGAGCAGGGTGGGGGAGGGGATAAGGGAGCAGGGTGGGGAGGGGATAAGGGAGCAGGGTGGGGAGGGGATAAGGGAGCAGGGTGGGGGAGGGGATAAGGGAGCAGGGTGGGGGGGGATAAGGGAGCAGGGTGGGGGAGGGGATAAGGGAGCAGGGTGGGGAGGGGATAAGGGAGCAGGGTGGGGGGGGGGGGATAAGGGAGCAGGGTGGGGGAGGGGATAAGGGAGCAGGGTGGGGGGGGATAAGGGAGCAGGGTGGGGGGGGGATAAGGGAGCAGGGTGGGGGAGGGGATAAGGGAGCAGGGTGAGAGAGATGTCATCAACACATTGCACTACATGCTCCACTCACTCCAACACGTGCAAGTAGTTCTTGGCAGCTGCCACATGGATGACAGTGGCCCCTCCTGAGCTGACAGCAGGGGACAGGGAAGGGTCATTCCTGAGTCTGTTGGCATCAATTAACATGAGGCTCTCTTCCCTTGTCTTTGCATCAGCCACACTCACACCTAATTTGGGACACGACACGCCACGTGGGTTACAAGTCACCGACACCTTCAACTCTCTAACAGGATGTGTGGGTGCTTCAATTAATAACGGAACGTTATGCTGCTCTACCAAAATTGAGCCTTTTAATCATTCTGCCTAATAGGCAGTGTCTGCGGGCTTCGGATGGATTGTTCTTTGTCTTGCAAGTATGGACAAAGCTTGAACCACGTCTTTCAGGTCCCGAGGCTCCTACACACAACGCAAACACCACGCATATCCACTTCCTGGCTCCCCATGCCGCAAACAATCTCCCTTCGAAGCACATAAGGTCGTCTTGCACAGCCTGAACGGTAGGTTTCAGCCTACCTTTTCAGTTCTTCGAGCCATTGCGTCACTCAAACTAACGCTTCCTTTTCGATATTTCAAAAATGTGTCATCGGAAACGTACTGTAATCTTTAGTTTTAATTATCCGTAAAGTACTGCGTAGCATAACGTTCCGTTTTTACTTGAACCACCCACATGTGTAAAATGGCTGTACCTTGTTTCTGAATAGCATCCACAATTAGGTCTCGAATGACATCATCATCGGCCAAGTCCTCAGGGGTATCCCCCTCGTTATTGACAGGAGCTGGAAAGGCACCGCTATCCAGCAGGTAACTGGAGAGAGAGGAAGAGACTACATTCCAGTCCTGTCTGGTCAGACCATTGAAGCCTTTTCCTCATTCCATGCCAGCACATAGATCACTCCACCACCAGTAACCCACATCCCTCCCCTCCCCCTCCCCACATCACTCACCTCCCCACATCCCTCCCCTCCCCCTCCCCACATCACTCACCTCCCCACATCCCTCCCCTCCCCCTCCCCCTCCCCACATCCCTCCCCTCCTCCTCTCCACATGCCTCCCCTCCCCCTCTCCACATGCCTCCCCTCCCCCTCTCCACATGCCTCCCCTCCCCCTCTCCACATCCCTCCCCTCCCCCTCTCCACATCCCTCCCCTCCCTCCCCACAGTATATACCTAACAATGTGTTCATGTCCACACGAGGCAGCTGCATGGAGGGGAGTCCATCCCTCGTTGTCGTAGACATCCAGACTAGCTTCACGTCGAACCAGCAATTGTAACATCTCAAAGTCATCATCTATACAGCACTGTCCCCCCAGGGAGTGAGGGGGGAGGGGGGAGGAGGGAGGGGGGAGGAGGGAGGGGGGAGGAGTGAGGGAGGGGGGAGGAGTGAGGGAGGGGGAGAAGGGAGCAACACACAGTGTTGATACTCATGTAAAACCACAACTATTACCATGACAACAGACAGACCTGAGACTGTAAACTAAACAAGATGTTATGATACAGGAGAGGGAGGAACTGCTGTCAATACAAACCAGCTCCATTACATACCACACATTCTTTGAATATCTAACACTCTACACACATACCAAGTGTATCAGAGGACTTAACTTGACACTGACAGGATCAGACCTGGTGGATATCTCCAGTATAGATATATAGGCCACCACAGCAATACCTAATATGGGTATGGTCAGTTGGCTCCCTGTGTCATAGCCTACAGTCCAGTCATCAGCTGGTACTGGAGATGTTGTATGTACAGGCTCAAGTGGTGTGGGTCTATGGCATGCCTCACTAATAGACAACACTGATGGCAGCAAACAGAACCACTCCAATTAATGCCACCTTCACACAGGGATCCATTTAGAATATCTCACTACTGATCATCCACAGCCTCATGGCTCTAACAGGAGGTAGAGTGGAGGTGTGGACCCTGAGCCAGTTAGGGGCACACAAACACTGCCTCATCAGCAACAGGATGTCCTTGTCACAACCTCACTTCACTTCAGTTACCTCTCTATCCCAGCACTGTTACTGTACTGTATTGTACTAGAAGACAGTAGTCACCAGTAGTCACAGCACAACTAGTACTGTGTGAGTACATGTACTGGCCTCTCATGTGTATGAGATGTAGTGACCTCAACTGACATTGGCCATCACATTCCTCTCCATTGTACGCCATACAGTACTGGTCAGTATATGTACAATGGAAGACACACACACACACACACACACACACATGCACACATGCACACACGCACCACGCACCACGCACCACGCACCACGCACCACGCACACACACACACACACACACACACACACACACACACACACACACACACACACACACACACACACACACACACACACACACACACACACACACACACACACACACACACACACACACACACACACACACACACACACACACACACACACACACACACACACACACACACACACACACACACACACACACACACACACACACACACACACACACACACACACACACACACACACACACACACACACACACACACACACACACACACACACACACACACACACACACACACACACACACACACACACACACACACACACACACACACACACACACTGGTCTCTCTCTCTCTCTCTCTCTCTACCTGATGTAGCGCTGTGAGTCCATCCTTATTAACTGAGTTCACGTCGGCTCCCTCCTCTGTCAGTAGACGATCCACCTCCTCCACGTCCCCACTCTGACTGGCGGCCAGGAATACCACGCTCTCGCCGAACCGCACTCGAGGGCGTTTCCTCTTGGACGATATGGAGGACGGCTCTTGATTGGTGATGCTCTTCACCCACTGTTCTAGCTGATGGTTGCGCTTCTGTCCTGCCGTGGCGCTCCTGCCTAGCCCGTAGAACTTCTCTTTACCCGACATTTTGACAGCCTCCTCCTCCGCTCTGGTCGGCCGCATACGCTCTGCCACACCGGAAACGGAGAGCGTAGGCGGACCCGATTGACCATATGCGGACGTGTGCGGATATACCTTGGAGACTGCAGAGGAAGGCGTGGCTCTCCAACTAGTATCTAGGTAAGGAAGGCGTGGCTCTCCACTAGGTAAGATGGAGCAGCTCAGGCTGATAGTTTCTTGTCCACCTAAACACAATCCTCTACACCGGTCCAGGAGGAAGAGCAATGGCTAAGCTCTCCCATGGCCCCGCCTCGCACGCCGTGAAGGCCAGCCAAGGACCACCTTCCAGTTCACTTCACTTCTACTGTACCAACTACTCGAGGCACCATGGCAGGCACTCGGAGGTACAGGGGGAACTAGGTGAGAGGCTGCAGGGACCACCTGGCCTTGTAAGTAGCCCAATGTGTGTGTGCAGGGACTGTGGCCAGGAGGACCAGAGGAACAGGTTACATAGCCAACTACAGACCAACCCTCTACTACACCTCCCAGCTGGACCACCACGATAACCCAGACATGATGTGAGGAGTACCTTGTACCTCTGGGGAAGTGGCTATGCATCTCTCCCACACAGCTCTCTACTGGCGGACAACTATGCCAGTCTCACCACAAGGCACTATGCTGGGTTTGGTGGGGTCTCTGGCAGGGAGCCACTGCCACAGAGGACTCACTCCTGTCTGTCAGGGTACTCCTGTAACCTCCCGCGCACCACTCCCACTGCAAAACAGGTAGAGGGAAGAGGGGGAGGGTCTGTGGGTGTGGTCTCATTCTGTGTCCTCCCCGTGTAGGGACAGGGGAAGCTGTCTACAGAGACACACACAAAATTCATTCCAAAACCATTCAGGAATGAAGGTATGGCCGCCACCACTACTGCCACGCTACCCCCCCCCAACATCACCCCTCTCCACCCCCCACCCCCAGCTCTCAGAGGTAGCCAGTACACACACAGAGAGGAGACTGGGTTTACACATGCTCAGAACATTGAGCCTGTGACCTTCAGACCTCGAGAGGCCTTTGCCAATGACCTCTCACCCCAGGCCACATGGCGACCCACGGGAAGGAGTGTGATGAAGAAAGATTTCTCACTACCTTCTCAACACCCTGTGAGTTGAGGTGATGATGTCATCTTTATATCCATAACCTCTCCTGCACATGTAGGGAGATGAGGGGATGCCCCTGTCATTAGGGAGAGCTAATTGCAGCAGTGGATATGTGAAGGGCTCCAACTTTCCCTCTACAGTGCAGCCCAAGTCCACTGAGATGGTATGAGCCAGGAACAAGTAGTTAGTGTTAGTCCCCACCTCACCCCCACCCCCTGACCAGGTGGGATATACAGTGGCATCCCAGCTACAGCCCTCTCCCCTGGCAATCCTCAGCAGACAAGACCCCACCCATTTCTCTACCATCATTCATCCCGACCCCTTCTCAAGGTGCTGACAGTAACAGCCATCATACAAACTGGTGGTCATGTTCCACCATCACCACAGCTACACCCACTATTGCCTGGAGACTGGCTGCAAATCTGACATGAAGGGGAGAGGTGGGGTGGGGAGCAAGGAGCTGACTGGATTCTCAGAGAACAACCAGCCACTACTAGAACCCCAAGATAGAGATAGTGGTCGTTTCTCTACCCACTACCACTCCCAGTGAGTCCTCCTGACTGGGCATGTCTGGGGGGTTAGTGGCCATTTGCTGCAGGTTCCCCCGTCCTCCGCTACACAGTAGGCCAGGGGGTGTGTCTGGTGGAGTACAAGCTGCAGCCCCCAATGGCTTCACTAAAGGAACTGCGGTACACACTCTACCTGGCCATTCCCTGCTCCCTGCAGGACCTGGTCTGTGTGTCATTTTGCAGGTACACCACTTTGAAAAAGGTCAGGTGAACACAGCTGCTCTGCTGAGGTCCATGCATCCTTCTCAAGCCAGGTAACCATATGTATATACTATGAGTGCTGTATGTATACATGTGACATAGGGTGGTACTGTGTCGAGACCCATGCTATGATGACCACACCCATGATTCTAAACACCATACCCCTACCACAAAGACACAGCCATAGTGGTGGACACTTAGACAGCTAACACTAGCACACAGTAGACCACCACTTGACCCTTCCCGGTATTTATCACATGTTGGTCACTATTAAATGATGGCAATCTACATGACACTATTATTTCTAAGCCAATGAGAGGCCAAATAATTTAGTCCAATGGACATGTCAGCGTCTGTGCAGAAGTCGACTGAACCAAGATGAAGAAGGAGGAGGAGCTCGCCTAGGAACACCCATAGACAATTCCTCACCATGTTCAACACTGTAGTGACAAATGGAAGTCAGTAGGTGTGTAACCATAGTAACTGCCTCACCTGAAGGAGTGATAGTGAGTAGAGTGGTGAGGAGGAGGGAGAGGTGAGGAGGGAAGATGTGAGGAGGGGGGAGGGGGGAGGTCATCATACAGATATCTGCTGTGCTCTGGGTACTGGTGAGCCAAGGGAAGGGGGGCTGGACTTGAATGGTCTGGTCCCAGCCTAGTGAAGGGGCTGGGCTTATGATGTGTGATCAGGCTGGTGGGGGTCTGTAGCAGCTGACTGACAGACAATGGCCGGGGATTGAAGTGCCCCCTGGGGTCTGGAGGTCTGCCGATGGAACTTCTTGAGGCAGTGAATACCTCCCTACGATTACCAGGCTGTCTCCACTCACTTCCTCTGGTGGAGGGATAAGCTGTTAAATTAGGTCGTGGCCGCTGAGCATTGTCCAGTCTCTTCCGATTGCGAAGTTTACCAGATCTTCTCCCTCTCCCCTCACTCCCTCCCCCTCCACCACCTCCCCTCCCTCCCCCTCTTCCCCTTCCTCCCCCTCCCCTCTTACCTCTCCCTCCTCTTCCACCTCTCACTCCCTTCTGCCCTCCAGTATTACTCTGGTCTTCACCATCTTCCTTCCCTCCACTATCCCTGCTCCCCCTTCCTCTCCCCCTCCCCTTCCCCCTCCCCCTGCTCCTCCTCCTCTTCCCCTTTGCCGGAGCTGACAATCCATTGTCACCTTCTCCTGCAGTGTCAATGACAAACAGCTCATCTCCATCTCCTTTTCCTGTGTTGTAGTCCTCAAATGGAAGTCGAGGGTACAAAGGTTGAGTCTCAGCTGCAGTGACAAATACATCTCCCTCTCCAGTGTGGGCATTGGCCTCCACTGCTACTGTACTGGCACTCCTTCTCTTCCAGCCCCTGTCATCTCCTTCGTCATCTCCCTCTTCCTCTTCTTCATCTCCTTCCCACTCTCCTCCATTACCTCCACCATCTCCAGTCTCATTACAGTCAGTCCCATACTCCTCCATCTCCTCCCCCTCTCCCTCTCCCTCTCCCTCTCCCTCCCTCTCCCCCTCTCCCTCTCCCTCTCCCTCTCCATCCTCTTCAATAGTGGGTAGAGCATCCATCTGTACAATGGCTCCAGAATATATGTCAGAATTTGCCCTACTCTCCATCACAGCCAGCTACAGAGACAGCTGCTATAACAACTGGCTGTAAGACTGTACTCTGCACCTACCTCTCTATCAATCATCTCAAACTGACACTGCCAACTCGAGTTATACAGGAAAGGGCGAAGGTCAAATCTATTATCATCTGGTGAGTAGCTCTCTGCATGATAAGACGGAGGAAGGGTGGTCATCTTGTGACGATTGATGCCATAGCAACGGAAGAAGTGCTTCACTTTAGCAGCCACCTGTGAGTGTCCAGTCAGACAGTATTGTATGAGCAGACATGAAGTGAGGCACTCTCTACCTCTGTTGGGCTGTGCTTATCTCCCCACATGTGAACCAACTTGATGAACATGGAATAGGGACCACAGTGGTACACTTTGCGCAACCTTCCAAAGGCCGACAACTCAGCATACGTCATGCCCATGTCATCCTGGAGGGAGGGGCACACAGTGTTACCTGGCAACAGCAACAAGCTGCTAGTAATCATTACCTCATCATTCTGCACATGAGTGTCTGTGGATGGTTCCAGCTCAGCTACCGGTTTGGCATTCAGAATACTAGAGATGGGAGAGGGGGAGGGAGAAGGAGAGGGGGAGGGAGAGGGAGAGGGGGAGGAGGAGAGGGGGAGGGGGAGGAGGAGAGGGGGAGAGGGAGAAGGAGAGGGGGAGGGGGAGAATACTAAGTCTCATGGCTCAGGGGCAAGTAGCTCACTTCTTCAACTCAGGGTAGTTAGGAGCCATAAACTTGCAGAAGGAGCGGAGGTCTGTCTTACTGATGGAGCCAATGGGGTTAAGGTCAGCACTGGAGCAGTCGTACTTGGTCATGTAACCACGGAGACTCTCATCCACATTGGCCGAGGCTAGGACCAGGAGGCTACCACCACGGCCCCGTGACCATGGCAACAGCTGGGAAAACAAGTAGGATAAGACCATCCTACTCCGAGCCTGAACATTTTGGAGGGCAATGTTTTCAACAGGTGATCCTCCGTGAACTTTGAACTTGGGAGTCATTTTGAGCTGCGAGGTAACAGTGGCTACTGATGCTGTGACCATGTCATCAATTGATGTTGTAATGTGGGTGGAGCCTATTTGCTCGGCTAGTCTGCAGGAGGAAGGAAACAGTGATAGTATGAGATGTGCATTCAGTCTCTATTCCATACCGGGCTGCACGGGTCTCAGACTCAGATGATGAGTTCACTGACTTCATGTAGCAGGTAGTGAAGAGCAGACTGCAATACATGGGCAACCACTTCACACACACACACACACACACACACACACACACACACACACACACACACACCACAGCCACTCACCTGACTAACTCTTTAGCTGTCTTTGGCAATGCTGCTTCTTTTGCTCTGCCTAGCAACCGCCTCACATCTTCTGCCACCTGACGATTCCCCTTAGCAACAGCAGTAATGACCAGCTTGCACATACACCCTACCTGCAGGAGATGTGGTCACTAGAGCAGAGACAGAGGGAGAGAGAGAGAGAGACTCACCAGGCAGGCTACACTGGCACTATCCAGCCCTCCACTGAGAGGTAAGAAGAAGCCGGCTAGTCCACTACGGCGAAGGTAGTCCCACAACCAGCAGGGTGGACCAAGACTACAGGGAGGGGGGAGAGGGAGGGAGGGGGAGAGGGAAGGGACAGTAAGAGAGGGAGGAGCAGTAGCCATCGCTACTTGCCTGACTTCTTCCTCTGGCATAAGGTACTTGACAGAAAGAGGCTGGGTCACGGGGAGGGAGAGGGAAGGAGGACATGAGATGGAGGCAGCTACATGTACACGAGGGTACGGAGCAGCTGACACCGTCTGCATTCCCCGACTGAGACATGCTCCACGGAATGACCTGACATCGTCCAGGTCTACTGTTGCTGTGGTTACCTTGACTTCATTCAATGTGAACTGCAACCCCTGTTGAGGTCCCCGGGTCAAGGTCTGGTATGGACTGGGGACACAATGCCTACCTGAGCAACGATCTCTCCATTGACAGCTATCATACAACATCCATCATAGTATACACGCTCACCATCACATCCAATCAGATTAGAGTACATGTACACTCCCCCCACCTGCAGAGGGAGGTATACGTGATCTGATTGGTCAGTGCAGTCACATGATTGTACCTTGCTGGTGGCTGAGCGAATGAGGTCAACTCTCTTGTACAGTTTCCTCAGCTCGTGGTGGCTACCACTGCCATTGGTGAATATCTCCACACCATCTAGTCCCATGGCAATGTGGGGGCTGGGGGAGAGGGAGGGGGAGAGGGAGGGAGGGGAGATGGGCACTGCTTGACCCGGGTCAATATCACCATGAAATGATAACTAGGCCTGGAAGTCAGGACACAAAGGGTGTCCTGATAAGAAGGGTGTCCTGAAAAGGAGGGTCTGTACCTGTTGGCAGTAAACAGCTCCTCGCATGTCTCACAACCCAGCACAGTGTCCGCTGTGGAGATGACAGCATCTCCAAATGGCACACTCACCTGAAGACAAGGGGTTAAGGAAACAGTGGAATGGAACAGAGATCGACCCACCCTCCTATCACCTGGCCAGTAATCTCCGCAAGCAGAGCAGGCAGGTAGAAGTCTTCAGTCTGACGAAGCTTTGTCCACGGAGTGAACCACCTCATCTCCCGATAGTTTCCGTCCATGGCCAGGTACATCTTTGGCCTGATGAGGAGGATCCGTTGATTGTAGAAGATAACATGACAGTTGTAGAGGACGTTCTTGTGCATCACTGGCCTGGGAGGGAGGGAGGGAGGGAGGGAGGGAGGGAGGGAGGGAGGGAGGGAGGGAGGGAGAGAGTGCACTCAAGTCTAAGAAGTGGCAGTTTAGCCTACATGCCCACGTCACAGATGATATCACGTGTCTGTGGTGCCTGCAACAGCTCTGCCAAGGACTGCATGCTGAGGAGCAGTGTGTCAGCCTCCAGGTAGTGGTCTCCACAGCCGTACCCGCTGATTTCCAACTCTGGCCCCAGGCGGTAGGCTGCACCTCGCTCCTTGGAGATACGGATACCTGTACCACGTGCCATATGTAGCACCTCTAGTCACAGTATATTATGGTAACTGACTCTCAAGTATTCTCTGCAGGTTTCCATGGAAGTCCAGGGCCCACTGGTTCAGAGCACAGCAGGAAAGTGTTACTGTATGACCCATAGCTATAGAGAGTCTACAGGCGCGCTCAGCTATAGTTCATTGGCACAGTACCGTACGGTATGTGGATATGAGCTTCACATACTATATAGCTATTGCGTATGACAGATCTAGACAAAATTAAACACAAAACGTGAGGGAATGAAGTCATTGGTATATGTCATAGTATTCCTCCACAGCTGTGCCATCTGGTCGGTAGTGACGAATGTATCGACATTTCTTGATCTGCTCAAACTGCTCTGCCAGTGACAAAACTCTCCCATCCTCCCCCTCCCCCTCCCCCTCCCCTTCCCCCTCTCCCTCTTCCTTCCCCTCCCTTCCTTCTCCTTCCTCTCTGTCCTCATCTCTGGTATGTACAGACCACATCACAAACTGTCTTACAATAGTAATTGACAGGACTCACTGGCCTAAAGTGTGGACCAATTCCATTCCATGGGAATGGACTGGGTCCCTGCCAGTGTAGAAGTCATCAAAACTCTTTGGAGTGAGGCTATGTGAGTCCAGACCCATGATGTGAGACATCTTCAACAGTGTGTCCTTCTTGGTGGTGGCAACAAGGGAAGGCTGCAGTACACAGAGTAGGGAGGGAAGGAGAGGCTCCACAGAAAGAGGAGACTAGTTTATACCTGAGATGATGATGTGAGGATTGGAGGCAGTTTGAAGGAAGCTCCCTGAGCCTGGCTCCTCACTAGCGGGCTGGGCTCAGTTTCCTTCACTTCATCAGACCTGCGCCTGTGGTCAGGGGAAGTGAGGGGGAGGCCTACACTACTGGCCTCATGCCCACCTGTACATGTAGGGGCTAGAGATGAAGGGAGAGGCTGGAATGGTGGGAGGGTAGAGGCTGCTGTGGCTAGAACTGCTGCCGACATCCGAGTCATCTACATACAGAGAGAGGTGGTTGCAAGAAAAGGGGGTGGGGCTCCTCCCTACCTCTCGTCTTCCTATCTTCTCCAGCTGTGTGGCCCTGGTCTCCGGGAAGGCGGCTTCCCCTGCCAAAGTAGACCTGAGGAGTGGCTGACACGTAGAGTCTGGTCTTGTTGGACGAGAGGAGGGAACGCCGTGGCCCGGCTACCTGCTGATCAGACAATGAACGGGACCTCGTCCTCTGCGACATCTTGGGACTGTTCCTCTGTGCCTCCAGCCGTCGCCATGACATCTTCATAGCCTGCTGGTGGTTGGCTATGTTGGAGACAGCCGTGAAGGCCTGGCGGTCTATCCTCTCCAGCTTGTGCTGCAGCTGGACGTCCGCCCTGTGTAGACCCACCATTGTGCGAGGCCTTGTTTCAGCGTGAGCTAGTGCGGCGCCTCTGCCGCCGCTACTTCGAGACACGGACGGGCTAGCGGCGGCCATAGTAATTGGTACTGCACAGTTAGATTGGTACACTTAATGTATCGAATGGTATAGTATCATGAATACAATAAGGATGTAATTTCGCCCACGGAGGTCAGTTGATCTACCTGTGCAGTCTCATGAAGTAGGCGTGTCGTGAATATTGGTGAGTGGGAGGGTAATAACGGTCGTAGAAATCCACACAGTACCGCTCAGCCTTGAATCCAAAGCTCTGGTAGAGGAGCATGGCTGGGTTATCGACAGAGACATGAAGAGTGACATCCTTCCCTTGGCAGGACTGGATGAGGTGATAGAGCATTAGCTTCCCCAGACCAGCCCGGCAGAAGTGAGGATGAACTAGGAGAAACGAAATGTAGGCCTCGCCTACTTTGGCGTCTGGAGTCATGAGACCACACCCCACCACCAGCTGGCCGTACAGAGCCACACAAGTGGAGTCGGGGTAGGTGAGACAGTCAGAGATGTCCACTGGCCAGAAGAAGTGGCCAAGGAGGCCATTGCATCCTGGGATGTGGGTACGCTGAAGGTAACACAGGTCAAGAGTATGGGGAGTGTAGGGTGAGGGTGTGTGGTTAGGGGTGGAGTCACCATGAGACCTGATATAGTGACTGACAATATCTCGCAAGAGACAGACTTGCGGAGGATGTATCTCTTTGCTCCTAAAAATATATGGCTTCAGAAGCCTTGCAGTATAGGGACTGGTGATGGGTGCCAGGCTGTGACCACGCCCACTCAAGAAGGTCATTACCTGAGAAGAAGGGGAGCTTGCCGAGAGCACAGGGAAGGATGAGATGTGGTGTAAGATTGAGTGGTAGATAGAGGGAGCAGGAGGGGAGGGAGGAGGGGAGGGCACGCGACAAATGATTGGGACGATCTGATCACTGTATGGCTTCTTATCTTGCAGGATATATTTAACAGTGGACGAGAGACGGTGGGTTATGTAACGGTCTAGGTCAAAGGTGGGGTAACCATGGTTACGTTGTCGTTGCCTCATTTTCAATTTTCGTGTGAGACGATTTGCTCGGGGGTTGTAACCAATAGCAACGGAAGTCTTTGTGAGGTGAGACAATAGTATGGCTTCCTGTCGTACAGACATCAGAGAGAGGGGAGGATGGGAGGGGGAGGGGTTGAGGCAGGAGGAAGGGGGAGAGGGGGATGGGGAGGACTCAACCTGGACAGAGGGAGAGAAGACTCAACAAGGGGACGTTACTGGTAGAGTATTATCACCTCCATAATGACAGGGAGATTTAGTCCACCGACCTTTTTCATATCTTCCTCCTCTCCTCCTAGTTTAACCCCTCCATTACCAGCCTTCATGGCAGGTGTAGGTTCAGGTGCAGTTAGAGAGGTTAACGTCCAGTAGCCAGTCTCTCCCAGCTCCTTGGCACCTGGTCACAAACAGCCCACAATTCATGTCCACATACCACGAGAGTATGGATCTCACCTGACTGGAATAGGGATGGGCAGTGAACAGACAGTGTACCAGCCACAGTGCTATGCCAAGACTGTGTCCTCCTGCGATGAGGCATGAGTGACTGCCAGTTACGCTGAAAGAGAGGGAGGGAGGGAGGGAGGGAGGGAGGGGGGGGGGACGAAGATTAAGATAAAGATGGTCTTCCTCTAGGCCTACCTGAATACAGCCACAGATATCCTCATTCCAACGGAAGTAGCCCTCCTTCCCATCTTGAGTGACCATCAGGTGATACAGCACCAGGTGGATCACGTGAACCCTGGGGTTATAAATATTCATGAGTTACACACCAGGTTCACATACACTTTACCATTGGAGGTGTGGCCTATTCCACGTTTCCTTGTGGAGGGGATGGCATACAGCACACATAAATACCCACAGTCTGTCCCCACGTAGTACTGGTGGCCTACGTCCCTGCACACGTCAGAACTGAATGTGCTCATGAATTATGCATGAGGCGAGTAGGCCTACCTTGAGGCAGCCGACGTGGAACAGTTGTTGACATGAAGAACACTGCAACGGCAGCCACCCCTCACCTCCCGCTTCTTCTTCCCTCCCTATCCTCCCCCCACAGTACCCACACTCGCCCTGCAGGCTTTCAGTAACCTCCATCACGCACGAGACACTCGCGCTGTGACCTTTGAACCCCAGTCACCACCTTACGCCACTCTCCTGATTATAGATTTGTCCAAAATGTATTACACACAGATAACAACATCGAAATAATGAGGAGTATCTACTCAAGTTAAAAATATGGCAACATTGACACATTCTCAGCATATTCAGTGTTTGTTGGGAGGCTGTACAGGCTGCAGTACAGCAGGCTACTCGTGGCTCCCACTACCATCGTCATCACCATCCACCAGGCCACAAACCAGACTGGGGGAGGAGGGAGGGGATTACATGACAGCTACCATGGTTACAGCACATGTTCTCACTGATAGATGATGTAAACGAGGACCATTGTCAGTCCAGTTGCTATGGCAGCAACACTCCAGACACGGGCATTTTTGGAGGACCTCTGGGCACCAAGGTAGTCCTTATTGGTGTACTGGTTGTCAACCTGGAGGGTGGGAGGGGGGGGGGGGAGGAGGAGGAGTGGATGGGCAAGGAACGTAGGGAGAACCAGAGGAACATACTTGGACACTGAAGACAAATCCAATGATGGCAAAGATGAAAGCTGGCCAGCAGCAACAACAGAGCAGGGCGAAGAAGGTGAGGGGAAGGTAGTTGGAAGGTTTGACGGTAGACCCAGCCACCTGCCGAGGCTCACAAACCTGGAGATATCAATAGCATGTTTACATTGCTATTGGAATGTGCAGCGTATGCAGCCGTGAATTGACTTTGTAGGGAGCTCACGTGACCCCATGACATCATATACGTCTATATACAGTCAGCAACTCATTAACACAAGCGCTCATATGTTATCCACTCACTGCTACACTTTATAGCAGCAGACATGTCAGTATTTAGGTCTTTACAAACATATGGGGCTGGACCGAGGGCATACAATGGCCTGTCCACGTAAGGTACGGTGGATAGGGCTAGGGCTGGTAGAGGGCTAGGGCTAGGGCTAGGGCTAGGGCTGGTAGAGGCGGACCAGTTATAGTGTCCTCAGCCAAAGCCACACTTCATACAACCTCCGTACTCAGTGCCTTACCACAACTCCAGGGTAGCTAGGAGGGGCTTCAGCTGTCAGCACAGTCTCTAGAGGGATCGAGGGAGAGAGAGAACAGATAATACAAGCCTGACGGGCTACCGCACAATAGATCTGTCTACTTTCACCTACTTTCCGACATATTCTTGACAGGTCACGTACAGTGCGTACAAATCACAATCGTCAAATCAGTCGATAATGGCCTAATTAGAATTTGGCTGGTTATTATTTTACGTAAAAGTCACGTGAGCAAACAGACGTGTAAAAAGGTTGCATACAAAGAAATTTCATAAACTAGAAAGGCACGATGGGAGAGCGGAAGGTTTTAAATGTAAGTTTTTGACACCAGAAAGAGTTGAATTGCTTAGTCCAGGACACCATACTATGTCTGGCCCAATGACTGCACGTGTGCCGTCCTCCCATAGAAATACTACCCTCCTGACTTTGATACTATCAAATTGCCCAAGCTGCCAGGCGGTCGGCCAGACCAATACGTCATACGTATCATGGCTCCTTTCACCATGAGGTGGGACCAGACAGCCAGAGTACCTATATATTTATACACCCCCTCACACCCTCACACCCCCACCCCCTCACACACACACATTCACAGGTGCCTTACATGTGGTAATTATGTGTACAAGGGGAAGAAATTCAACTCACGTAAAGAAGATGCTAAAGGAGAAAAATACCTTGGAATACAAATATATCGTTTCTATATCCGTTGCCCTGAATGCCTCTCGGAGATAACATTTAAGGTGTGGCCTTGCTATTCCACTGGTACTGTGTGACATTACCATCACCTGCTACAGACAGATCCTCAAAATGCTGACTATGTACCTGAGCACGGAGCTGTCAGGACCTTCCAGGTTACATCATCAATTATTGCTCATGACAGCAGTCATGAACTATTCATATAGGCTGAACGTCTAGCTGAATTGGAGGAGCAGCGAGAGGCAGAGGAGAAGGAGGAGGAGGAGGCTAACAATCCCATGTTGGTGGGTGCTAGTAACACCTTCAATATACCACATTACCTCACACACACACACACACACACACACACACACACACACACACACACACACACACAGGCATTAGAAAATCGCACGGCGGAATCTCGAATGGAAATGGATGTTTTGGATGCATTGGAAGAGATCAGAGACTGGAATGCTAGAAATGCGTCAGGTGAATGATCAGGAGGCAGTGGTCACATGACAGTCATGTGACTGACTATACAACCTGCAGTGAAGCATGAGCAGTTGCTGGAGGGGCTGCTGACAGCTGAAGAGAAAGAGAGAGATGAAGAGGAGGCAGTAATGGCTAAGGTGGTGGGGAAAGTGTTTGCAGAAAAGAGAGAGAAAATCAGGAGACTGGAGGATGTACTGCCAGAGGTGAGGGGGAGGGGCCAACTCACCTGCTATTATCATCATATACCTAATGCCTACAGGAAGCTCCACCCCCTAAACAACCTCGAACTGATAGGACTATCTCTTCAAGTGTACATAAGAAGCAACTGTCAGAACTTGTTGTCAGGAAGACAGACAGACTACAGAAGAACAAGACACCTGTGGTCACTTCTGGACCCAGTGAGGTGGGTGGTAGGGAGGATGGACCCACCAGTGATGGACCCATTAGTGATGGAGGTCCATCAGCCAAAGGGGGACTTGGTCTGCTGTGTGACTACAGTGACAGTAGTGGTGACAGTGATTGATGTCATTATTCTGCCAATTAATATTTCAACTGAAGTCAGTCGTAAACCTAATGATTATGTGAGTAGTGGTTAGTATGTGGTGGAGTGAGGGGTACATACACACTGCATGCAACTGCACACGTCATATCTCAAGATCCTCAGCAGTGGAATGGAGAAAAATAAGGTTCTATAATATACACTACACAATACAAGTGAAGATATAACAGAGGTGATGAAGGTTTGGCTGATGATATGACACAAAAGACAGAGACAGACGGACGGACAGACAGACAGCAACTGAAGAGAGTAAGGGGGGGGGGGGCTATGACGATGTAGGCAAGTTGAGAGAAGAGGCTGATGGAGGTGGGACAACAGAGTGAAGTACTTTCAATATACTGCGAACTCTTTCACAGCACAAAGCACCTAGAGAGGGGTGGGGCAAAATGGAGACTGGCATCTGCCAGATGACTAAATGTCAGTACCTGCAGTACCTGCTGTATTATGGTCTACCATTGGGAGAGGGTAGTCCACTCCTATCACACAGTTGGCAGCCTGCTGCACAGGGAGGGGTGCCAACCAGGGGGAGAAGATGAACTCATCTAATAAGGAGAAGAGAGACAACCATCACCTCTGGCCTCCCACAGCTGCCGGCCACTCACTTGGCATATTCCTCAGCTCGGGACAGAAGGTGCGGATGTACTGGCCTTTGGGGTCAATCTTTTGACCCAATGTGACTGGACAGTAGTAGGGGACAGGGCCTTGTACAAAGGCAGAGCAGCTGCTTCTCATCCACAGGCCACATGCTACTGTTGGCTCATAGTCCAGCATTAACTCTTCAAATGTGTCCTTTCCAGGAACCCATGACATCCACAGGTCTCCACAGGTCAGGAAGGATGCCACAGACTCCCTGTGTGTGTGTGTGTGTGTGTGTGTGTGTGTGTGTGTGTGTGTGTGTGTGTGTGTGTGTGTGTGTGTGTGTGTGTGTGTGTGTGTGTGTGTGTGTGTGTGTGTTATATAATAGCTTATGGTCCTCCCTATCTTGATTAGGGAGACAGTAAGTGTGGGTAAGTGTGGATACAGGGTACGCAATAGAGGACTGGTAACATTCCATTGCCCTTGTCACATAGTGCAGTAGACCAGGAGGAGGAGGTGTGCAGTAACCACAGGAGGAAGGACCACTTCATTGAGGTAGACATTCCTATGGACCTTGTCACATATTACGTAAGGAAGGGATTGCCGAGTGCGTGACACATGTTCACATGATGTCACATTACATCATTACCGGATACCAAGCACACTGCTAGGCCACCTCTACCCACACAATAAAAGGTGGTAGAATTACATAGAGCCCTTCATTTTTCAAACCTATCAAAGTAACAACAAATTAGCTGCTGAGGGCGTCTATAGGAGAAAGAGTGGGCTGCTGCCTACATAACATTACGTAAGGAAGGAATTACAGGTGCGTGCTTGTTACGTAACCAGATAAGGCAGTATACACAGTTAGGGATACAGACTGGCCACAATTCTCTAAATTACTATATACCCATTATGTCATATTACATCATTACTTGATTAGGGTAGTCCCCTACACTTCAGCCTACCCACAGAACAGGTGGCAATATTACAGACATGTTTCAAGGTCTGCTGCTTGTCTCAACCTAAACCATGGGAGGAGCGACTGTCTCTACTGCACCAGACCCACTGGCAGTGTGCACAATATTACGTAAGAAGGAAGTGCAAGTGCAAGTGCCACAAAGGTCATTACGTGACATTACATCACTATTTCACTACCAGGTGTGTACAGGGTAAGGCCACAGGGTAGCCACAATAGCTAAGCCACAATTGCAGGTTGTAAGTTACTATACACAACTAGACAATAACATGACGGCAATATTACATAACCCTCTTCCACACAAGTCTCCCTCTTATCTCCACCACACCCAATGTTACATCGTATTACATCATATTACATCACTGAGGAATTAGCACTCACGTACAGTTGTCAATTATTACGTAACAGTATTTACTGTAGAGCGTGAATAAGCACACTTCTCAGGCTTAGGCTAAACACAGGCTTTATAGCAGGGCTGTACCTGAGGCAGTGATGGATCCAGCCTTCTTTATGAAGCTGTCTCATGGCAGCATCGATCCATGGGTAGCCAGTGCGTCCTTCCTTCCATCTGGAGAACATCTCTGGGTCATATTCCCACGGTAACCGGAGACAGATGGGGTTATTCTCTATTGTATCATAGTTGGGGACCTGGATGGGACATGGACCATGTTCAATAGATACATGCAGGTCACCAGTGAGGTAACTAGTACCTGTTTTGCCATTAGAAAGTAGAATTCCCTGTCCATTAATTTCTGTGACAGTTGTTTCACAACATTCTGAATGGCCGGATTCTTTGTGGCCAGCCACTTAGCCTTCCACAAGAAATATCGAACTGACAAACACCCAAACCTTATGTAGGGGCTGAGGGCAGACTTATCAAACAACATATCCACCTACAATGGAACAGCACCAAGGGTGGGGGGTGTGTTGGTGTGAAGAGTGGGTCTATTATCTCACATTGTTCTCTGTGTTTTGACAGCGGAGCTGACAGTATTGAGGGATTCTATTCAAAGCCTCTGTCTCTCCACCCACCCACACACTAGTGTAGAGAGAAGCAGACTCAAACCCCAGATCCTTCATAGTAGGGATGCTATAATGGGGGAGGGGGGGAGGGGGGGAGGGGGGGAGGGGGGGAGGGAGAGGTATACTGTATGCTACTGGCAAGAGAACTAACCCACCGATACTGGGATAAATCACTGTCGTCTTCACAAGCTAACATTGGAATATCTGGACCATGAAGAGGAGGAGCTACAGGGAGGGAGGGAGGGAGGGAGGGAAAGGAGGGAGAGGGATATGACACCTCCCAGGCCATACTCTCAGCCTTGTGCCTTACAGGGAGGGCCAAGTTTTGGGATGAGTTCCCTAAACACTTTTGGACATATCACTGCCTCGTTGCCATTGGCAGCAACCACAGCTGCAGGGTCGTACAGAGTGTGGGACGCAAACTTGAAAACCTGTGAGGGGAGACAGGCCAGGGGTATAGCCTACCTCCCTAGTCCGGCCCTGTGTACCTTAATACTAGCACTGGCAGCCACTCCAGACACAGCGTCATCTATAGCCTGGCTGTATGGATCACTGTCCTGCTGAAAGGTCAGCTCCTGTACATTCCACTTGTGAAAGAGTTCCTCCAACACAGCAATGGGCTGTCCTTGGACAACGTACAATCTACTGTTGAAACTTCTCAATCTCTTATCAAGATCATGGAGGCACTCCAGGAGGAATCGGCATCTAATGACCATGATACAATCACTCACTCACTCTGCTTGCCTCTTTCCCTCACTCACTCACTCACTCACTCACTCACTCACTCACTCACTCACTCACTCACACTCACACACACACACACACACGAGGCCTACCTGTTAAGCCCTATCTTCCCCCCCTTGCCAAAGAACCATGGGTCAATGATGAACACAGTACGAAGTCTCCGATTGGAGTCATGCATGGAGTGGCTCAATGCTGGGTTGTCATGGACACGCAGAGCACTCATACGTACCCAGTGAAGGTTGGTTGGAGGACAGGTAAGTGTCTCCATCTGGTCACTACTGTAGCTTATAGTGAGCGCGTTGGGAGGAAGGGAGAGAACGCGACTCGTGACACACTGTTACTGATCGTATATACACATACAGTGCAATCGTACGTTTAGCTAGTTGTGCCTGGAGGTACTCACCTCTCTGAACTTGGTGCTACAGATCCGTTCTCTACCTCCGATTCAACTTCTCCACCTACTGCCTCTTGGCCAGCTTCATGGAAGTCTATGATATAAACAGAGAGAGACTTCACGTCTCTAGCCGAAACACACAAGCTATACTGAGCTGCTATACTGATCTAGGAGGCTCACCGGGAGTGAAGGACTCGCCAACCTCGCTGGCAGCTACACTCTCTTCGTCTGTGAACAAACTATCTTGCTCGACGCTGTCATCACCGCTCTGGTAGCTCTCTGGCTCTTCCATAGTAACTGATTCGCTCTTGACTCGGCTACAGACTCCGTATAGTGACATGAATCTCCACTCACATATCATGGTGACAAGTACGACTTCCTAGACTACTTTGCAGGCGCTCTATAAACTGCTACGATAGAGTTCCGTGCACGCACCAGCCCTTCCTCCCAAAGCACGAGCCTCTCCTCCGATTGTGCATTGTTGCGTAATCACAGCGCTAGCAGTACGTGAACTACACGCCTCAGTCCCGTCAGCATTAGGGGTGAATAAACAATTCTTTTTTTCAGCCTATTATTCTATTCTTTTTATGCTTGTATTTCTACCTATTATTCTTTTAAGTACACCTCAATTATTCCCAAAAAAACGATTAATTTCACAAAAAGATGATTGAATATGAATCATCGTTTGTTATATTGTAGTGTAGATATATATAGTCTTCTAATAATGCTTCTTGAAGATGACCAAATGCTTTCATCAAAAGTGAAAGTATGATTTCTCTGGGCTACTACTGTAGTACACGCCATTTTTTCACCACATACTGTTTCAACTGTGCATGTGTGGATAGGACCACGCCTACTTATTGCAAGATACTGCCTATTATTCTCAGAATTATTCTCAATTCTTTTGTACACCTATTATTCTCAAAATTATGCCAGAATAATTTATCTAGCCCTAGTCAGCATACGTACATCTGAGCAAATTTTTTTTGGACTGAGCATCTTGTTATACACATATGTAAAACGAAGCCAGACATTTTATCACGGTAAGACAAGACAATTAAAAAAATTAATGTTAGTAGCAGTTAATTTGCAGCAGCCAAACACTACTGGAGACGAGAACGAATTAGCTGCTCAAGTTTGATTGTGTCGGCCGCAAACTTGCGAATTCCTTCAGACAACTTCTCCACAGCCATTTGATCTTCATTATGATCCCTGCGGAACTGGGCCTCAGTGAGACTAATCTTCTCCATCTCCATAGACTTGGCTGGGTTGGAGAGAAGGACAAGAATGTCGTGGTAACAAAGGAAATTGGACAGTTCACTAATTGTAGGGGAGGTACCTGCTTCCTCTGAGAGTTGCCTGGTAACAGGTTCCTTTGAGGACTGTAGCTGGTCCAGTAGTTTGGGTCTGTAAGAGATGAAATGTTAGAAATGCCTTGAATGGACCAGACCCTTCCCCCTCCTCCCATCCTCACGAGATTGTCAGATTATCACAGCCAGCGAGGGCAGTGATCTGGCCGATGTTCCGGAAAGATGCTCCCATGACAATAGTCTTGTAGCCAAACTTTTTGTAATAGTTGTAAATCTTACTCACTGATTTCACCCCTGGGTGAGCAGAGCAGCAATATGATGGCCGTGATAGGTCATGTGATGTCATGTGACTCACCAGGATCATCCTGTGGAGCAGGGTTCTTCAGATCTGTGTTCTTCACATACCAGTCGTAGATCCGTCCAACAAATGGTGAAATAAGTGTCACCCCAGCCTCTGCACAGGCCACAGCCTACGAGGGAGGAGAGTGGGAGAGATGCTAGGTGTGTACTCAACAGATTGTGAGGCCAATGGTGGACATACAAGAGAAGGTCTAGCTATAACCTGTAGCTGACCTGTGGAAAGGAGAAGAGCAAAGTGAGGTTGCAATGGATGCCATACTCCTGTTCCAGGGTCCTTAGGGACACAAGTAATTACTAATTACTCCATATTACATTGAATGTCAGACATGTAGCCCTTACTTGGCTGCCTGGATACCCTCCCACGTAGAGGCCAGTTTAATGAGCACCCTCTCCTTCCCTATTCCAGCCTGAGGAACATACATTGTACACACACATACTCTAACATTGAAAGGCAATGTACTGTCTGCAAAGTGAGGTAATAGCTAGTAGCTCAGGGCAATACCTGCTGGTAGAGGTCAATGAATTTGCGGGCCTTGGCAATGGATGCTTCCCTGTCAAATGACAACCTAACAAAGAGGGGAAGAGTGGAGGGGGGAGAGGAGGGAGGGGGAGGGGAGAAGAGCAGGAGTGAGGGACAGAGAAGACAATGGGAGAGGACATGACATATAACACTTCCTGTCTGTGGCCCTAACCATACAGGAGAAGACCAGCACATGCACATCCTGAGAATCCCAACTTGTTACCTGGCATCCACCTCAGTTGACACTCGACCAGGGACAATGCTGAGGATCTTAGCTCCAAAGATCACATACAACTTGTCAATAGCCTCTGTCACCTGCTCATCCAGGTTACTTCAGTGATAAAGAGAGGTATTGTCACTCCACTCAACTTCATTCTAGTGGCTAGGTACCTGGATTGAGCCTTGGCATACTTGAGGGCTTCATCCACGAGGCTCTGGTATTCTGGCTGTTGGGCTGCTGCATACAGCAGGGAAGGATTAGTAGTGGCATCGGTAGGTTTATATTGGCCAATGGCTGTAAGGAGAAGGAGGGAGAGAGATCTGTAAGGGGCCAGGCCAGGAGTCCAGGGCCATACTGGAGGTCACACTAAGTGCCCACAGAGGAGCACTCACCATTGATATCTCCTGTGTCAGCCACGACCACAGTCAACTCCTTCAGCTGATCTAGAGACATGGTGGTGGGCTGGGGAGGAGGGGGAGGGGCACACACAATGATCAGTTAGGGTCCGCCATTGTTCTAATGCCGGACACTGAGCTTACTACTAGACAGGGAGGGGGTCACCGACAGTTCACCTTACCTATATACTGTAGTTCAAGGTGTCTGTTCGAGGACAACTAGTAGCTCTCTTCTCGTCTAGTGTCGCAAGGAAATACAGAAACGGAAGTAGGGCTAGTGCCCCGCCTACACCGGATTTCAGGTCTACGGTAAATTTTCCGTATTCTTGATCTCGGTATAGTTGCGGCGCGCGCAAATTTTAAATGTTTGCCCGCGCAAGCGTTAAGCATGAGATCGTGGCAACCATATGCCTGGTAGCTAGCTTGTTGCTGCAAACGGAAAGCATAGGTATTAGCTGCAGGTGAAAGTGAGAGAGAATGGCTATAATATTATTTTTGTCATTTCACAGATTCCACATGCAGCGTCCTCCACAACTTCAGACTCCATTCTTCAGGATCCCTCAGGGCACTCGCTATGAGGCCCCGCAGGCCATGCAGAAAAGGACCCAGACCACGCCCACCAACTTGTTCAAGACACAACGTGAGTTGCTCTTAGGGAATATGGTCCAACTATAACATGATACAGAATCCTTGTTTCCCCTGATATGTCAGAGGCCAACCAGCTTACATCCAGGCAGCAGCAGGAGGCCACGAGAGAGAGAGAATGTCTCACATATGCTCCAGCACTGGCCAAACTGAAACTAGAGGCTGACAAGATACGCAAGTGGAAAACTGCCACTCAATTTGAACTCAAGAAAAAGGTATCAGCAGTGACAGGCTGGAATCACCAGTACTGCAACTATGGCTGTACTCTGTGTGTGTGTGTGTGTGTGTGTGTGTGTGTGTGTGTGTGTGTGTGTGTGTGTGTGTGTGTGTGTGTGTGTGTGTGTGTGTGTGTGTGTGTGTGTGTGTGTGTGTGTGTGTGTGTGTGTGTGTGTGTGTGTGTGCGTGTGTGTGTATGTGTATTGCAGGAGAGTCAGCTGGTTGAGGTGAGGGAGCAGCTGAAGGTTCAGCAGGAGACAGTGACAAACATGCGAGTGAGGGAGGAGGCCCTGAAGACCAGACTACAGGATCAAATGTCCTCTCACACTGAAATCCAGCACAAGTAAGTACAATACTGGTCATTTCTCTCTCCTCCCTCCCTCTCCCTCTCCAGAATTTTGGTCACACGGGGGCTTTGTTCCACTCTGAAGGAGAAAGTTGAACAGTGTGAGGATGCCCTGAAGCAAGGTCAAGCTGACCAGAAGGATAATATGGACTTGGACAATCTTCGAATGGAACAGTACAGAGTAAGGTGGCCAACTGCTCACTAGAATGAGCTATTCCTTCATGTTCTCTACACAGGCACTAGCTGACAAGTTCAAGGAGTTAGAGCAACAGCAGGCAGAGGTTCAGAGGTCACTGGAGGAAGCCCTGATGACAGAGCAAGAAAGGGGGCGTGGTTTGGACAAAGAATTGACCGATGAGAGAGCTCAGAGTGCTCAGCTGTGCACTGAGAACACTCTACTACAAGAGCAACTCAGTGCCATCAGAAGGGAGGTTAGTGGTGGGATAATGGCTGTGCTGGTGTCATATTGTCCCGCTACAGGAGTTGTGTGTGCGTGGTCATCTGGAGGAGGCTCAGAAGAGGCTGCAGGAGGAGGAAGGAGTGAGAGAAGAGGCAGAGAAACAGTGCCAGCAGCTCCAACAGCAGCTTAATGGCTCTGAAGAACACAGCCAGACTCTCCAGACCACCATCACATCACTACATGAGGAGGTACACCACAGTGATGTTTACTGAGGTTCCCTCCCCCACTCTATCTTTAACACACACACACACACACACACACACACACACACACACACACACACACACACACACACACACACACACAGATCTCCTCACTGAAGTCTGGCCACAATGCGACAGTGTCCAGCCTGCAACAGGAGCTGTCACAGACTGTCCAGATGTGCAGCGACCTCCGCACCCAGGCCCAGCAGTACTCCCTAACTGTAGACACACAGCAAGCCCAACTAGCCTCAGCAGCCAGGGAGAAAGAGAACATGGAGGTAGCACTTGCCTCTCTCAGAGAAGAGGTGAGTGTCTTCTTCCTCCTTTACCTGAGAGTCGGTGAGAGGAAGAGTCTTCCCTCAGTTATGTGCCATGGAATATAGTCGTCGTGACGATGTTACTGAGCTCCAGGGGCAGCTGAGGGAGAAGGAGGCAGACCATGTTAAGGAGGTGGCTGCACTGCAGACCAGCCTCACAGCAGTCCAGGCCTCTCACACTGCCCTGCAGCAACAGGTCAGCAGAGAGAGCTCTAATGGTGACTGTGTACCATGTAATGTGCACCATATTCCTCAACTACAGTTGCTGGAGGCTGAGACTGGATGTGTAGCGAAGGAGAAGGCAATGGCTGAACTCAGCCACTCACTTGAAGAGAAAGAGGTAGGTTAAATTAATTATCAGTGAGGCAGTGATGGAGAGCTGTATCTATTGCAGGCAGTGAGAGTTGAATTACAGTCTCAGGTGACGGGTCTTCAGGATCATGTGCAGGAGCTGGAGAGAGAGAGGGAAGAGAGGAAAGGAGAGAGGGAGAGGGAGAAGAAAGAGGCAGAGACTACCGTCCTCTCTCTTACCACTGAGCTGGAGACACTGCGAAAACAGTTTGATGACCAGCAGAGGACTGGGGGGGAGAGAGTCAGCAAGGTAGGGTGGAGGGACAGTACTGTGGGTGTGGTTTGATGTGTGGTGTGTAGTTGGAGAGTGAGAATGGAGAGCTGACCAAGGAGCTATCAGAGATGAGGCAGAAGTGTGAGGAGGCCATCCAGAGGAGAGAGGAGCAGCAGAGGTCATCAGAGGCAATCCTGGCTGAGGTACGCAGTCAGACAGCCAGAGAAGTGGAGCAGTGTAGGCAGGAGGCTGACAGAGCTCGTGAGACTCAGCTGAGGGAGAAGGAGGGGTTTGATACTCAGGTTAGTAGTCTTCTATTGCTGTACAGTGTGAGAACTCCTTGTACATGCATCTCTCTACAGGTGACAGAGCTGTGTGGGATGCTGGAAAAGTACCGCTCTGAGAACAATAAGATAGTGCAGCAGAAAGACCTTCAGATCCACAGCCTACAGTCCTCCCTGGCCGATGCCAATAAGGCCAAGGTCCTCCACCAGCACTAGCAACAGTTCCACTAACTACTGCCTTATATCACAGGAGAGCCTGGAGGAGATGGTGCGAGGGGCTCAGGAGGAAGGGCTGGGTCTACAGGAGGAGGTGGGGAGGTTGCAGCAGGTGATGAGGGAGAGGGAGGAGGAGGCTAAGGAGAGGGAGGCCAGGGTCACAGAGAAGGAGAGGGAGATGGCTGAGCTGCTGAAGGCTATTGACACACTCAGGAGCAAAGTGAGTCATATGCTGCCATTATTGTCCCCATCCCCTTTCATTTCCCTCACTCTCTAGCAACAGCAGTCAGATGTGTGCACTCCACAGAGCACCAGTCACACCTCCTCCCACCCTCCACCTCTTCCCAGCTCCCCAACACACAGTCCACATACTCCACACATGGCTACTGGTGAGGACAAGACAGTACACAGAACTGTACTGAGCATGTTCCATACCTCTCAGTGTCCAGTATAGCTCCCCTCACCGCTCCTACCCAGAGCTCACTACACTCACTGAGACACCAGAGGTCATCCAGGGTCAGTCACTGCCCAATCACATGCCATATAGTATCACTGCCCCCATTCCACACAGACTGGCAGTGAGTACCACACAAGAACTACTCCCATGTCGACCACACCCTCTGTCACGTATGCCACACCCAGCAGACCAGCTAGTCTCAGGCCAGCAGTAAAGAAGGTACGACGTGAGGAGACAGACACAGAATCAGAAGATATCCTCTTTAGAAAACCACACCCACTTGTAGGTTACTAATTATTTCTTCAACTCTGGACTAGACTGTCCTTCTCTCTCAGTCAGCTCGCTCTCGACTGCAGCACCCCAAGGAGCCTGACATGCTGTCTGGGAGGAGGGAGGGAGCTGGCCACCTCGAACACCCTAGAGCAGGGGGAGGGTATAGCTGTTACTCCTCCCCCTCTGTGTCTGCTGCTGGGTCAGTCAGTGATCACGAGGTGACCTCCACAGGCATCTCCAAGAGGGTCAAGTCTACCCCTGGCAGGTGCACACACACACACACACACACACACACACACACACACACACACACACACACACACACACACACACACACACACACACACACACACACACACACACACACACACACACACACACACACACACACACACACACACACGTACATTGTGTGACTAGTACTACTGCTGCTGCTGTCTCTGGTAGAGGTCGCAGTGGCAGAGGGCGTAAGTCAGGAGGAGGGGGAGAGAGGAAGGTGACAGGGGGAGGGAGAGAGAGGAAGGTGACAGGGGGAGAGAGGAAGCAAGCCGGCACAGCCTGGTTTGATCTGGATGCTGTGTTTGGCTTTGGACCTGAGGACTAGGGACACATATCCCCTCTGACAGACACACAGGCAGTATGTCTGACTGGTAGGATCACATCATATACCTCATGTCATTCTATGTAGTTCATCTGATAATCAATCACAACATCAATCATCTGATCATCAATCAACATGATGTACACATTGTATGTAAAATATACACTCCAATATCAGAGCTCAGGAATGATCAGGCTGTAGTCTATGTGGTGGTTGTGTGTGTGTGTGTGTGTGTGTGTGTGTGTGTGTGTGTGTGTGTGTGTGTGTGTGTGTGTGTGTGTGTGTGTGTGTGTGTGTGTGTGTGTGTGTGTGTGTGTGTGTGTGTGTGTGTGTGTGTGTGTGTGTGTGTGTGTGTGTGTGTGTGTGTGTGTGTGTGTGTGTGTGTGTGTGTGTGTAAGAGAGAGAGAGACAAGATGTAGTGGGATAATTATAGTGTACAGTACATACCTGTTGAGTTTGTCTGCAACCTGCTTGCTGAAGTTGGCTGTGTAGCTGGGACTGATATGACTCAGTAACGAGTACACAGTCTCCCATGCCTCTCCAGGGCTCTCCTCCTCAGACACATCGTCATGACAACGACCTACCACCTCGAACCCTCTCCAGGTCAGTCTGATACAGAACGCCTCTCCCTCGAGAGTAGTGAGGTTCATGTAGCTGCATTGGCGAGTACTCACCAGTTTCTCACTGATCCAACCCGCGGTGATGGCGTACCGTACCTCACCCAGGCTCTGCTGCGCCTCTCTCACAAAGTCCACTATATTTATAGTCGCCTCCTCAGACGACTCCATTTCTTACAAAGGGGGCGGGGCTACAGCTAGTGTCACGTGACTGAGGCGGTGCCTCGGCCTCGTGGGTGAGTCGTTAATGTAGCTGAGCCCCTCCCACAGTTTGTATAATCTAACCCACTGTGTTGTTGAGGCAGGTACAGCGCCTTCTATGGATGTCTCTTGCTGTAATAAAATGCTGCATCTTAGCTGGTTTGCTGTGTAGCCTCCAGGATAGCTGCTGTACTAGTTCTGGGAATTGCAAAATCGCTGCGAGGAAAGTGTTAAACGGTCAAAACCACGCCACTATTAGTAGTACAATTACTAGTACTACTACTACTAGTACTAGGAATAATACTAGTACTAGTACTACTACTATACTAGTACTAGTACTAGGAATAGCTTGATTTCGCTAATGCAGGAGGTGGTATTTTCCGCATTACCTACGTAGCACTAGTGCAATGCAATTCAATTTTGAATTAAGAAAGATATACTGTTTGACCAGTGAGATATCATACACACTCTGGCTTGCGATGATTCCATTTATGGTACGAGACTTGCTTCAGATGTAACAAGGTCGATAGGAGGAATCCGATGTTTCACAGCCCGTCCTCCTGCAGAGCGGGATCCCCTGATACATTGAATGGAGGAGGGAGAAGGAAAATGTACACCTCAACCATGACATGGTGCTGCTATAAGATTGGTCATGTTTTGTTGCAATCATAGAGGCAAGCCTCTTGTAACAGATAGTGGCTACATTTCCCAACCCTCCTGTTGCAGACAGAACTAGGGGAGTGAAGTAGCCATGCTCAATTTCACGGACACGTTGTTCGTAGGCGCGCTTCTTGGCATTCTCATGCTTTCTGTAGCAGGCGGAGATGGTGGAAGGGGGATGAGGATTAAAGATCCTAACATCAAAAAATGCACGTTCATAACGACCCCCCCAAAATCCACTTGCTGCAATGTCCAGCCTTGCACCATCATCTGTGACTGCAGAGGCACCTGAGAGACGTCAATACCTTAGTTTAGACCAACTGCGCATGCATAAAAGTTACGTTTAGACCTACTGCGCATATTCAAACTTTAATGGCTTCCCTCAACACCAATTGCGCATATTCGCACTTCAATAGCTTCCCATCTTCACCTACTACCCAATCGTGCACTTCGTTAGCTTCCAATTGCCCATACGTGTCATACAATAGACCAAGTGGCTCAGGTTTATAAGCCAAATTTCGACCGTTACATCGTCAGCGACCAAGTGGCCTCGCGGTTACTTCGGTCTGCTAGTGGCACAGTGGGTACAGTGGTCATAAGGGGTTCGATACTCCGAAAGCTGCTGAAGGTTCATCGCATCTATGGTCTAGGGGTTGCTACCTAGAGGTTGGTTAGGCAGATAACCAACCATTGTTTTTTCATTTTTTTTCATTAAAATTTTTGAATTAATCAAAAGTCCTTCATTTTTATTGCTTCAGTAGCCATGATAGAAGACATTTTAATTTTTTTTCATTATAATTATAATTGTGAATTTAATTACCGTTTAATTAACCAATCGGCGAGTGCGGTATCTACCGTAGAGCCAATAATATTATGATGCACTTGCCTGACTTTGGATGTATTTACTACTGTAATTCAGGCTTGCTTGCATTCTCCATACACAAGCATGTGTGACTGTTTCACATCATGCAGCGGCTCTCTAAACAACTTGTGATTGAACCGACAATGCAGGAACACTGCTTGCAAAGTCCATTGCTGTGTATTCCAGAAGGTATGGCATCAGCAAATGCACAATGACAAAATGACTGTTTTCATAATACATATTAAGTCACATGATGGTCAGCTCTAAAACACACTGGTAATCACACAACCCCTAAGTGTTAAGCTATAGGCTTGTGCTGACGTTACATAGGTCTGTGTGATGATCTTGCAGGGGTCAGTGTATCTGGGCTATACATGTAACCTGTCGGTTCGTGCTGGTATAGTGCGTGTAGACACAGGCCTTAGTACACATGTACATATAAACATTGCGGAGTATTACAACGACAGTCCAGTCTATCAGTCCAGTCCACTGAATGTAAATGGCCCAGTGTTACAAACACCATCCCTAAAACGTAAAAGCAGTGATGGTACTTCCACGCACACAAAAATCTGCCGCCATCATGCACAGCCCTCCGTATTAGTGCAGAGGTCAAAGTTCGATGGCAACGTCTAGCCGCATGTCGCACTCACAATACATCTGATTTCCGTACCTCGTGGAAAATGAGTTCTAGTGAAGATGAGGCTCGAGTCGAGGCTGAAGTTGATATGGACTCGGAGGAGGGAGAAGGAGTGGAAGAGGTAGTAGAGGGAGAAGGGGAGGAAGAGGGACAGGAGGCAGAAGTGGGAGAAAAGGGTGGGACGGAGGGAGGAGGTAAAAGCCAGTCTACTAACAGGAAGACCCTTACTCCTGGAGTGGTGTACTTGTCACGGATCCCTCCCTTCATGAGGCCACGGAAGGTCCGCCATCTCTTGTCTCACTATGGCACTCTAGGGAGAGTGTACCTCCAGCCAGAGGGTGAGGGGGGACTGTCCCTCCATTATTGGAATACACAGTACCATTGGGGGAGGTACTAGAGGTAGTAGAATGAGCAGTAGAATGAGTAGAATGCCAGTAGAATGGTGTACTATAGTACCATTGAGGACCAATGAAGGTCTGTCCCATTAGCCTATGGGACGACACTTCTTGTCATGTAAGTACTGTGACCTGTCATTGCAGATTCTCATGTTCGTCAGAGGAGGAAGAAGTTTAAGAAGAATCGGAAGAGGAACTACACCGAAGGGTGGGTGGAGTTTACTGACAAGAGAGTTGCCAAGGCAACAGCTATGATACTGAATAACACTCAGATTGGTGGAAAGAAACGCTACTATTACCATGACGACATCTGGAACATGAAATACCTTCCAAAGTTTCGCTGGAGCCATTTGACTGAGAAGATTGGTGGGTTGGTCTTTTTCTCTCCTATCTCTCTCAACTATGACCCTGTCCTTCCTTACTTCAGCTTATGAACAAGCTGTTAGTGATCAGAAACTGCGACTGGAGATGTCACAGGTCCGTAGACAACACAACCATTACCTCGAGAATGTGGAACGCAGCAAACAGGTGACTGCCATTGTTGACAGGAAGAAGAAGAGAGGACAAGACCTTTTGGAGGTAGGTACAGTGGACACAGTTCTCTTTACTTTACCCCTCCCCCTCCCTCCTTCTCCTCCTCCCTCCTCCCCCTCCTCTCCCCCTCCCTCCTCCCTCTCTGTTCCCCCTCCCTCCTCCCCCAGCACACACTGCGAAGATTCAGACAACGCAGAGTGACAGACAGAGCAGTCCAGCAGTCTTCCTCTCCCTCTTCAGCAGCAGTCACTTCAACTAAGGCACACTCATCCGGTCTGAAGGACAGTTTACTGATGAAGGTCAGTGGGCAATTCATCCACTAACCATTAACAAACATTGTCACAATTTCATTACAGATTCTACCGGGACACCAATAGCCACACATGTTAATCACAACAACATTAGTCAGGGCATCACAACACATAATCACAATTTATGTGGAAAGTGGGAATCAGATTCAGTGAGCTGTCTGGGCTCTGCGGTGGTGGGTGTGGCCAAACTGCGACCTCCAGGCCACCAAGTTGGAGGGAGGGATACCAATACGTCTCTTCCTGGGAGCGAGGGAAGGAAGAGAACCTCGTTGAGAGGCTGGTCCCTACTCTAATTAACTGACTTGTTGTCTGTGTCACGTGAAAAGAAGAAACCACACGTTGGTTTCATGGTGGTATGGAATGGGGACAGGGAGTTAGAGAGACGTGGTGTGGAAGAGGATGGACGTGACCCTGTCAGTGATGGCTGCAGGACGTAGAAACAGACCTAACATTACCCACGAACTAACTGTAAGAGGTAGTCACCCCGTACCTGGTTGAGGCTTCTGAGGAGGAGGTGACGGGAGAAACCAGCCACTCGCGAGGAGTGCACAGTTGTGTAGCCAGCCTGCGAGGGCCACGGCTCCATCCAATGAACACGACTGCGGGCGAAGCTGCGCCTACGGCCATTGAAGATATAGTGAACTGCAGCCTTTGTCTATGGCACGCCACTCACCCGTAGGCACGATGGTCCAACATCCCTGTGTTTGGCATGGCAACACCGTATGTCCACTATCACAGTTACAGCTACGTTTGTTTCTGCTCAAATTACTCAGTTCCACTGTTGGCTGGTGACTGCAGTCTAGAGTGGATTTATTGTCATTTTTTAGCGTCTGTTTCGACGCGTGCACAGGTGGGCAGGGCTCGTAATTGAATTCATGGGTTTATTACGCATGCGCACAACTCTGTACTCCGGGGCTGGGTTAAGGGGTGTGGCCAGAGTGCTGCGAAAGGAGAAGTCATGTGGGGTCGTAAAGACAAGAAAGACAAGAAGGGAGAGAGACGAAAGGCTGGAGGGAGCAAGGCTGGCGGAGGGCTGCCGTTCATGGGGCTAGGGGTCCCTCCCGGTGAGTGGTAGCCTTAGCTGTGAGTCCAGACTGTGGCAGTGATGTTGGTTGGGAGTGTCCAGTAGCAAGTGTTCCGCGTATTTGCAGGGGCCCAGGAGTCTGAGGAGGCGTTGGAGGCTGAACTCCTGGCCCTGCAGGGAAAGTCCCCTGGGAAAGGGAAGGGAAAGTCCCATAAGGGTCCAAAGGTCATGTCGATGAAGGACATAGACAATGTGGTGGCTGGATTGGACGGAGTGGGTGAGGATGAGGAGGTGAGTCGTTGAAGGGGGTGTGGCTGAGCATGAAGGGGTGGAGGTGAATGAGGTGTATGATCATGGCAGGATGAAGATGACGAGGGAGGTGAGGAAGATGACGATGATCTACTGGCTGAGCTTCAGGAGATGGTGGCTGGCGGGGACAGTGAGGAGGAGGAGGAGGAGGAAGCTCCACCCATAAAACAAGCAGCCACTCCCTCTAAACCAACTGGATCCTCACCAGATGTAAGTGATGGTTGCTGATAGGGTCAATCCTCACATGCCCCGCCCCCTTCAGGTAGCTGCAATATCTGAGAGACTGGGCATGTATGACAATGCCATACGAGAGGCAAAGAGCAAAGGGGAAAGTTCAAAGGTCAGACGATACACCCGTGCCATGGAGACAATCAAGACACTTCAGAAAAAGGTTTCACAAAACTTATACGAACAAATTTTGGCCCCTTACTGCCCCCCTCACTGCCCCCTCAGGCTCAAAGTGGAAACACAGTGAACTTGGACGAGCTCCCACCACCATTGTCCTCTAGGGGAGGGGGCGGGGACCCACAGCCGACTGCTACAGGACCCCCTCCTCCATCCCAGGAGATAAGTGATGAGGACCTGATGGCCTGGGCTGGCAATGGTGAGCCATGACAACATATGGAGAGGGACCTGAATACCATGGCCTGTGTTCCCTTGTGCAGATCCTTTTGAAGCTCCACCCCCTCAGCCTAAACCAGCCCTCCAACCACAGCGACCTCCACCTCCTAAGCCTAAGCCCCGCCCTCCTGCCCCACCCACCACCAGTGATGGTCGTATTGATCTTGATGCCCCTGAGTTTGATGAATTCAACCTTTCTGATGAAGATATGGCCATGTTAGCTGCACAGATGGAGAGCTATGGTGGATCCAAGGTACACCATGTGGTGTCAGGTCACATGACTGTCACATGATCCACTGACTAAGTGTTTCTTGTTCCCTAACATGACTCAGAGTGTGTGCGTATGTTGATAATTGTTGCCAACACTGGCTAACCTCACTTGAGGCTTGCTCTCATTCTTATCAGACCTCAGGGCAGGAGGGAGCTCCACAACCCAGCCCCCCACAGCCGAAACCACGCTCCCAAGCCCCACCTCCCCAACCTAAGCCCCGCCCTCCAGCCCCACCCACCACCAGTGATGGTCGAATTGATCTAGATGCCCCTGAGTTTGATGAATTCAACCTCTCTGATGAAGATATGGCCATGTTAGCTGCACAGATGGAAGAGAGTGCTAAGGTCTGTGGCTGGTAGTCTAGGTAACTATCAGGTACAATCTACTGTGGGATGTCCCCTGTCCAACACCTCTCGTGTACACCATCTCCATTCATCTGCTGCGTGCATGCATGAGAAATATCATTATGTTCATATGTACATCTCTCCCTCCCTCCCTCCCTCCCTCCCTCCCTCACAGAAACAGAAACTGGACCCTGTGCGAAGTCCCGCCCGTGGAGTACAAGTTCTCCCTCCTCCTGCTCAGAGCCTTCCTGTCACCCTCTCCCCCTCTAATCCACCGTCAAAGGACGATGTACGAGCTGTCTTGGCCGAGAGGAAGGACCAGTACACCTTGGCCATGAGGCAGGCCAAGGCGCAGAAGAACGTCACCAAGGCTGCGGAGTTTGGGAAGATGGCTGCTAAATTTAGCAAGGTTGTGAAGGCTCTGGACCAGGGACAGGAAGTAGACCTCTCACGAGTACCACCCCCTCCCCCGGGGTATAGGTCAAAGTTCAATTTTGACCTCTCAAAATATCAGTCGCAGGTTACACAGAGGCCACAGCCAGGTGGGGTTGCCGTGGAAACCCCCCAGGGGTCAGTGGAAGTGAAAGAGGAGGTGGGGGACATTGACTCCAGTATTCCAGTTCCCAAGACAGTGATGGAGGCCCTGGAACAGAGACTGGCCAAGTACAAGGAGACACAGCGACTGGCTCAGGAGAAAGGAGAGTCGTCACGACAACGACGAATGGCACGTATTGTGAAGCAGTACGAGGAAGCCATAAAGTTAACGAGAGTGGGGAAACCTTACAACTACTCGGAGCTACCAGACCCACCTGGGTACCCTCCTATACCTGCGGCCAAGGCCCCTCCCTCCATCCCCAAACCCACCCAGTCCCTTCCTCCCCCACAGACCACCGGGTCAAAGTTCATGCCCACCCCCTCAGTGTCCCACGACCAACTGGCAATGCTGACTCAGCGGCAGAAGGAGCTGCTGACGGCAGTTAAAGAGGCCAAGGCCAAAGACAACAAAGAGACAGCCATCCACTACCTGAAGATGTACAAGGGAATGGAGAAGATGATTGAAGCTGCTAGAAATGGCCTTCCAGTGGACCTCACCCAGGTTCCTCCCTCACCATATGCTGACATCAGCAAAACCAAGCCATCGGCCACCGTTCTCTCTCACCTGAAGCCAGCTGCTGAGGGAGATGACAAGACCTTTGACCGGATCAAGAAACAGCTTCAAGTGCAGATTGACCTTTGTACTGCAAATGCCAAAACATACGAAGAGCTCAAGAACGTTGGCACGGCAACCCAGTACCAGAACATGTCCCGTGAGCTACAGAAGGAGCTGCTGGCTATCGAGGGCATTCAGTCACAAGGACTTTGTCCTCCAAAATTCACCATGGAAACGAGAAAGTTCAGTATTGTACACACACATACAGACCTCAGTGCCCAGCAGTGCGAGGTTGAGGTTGTCAAGGCAACCTCCATTCCAAGACCAGATGGCTTTGAAGAAAAAGACTTGAATTTGTACGTTGAACTGGAGTTCCCTTGGCCAAGTGACAGTCCCCCTAAGATATGTAGTGAGGCAGTGAGGGCCACCTCCAGTCCAGAGTTCAACCACAAGGTCAGTAAGTCAGTCAGTCAGCTGGTCAGTTGGTCGAGTAAAGCTGGAGGAGAATCCATCTGGCCAAGGATTCCCTCCCTAACTCTGTGTACAGTCAAATGTCTGAACTAGATATTAGTGATAGTAACCATGGTCCCCATCGTTGTATGTATGTACAGGAGAAGTTTGACATTGAGAGGAAGCACACACGCAGTATTCTGAGGGTCTTGAAGAGGAGCCCTCTGAGGTGTAGTGTGTGGCAGAAGAGGACACTCAGGAAACATCTCTTTATTGGTGAGAAGAGCAGCTGTCGAGGTAGTGGAAGAAGTCAGTTCCTGTCTAAACTCCTCTCTTTAGGACAGGCAGTGCTGCCATTGGACAAGTTAGAGAATCGTGTGGAGGTGAGGGCCACACTGGATCTACTGGATGAGAAGGGACGTAAACCAGTGGGGGGGAAGATGGAGGTGGCTGCCAGGCTACGAGAACCATTCACAGGTACAGCCCCTCACTGTCACCATAGCAACCCATTTCCCAGTACAGCTGGTAATGGCCTCCCTCTGTACAGGTAGGGACATGGAGGAGAAGGAAGAACAGTGGCTGGTCTTCCAGGAGGCCATTGCAGTGACATCATCAGTGAAGATGCCACGCCCCTCACCAAGCTCATCTACCACTGGCCCCTCCCCCAACCTTGCCCTCCTCTCTCCAGTGAAGGTGGAAAGTACCACTAGTGTAGAGGCACTCAAGGTATAGGGTCAAAGGTCAACAGTTACTGCCAGTTCCTGTAACATACTTATTGCCATGGTTACAGATAGAGTTCAGTCTTGTTCAGAATGCCCTGAAGTCAGGCCATAAAGACTCTGCCACTGTACAGAAGGGCAGGCAGGTGAGGGGCTGTGATATTGGCTGTATTGTACATTGGCCACCAACCTAACTTCCTCTCCCCTCCCCTCCCTTCTTCTCCTCTCTCCTCCCTCCCCTCCCTACTCCAGATCCAGGCTCGTATCCAGGTGATCCATCAGAGGCTCCAGGCTGACCCCCAGTTCAGAGCGGCGTATCCAAAGCAGATTGCCAAGGAAGTTCAACTGGAACAGACTCTGGAGGGCAAGTTGGTCCAGGCCGGGAAGACCAGGGAAGCCAAGGTGAGTTAGAGGGTGGGTGTGGTTATGGGAGGGGCCAGCAGGAGAGGTATTCCCTGTGTGGCAGTGATTCAGATTGTCTGTGGTAAAATCCTTGTAGATCCTTCAACTGAGGAGACAGGCAGTGCAGAAAGAGCTGAAGACATTGGCAAGCAAAAAGTAACCTCCCTCGTATTATAGTAGTGTAATGTACATGTGTGAGTTGTGTTTGTAAAGTGTAAGTTGTTGACACCATCCAATGTTGATAATATTGACTATACATGGTATAAGTGCATGTATACATGGGTAGCCGTATCTCCTACAGCAACACACAATTACATACAGTTCCAACATGATGACTACATGTACATTACACAGAACACATGAAAAAGTACATAAATTACACAAGAACAACGTAGAATTATGTACATGTACACAAATTGAGCAGGCAGTGACGTACAAAAACATATCTCACAGACAGTTAATCGGTAGGTGGAGCAGGAGAGAGAGACACACACAGCTCTGTACAGACCACACACAGCACCACAGTACGGACAGCACATTCTGCAGACAACGGAACACGCACATTACAAGCCACATACATATAGTACATGTACAGTACATATGTTACGTATGGCGTACATATCATTACATGAAAACAAGAGGTGATTACATGAAGTACACTTAGAGTGAAGTCCCTGTTGTTGATGGTGTCATCTGAGGCCTCTTATCACGCGTGCTACTAGTGAGTTGCCACGCGGGCTAGTAGCTTATGCTCTTACCACGCGTGCTAATAGTAGCACACGTGCTAGTATGCTCTTACCACGCGTGCTAGTACGGTTTGCTGGCATCTTTTGGCCTCTTGAGCTGGACTTTTAGTCGCTTGGTACCGATCTGGAATCCATTCATGGCCTGGATGGCACTCTGGGCAGACAGTGGGTTGTCAAAACTAACAAAGCCAAAGCACTTGCTGAGGTTAGTGTGCTTGTCAATGAAGACTTTGGAGCTAATGACACTGCCAAATGGTTGGAACATCTGTATGAGGTCTGTGTCTTGTACATCGTTAGGGAGATGGTAGATGAATAGATTACATCCCTCAGGACCTGTGGGGAGGGAGGGAGGAGGTGGTGGTGTGTGTGGTATGTGTGTGTGCACGTGTGTGGTGTGTGTGTGTGTGTGTGTGTGTGTGTGTGTGTGTACTTACCTTCTCGCTGTTTCTGGTGCATAGTTGCTGTAGGTGGACAATAAACAAATGACACAATCATTACATCATCGGAATTGTAGAGTACCTTCTCGTTGTTTCTGATAGAGGTAGGCGGAGCCTGCAGGGTAGGGTTGGGGGGTAGTGGTTTGTGGGGAGGGGAGGGCGGGGGTGAAACCTGGAGAAGGAGTGGCCAGGTATGGGACAAGGGCGGGGTGAGACCCGGCTATAGCAACTGTTGTCATGGTAACCAGTGTACAGATATACAGGACAGCCATCATCAGATGGGACAGGACATCACACCACAGACACACAGGATCGGGAAATGGGACACAAACAGGACGAGCATCATCAGATGGGATGAGTAGACATAATATAGGAACACAGAATGGAAGTGACAGTGGAGGGAGGGAGGGAGGGAGGGAGGGAGAGAGAGGGGAGCAAGTGGGGAGAGGAGTACGGAGCAGTTACATGACACAAATAATGATGACATCACATGACATCACACAAGATCACATGATACTGTGACATCACCAGATACAGCGGCTCTCCCTACCTGTTGGGGCCTGCATGTTAACGTAGGCTTGCATCAGTGACTCACTGGGCATGCCGCCCAGTTTGGGCTGACCAGCAGCGGCACTCAGAACTGCGGAGCCAAGGTTACCCATGCCTAAAGTCAGAGTGATTATGACATCACAGCACACCAACCAATCAGAATGTTGGACACACCTGCTGGGCCAGCTACTGCCTGGGGCTGGCTCTGGTTGATAGCGGCCAGAGCTTGTAGATCTGAGGGAGAGAGGGAGGAGTTGGGGGGGGGGGGGGGGGGGGGGAGAGGGAGGGGAGGGAGGAGTTGAGATATCCTGTTACTCCAATAAGTGCTAGACCTGTTGTACCTGCTGTTCCTAGTCCAAATGAGTTCGAGGCTGCCGGAGTGCCTTGGCCTGCCTGTTGCTGCAACTGCTGCAGTAGCTGAGAGAGAGACACCCACAGCACATTATGGAGGTGTCCTCTCCTCAGAGGGAGGCTCCATGACATAGTCACTTACCATCTGTTGGTAGTAGGCACTGGCTGGGTTCATTCCCAGACCGAGACTGAGTGCTGTCAGGTTGTTCATTCCTCCAAACTGATTCCCCAGAGTTGTCATAGCCTGTTGCAGTCGACGCTGAGCCTTCTCCTTATCAGTGTCTGCAATCTTCACCACAAGAGGTGCCGAACATCCCTGGGGGGGATACACAATACCATCTCCTCACGTGGACTCAGTGGACCAAGTGGTGCATGACTCACAGGCATTGTCTGAGACTGGTGGAGGGCTGTGATTGCCTGTAAGGCCTGCGACTTGGCCCCCATCCTCACAAAGGCCGCTCCTGACATTAGCGGAGGGGAAAAACACAAACTGAATTACATCACCTCAACAGAAGTGACCCCACCAACCTTTACTAGTGCCCTGGGCATTCCGAAGTATTGACACGTCCTCAACGTGCCCGTAGGCAGCGAACATGTGTCTCACATCCTCCTCGGAGAGGTCTCGGGACAACATCCCCACAAAGAGTCTGCGTTCTTCTGTAGAAAGAGACCAGGTCACACCCTCACCACAACACAGATCTTGGGTGCCATTTTGTGAACATATACACACACTGTGACCTACCCTTACCAACTGGAGTAGTCCGAGGTTCATTGGTAGCCGGCTTTACCTGCATCGGATGGTTCATCTGGGAGGGGGGGAGAGGAGGGAGGGAGGGAGGGAGAGGGAGAGGGGAGGGGAGGGAGGGGGAGGGAGGGAGAGGGGAGAGGGGAGAGGGGAGGGAGGAGGGAGGGAGGGAGGAGAGGGAGGGAGGGAGAGGGAGGGAGGCAGTAACTACCAGATTACACCACACCAGGCTGATATGGACCTACCCCTGGAAGTGTCTTCTTCTCGTGGAGGTTCTTCTGAGCCTCAACAGCTGCATTTCTTGTAGAGTACGTCACAAAT
>OZ019949.1:8700526-8807712 GCA_963970385.1 Theonella swinhoei | reverse complement strand
TGGGCTCCTACATTGAGGCTGTGAAGAACAATGTGAAGCAGTTGAGGGATGATTTGGTGGTGCAGTACAAAGGATGTGACATTAGATTTGCCTTTGTTCGATACACTGACTACGACCAACCTGAGTCTTCAAGAACTACTTTCATTAACTTCACAACGTTAGTGACAGAAGGTGTAGCAATAATACTGGTAACAATCATTACTCTATTATTTTACAGTAACCAGTCAGCCTTCCACAGCTTTGTGAGTGGTATTGTAACTGGTGCAGGAGTAGGAGGTGATGAACCAGAAGATATTATGGGAGGCTTGAATATTGCCTTTAAGAACCTGTCGTGGCGATCGGGAGGATCAAGGGTAAAGTTCAGATCTAAGATGTATGGATACCTTTAAACATGTCATACAATGTAGGTGTTAGTACACATTGCTGACAGTCCCTGCCATGGTACCAAGTACCACAGTATGAGTGACAACTATCCAAATGGAGACCCTGCTGGTATTTCACATGAGGCCATGATGGGAAGAGTGAGAGACCATGAGGTGCAGTACTGGTTTGGCTACATCAACCGAGCCAACACAGATCAGATGATCTCCATCTTCAACGAATGTCTCCAGAGGATCAGCAACCAAAGGTTGCTCATCCGTCAGTTTGATGCCATGCAACCCACGGAGGTTCGTGCATCCATCCATCGCTCAGTGACTGCCAGCATATATGGCTCAGAGTCAGCAAAGAAGGCACGTATGAGAGCTTACAAGCTTGACCCAATCATACCAGACTGGAACTCTACGTCTCTCTTTGAGACCTATGCCAGGAAGACACCACCCACTGGGATCAAATCTCTACCAGACCTTCAAAGTGGCCTGGATATTGAGCCTCCATCAATTCCAATTACATTCAAATGTGCCCCAAACCCATTTGCTGAAGGTGAAGAGTGCCTGGTTTATCACGCTCACGATGTCACCACCAAAAAAGCAATGGTGTTGAAGAAATACAAGAGAGAAGGAGTGGAGTACAATAGCATTGAGAGCTACATGAGAGAGGTCGAAGTCCGTACCATTTGCTCCACCTATGCCCTGGAGTTTAATGCTGATAAAAGGAAGCCAGCAGGCTCGGTGAGAATTGAAGTCACTCCAGTTGATATGGTCCAATGCAATGGAGGAGACCTCTATCTCCTGGAGGCCTTCCTGGGAGGCAAGATGGAGAAATACAGCAATAACGCTGGTCTCGTGTGTAGCGAATCACCTCTATCAGAAATCATGCAAGCCTTTAGCCACTACACTTGGGTGGCTTCAGGGAAATCTCTGATAATTTGTGATCTCCAAGGGGTTGAGTCACGTTCCAGAGTGACGCTAACAGATCCCGCCATCCATTCAAAATCTGTTATTTACGGGCACACTGACCTTGGTAACGCCGGAATTGAACGCTTTTTCAGGACTCATACCTGTGCTGGAATATGCATGGGAATGGGACTTAATGGTGAGCTTCCCTAGTCAAACTTTGGAACCATCTTTAACTGTTGATGCATTCCTTTCAACCTACACATGTGTACATGTAGTGCACCTCTTTTGTCTGTCACTTGAGTCTCTATATGCAAATGATGATAGTTGTATGCATACTGAACCAGAAACACAGAACTGTAGTATAACCGCATGTATAATGTATTGCAATATAACTGATATAAATTTACACAAAATTGCTATTAGTGATCCTGATACAGAAAGTTCACTGGTCTGGCTACGATTGGAGAAATACTAGTCTCATCAACATGACAGGCATGAATGATGGTGGCCAGAGACAGAGAGAAACAGAGCACCGAGCCAAGTGGGATCTTGTGCACAGGAGTGTGCCTTAGTACCTGGGCTGCTGCATACAGTACCTGTGAGAGAGAGAGAGAGAGAGGGAGGGGGAGGGGGAGGGGGGATAGTAGTAGAAACACGTTATTGAGTTAATATGTACCTGAGCAAAGACAAAGTAGTTCAGCTCCAGCAGTCGTGTTGGTCTCTCTATCAACATCCCCACATAGCCACATAACCCAGATACAAATCCTATCCAGGCAGGCACAGGTGGTGGGTGCTGGCCTGTATTCCGCAACAGGCATAACGCATACTTCACCAGTGTTGCATCCACAGCAAAGAAGAGAGCAGATTGACTGGCACTTTTGAGCATGTGCTGAACAGTCTTCATTGGCTGCTGTCTCAATTTCTTATGTTTGAAGAGGACCATAGGTACAGTGTAGAGTTTGACGTAGATCTTGAAGAACAGCCACAGACCAGTGAAGAAGTCAATGAAGGCCGCAGAGTGACAGCTACCTTTGTGGAGGACTGTACACGACACAAAGTGCGGACGAGGATGGCGGAAGTAGGTCTGGAGGGGGGCAAGGGGGACACTCATATTTTACAGTGGAACCCCAGGGTCCCCCACTACAGTACCTCCAGAATGTCGTCAGTGTAGTATATCGACCACTTCAACAGAGCTCTGTAGTAGGAGGCAGGGAGGTAGGACGGGTACCTCATCATACACATAACAACCACAGCTTGAGACATGGACAGAGCCATGGCCCCAAAACGAGGTATGGTTGGGAGGAACCCCCTGCGATTAAGACAGATGATGAGCACTCCAATGGCTCTGGCAGCCATGTAAAGAGACAGTGTGTGTCTCCTGCTGGGATCGTCTAACACTGACAGAGATCCAGCCAGTAGACCAGCCAGTAATGAGTGATATTGTTGCTGGAGAGAGAAAGGCATACAGTTTACATAGGGACAATACTGACACAATGACTTGGCACTATTATAGTGGTGGTTCCAAAAAAGGGACAATTCTTTGAAGAACACATCTCTAAATAGGGACACACCTTCAGGTCCCAGCTCCAATGAAGCCTGTACATACCACCCTCTGAAATGAGGACACCTCTCTAATAGGGACACATCTTCAGGTCCCAACTTCATTGAAGCCTGTACATACCACCCTCTGAAATGAGGACACCTCTCTAATAGGGACACACCTTCAGGTCCCAGCTCCAATGAAGCCTGTACATACCACCCTCTGAAATGAGGACACCTCTCTAATAGGGACACATCTAGCTAACTGGGCCATTAAACCCACTGAAAGAGACAGTTCCTCACTCACCCAGTGAGGAAAGTACCTCTCCATCAGTCCCACAGCAGCTCTGTAGACAGCAGCTGACAGACCACAGAATGCGGTGAACTGAGCCGTGTCCCTCGTCACCACTCCCCGCAGGTATGACAGAGGACTGAAGGAGATATTGGCTCACTAACAACATGTGCAGCTACATCTGCTGCCAGCAGTCTCTACCTAGCTTGTAGCCTGCCACTGGCTAGTCCCGAGAGAATATTGGCGCCGATATGCAGCCCTGCTCCAGCAGCGGCTCCTCTCCCACATACTTGTAACACTCGCAGCAAATGCTGGACTACATCTTCTCTCCTTCCCTCCCCTGAACATGCCAGGAAAGTTGCCATCGAACTTTGACCTCTGTCACTTAAAATACGGAGGGCTATACATGATGGACAGCTGATTTTTGTGTTCGTGCAAGTACTAACACTTCTTTTACGTATGAGTTTAGGGATGGTGTTTGTAACACCGGGCCATTTACAATCTCTGGACTGGACTGGCGGACTCGTTGAAATCGCATGTTCCCCACCCATGAACTATGCGGAGTATTACAACGACAGTACTGTATCTCATCCAAGAAAGGGTCACTGTCTTCTTGCATTTATAGATCTATCATAGTTCACACCATCCCTAAACTCATACGTAAAAGAAGTGTTAGTACTTGCACGCACACAAAATCTGCCGTCCATCATGTATAGCCCTCCGTATTATAACTTTATAAGTGACAGAGGTCAAAGTTCTCCGCTTGTGCAGCCATTGAAAACGTGACGTCATAATTTTGCTTGTTTTATTTACGGCTGTTGGTTGGATACTGAGCTGATGTCTTGGAGTCAGAAACTGTTAGTGGGTGGGAAACGGTGTGGGACTCTCCTGGCACGAGGAAGAAGAGTGCTACCAGGACGGACAAACACAGCATGGAGACCTGTCACTAGCTGCTGGGCCAACAGTCGTGAGTATATCCATGGGTGCGCACTTATTGGGGTCGTATGTAACGAGAGAACTGTTGGCATGCATGTATATCCTCACGGAACAGTGAGGTATAATATCTACGCTGTTGGTATAAACTGTACTGTTTGCTTGCTAGGTCGTTTATACTCCACTGGCCAAGGGAGCAGTGCTGGGGATGATGTAGACCAGGGCCTGAGGCTGGGGGATTACCCTGTGTTGCCATGGAGATCAGCACAGCTCAACAAGCAGACAGGATGGTGGGACAACCAGGACCGCAGAGATAAGGAGACACCAGTGAGTGCTGTCCGGTCTGGGGAGTACGTGGTAGGTAGAGGAGGTATTCATTCTCTCTGTAGTTACATGAAGAAGATGATGCACTGAATATCTGGATGTTTGATGCCGTGGAAAACAATGGGATATATACACGGTGTGTGTGTGTGTGTGTGTGTGTGTGTGTGTGTGTGTGTGTGTGTGTGTGTGTGTGTGTGTGTGTGTGTGTGTGTGTGTGTGTGTGTGTGTGTGTGTGTGTGTGTGTGTGTGTGTGTGTGTGTGTGTGTGTGTGTGTGTGTGATGCAAGGTCTCCACTGTCTGTCTCCCTCAGCTGGGAAGCATTAGCTCAGTTCACAGCTGCATTCGGTATACTTGGTCTACTCATCTACCTCTCCTATGTCTACGATGCCCCATCAAGGAACCCTGCAGTAAGAGATGTTAAACTCTCTGTGATACAGTATCACTGTCACCACACCATCCTCCCAGGTTCCCCGCCAATTTCCCTATGACAACCTCTATCTGGAGAGAGGTGGAGACCCAGCCAGGCCTCCCACTCCTCAGGAGAGAGGGGAGAAAGTCCAGGCTACTTATGGCACTGAATATAGCTCATAGAACTCCGTATGCACAGTCATGTAGTATTACGTTAGTACGAGTATCATATGCGCATGCGCGAGTGGAGGGTGGTGGTTTATTTTTAGTAACACAGTAGTTGAGCCTATAAATAGATCTGTCATCTTGGCCAAGTTTGCAACAGTTGTTCAGTGTCTCTGTGAGTGTTGTGCTAGTGGACGAGAAGGCGCTCACTGGCCCGGGCAGAGCTCCCAAAGACTGCGTCTAACAGAGAGGTGCGTTAGGGAAGACGGTGAAGTGGGATAATGTATGGGACACATGCGTCAGAGCTTGGAGACATGGAGGGTAGTGCGAGTGCACTCGCGAGGATATGTGCCTACAGTAGTGGTGGCTAGTCGACGTATCCGTGTCAGCTTCTGGAGCTAGCCACAGAGGGAGAGGGAGAGAGAGCTGACTGGACCTTCCTAAGGCCACACCCATACATGTAATTCGACACGTTTACACAGATGGGAGTGATTAAAAACCAAGTTATGTGGATATGGTGTGATTTACATACTGCACATGTACCTCCTGCCTCACTGGTACCTCCGAATGTGCATGAGGGGGGCCTGCTCACTTGGGACGGGACACACACACACACACACACACACACACACACACACACACACACACACACACAAGCAGCAGTTAAGGTTGTTGTGGTGGTTATCACCTCACCCAGCAGAAGGTGACAACTGCAGTCATGGAAGTGTATATTAGTGGCACTGTCTTGAGTTTCCTCGAGGTCTACTTTCACCTAGTCCCTACACCTGCAGAGTTGTGTTTTGAAATTGTTGCTATTCACGAGTGTGTGTGGCTATGGTATCAGTTTGCTTACAAATTTGTTAAATATATTTGCTTGTTTGTAAAATATACAATGTTCTTCCTATACAAATACCACTTGTTTACGGAATGAGAGAGTGTCATTTAATTATCACGACCAGTCTTGTGAACATTTCCTCGTTTTTAGACTTGGGATCTGAACTAGAAGAATGTAATGTCTCACCTTCTCTCTCCTTCATCCCTTCCTCTCCCTCCCCATCCTCCCTCTCTCCCCTCCTCCCTCCCCTCCTTCCCCTCCCTCTTTTCCTCCCCTCTCCTCCCTCCCTCCTTCCCTCCCTCCTTACCTCCCTCCCTCCCTCCCTCCCTCCCTCCCTCCCCCCACCCTCCAGATGGCAGCATCAAAGGACCTCACAGAGTATAAGCTGGTAGTAGTAGGAGGGGGTGGGGTTGGAAAGTCAGCACTCACTATACAATTTATACAGGTGAGGACTTATAGGGGCATATCTTCAGGTTCCAACTAATACCCTCTGAAATGAGAACACCTCTCTAATAGGGACACATCTTCAGGTCCCAACTCCATTGAAGCCTGTACATACCACCCTCTGAAATGAGGACACCTCTCTAATAGGGACACATCTTCAGGTCCCAACTCCATTGAAGCCTGTACATACCACCCTCTGAAATGAGGACACCTCTCTAATAGGGACACATCTTCAGGTCCCAACTCCATTGAAGCCTGTACATACCACCCTCTGAAATGAGGACACCTCTCTAATAGGGACACATCTTCAGGTCCCAACTCCATTGAAGCCTGTACATACCACCCTCTGAAATGAGGACACCTCTCTAATAGAGACACATGAACAAGGTATCTGTTGTCACAGGCAGTACCAGACACCAGATATCAGTTCCCAAAACATGGTCTATGGTCTCCCCTGCTCTAGACTAGAAGCTGGTTTGGCTGGGACAACTTACCACTCCCTTTTAGAGCCAAGGACTGCCTTGTCCAGGGCGCGACAGCTCAATATTTATAGCCACATTCTCTTTGATGTGGATTGGCCTATTATAGAATTGTTGATGTACTGCTAATGTAGTTAAATGATTGTTCAATATTTCTGTGTATTTCTGTATAATTAGAGTCATTTTGTTGAGGAATATGACCCTACAATTGAAGACTCGTACAGGAAGCAATGTGTGATAGACGATGAGGTGGCTGTGTTGGACATTCTGGATACAGCTGGGCAAGAGGTGAACGGTTGTCGTCATAACAGGACACCCTGACATCAGGACACCTCACTAATCAGGACACCTCACTAATCAGGACACCCCATTAATCAGGACACCTCACTAATCAGGACACCCCACTTATCAGGACACCTCATCAATTGGGACCCTCCAATAATCACGATACACAACTAATCAGGACCCCCCACTAATCAGGACACCCCACTAATCAGGACACCTCACTAATCAGGACACCTCACTAATCAGGACACCCCACTAATCAGGACCCCTTCTGTCCTGTGATGTCACACATACCTCACTCTCTTGTATCTCTCATTCTCTACAGGAGTTCAGTGCCATGAGGGAGCAGTACATGCACACTGGGGAGGGGTTCCTGCTGGTCTACTCCATTATCGATAGAAATAGTTTTGAAGAAATTCCAAAATTCTACCGACAGATCCTTCGGGTTAAAGACAGGTGTGTGTAATGAGCTGTGATCACAGGGGCCACCCACTGATTGCTGTTCCTCTCTTGACCCTGTCCAGGCCTGAGTTCCCGATGGTATTAGTGGCCAACAAGGCTGATTTGGAGGGAGAGAGAGTGGTGTCCATCCAAGATGGAGAGAGCCTGGCACTAGAGTTGAAGGTACAGTCAATAACCTATTAGATGGCATGTCTATACAGTTGTTACACTGCTTTCCTCCCTCCTTCTCTTCCTACCCTCTCTCCTTCTCTCTCCCTCTCTCCCTCTCTCCCCCTCCCCCCCTCTCCTTCCCCCCCCCCCCCCCCCTGTCTTCCCTCCCCTGCAGATCAAGTACGTCGAGACCAGTGCTAAACACCGGATCCATGTCGATAAGGCCTTCCACGATCTTGTCCGCGTCATACGACAGGCACAAAAGCCAGTCCCAACCAAAGTTAGAAAAAAGAAGAAGACGTGTACCATCCTCTGAGCAGACCCCACCACCATAGCCATATTCCTTACTTGCTGTACACAGTGTGTGTCTCTCTCCATCATCTTCACCCCAACACTACATCTCTATCAACGGTCATGCCTTATTTTTGTGTCTAGAAATCAAATTAGCAATATTATGTACAAATGAGTGTGTGTGTGTGTGCGTGTGTTGTCTGTAGACACTGTACCTTCCACTGACAGGCTGTACTCAGTTCTCTCAATTGAGTCCATTGTACAGCCATTTGTAGTCTAGTTCTTTCTTTTCACATTTTTCGTTCCTTTTGATATGAAAATAGATTATTTAAATTGCTATAACCTTTTTTAATATCAGAAACATATTTTCTTTGTGTGTGTGTGTGTGTGAAATAGATTTTCTTATAATATAGTTTAAAAATTAATTGGTTATTAAAAAATTTGACCTAGAGTTCATAAAAACCTATTTATACACAAATATTCAATATTTCTTTGCTCTAAATAAAAAATAGGCTACGGTAAGTCCTGCTGCTATCACTAATGGAGAGGCTAGTAGAACGTTCCTGGCCCATTCCCATCCTGTCGTACCATCATTCTCCGATTCCAGTCCATAATCTGCATAGCTGAATGACGATTGGTATTGATGACCCTCGTTAGCAGGAGGTGGGGCTTGATCTCTATCACTAGATGGGAGTGGTGTCTGATGATTAGTGGGTGGAGTTTTTGATGTCTCATCTTCAGAGGGTGTGGCTTCTGATAGGCCACGCCCCATGGACCCTGGAAGGTCTTGCTGGTTGTCGTGGTGACCACTGCCTGTTGTCACCTGCCCATTGCTGTGTCTCTTGTTGAGTGCCAGTTGAGACGGCTCCAACTTCTTCTTGGGAGAGGCGGGGCCAGCGGGGGACATACTGCCGCCTGCTGTGATGATGTGTATGGAGGAGTCGGTGGAGGTGGACGATAGCTGACGGGTGTAGTCAGTGGAGGATGCCAGACTGTGGTCTGATGGTGGGCGGGGCTTGTTTCGCCTCATGGACGGGAGGGAGAAGACGTGGGAAGACGAGGGGGTGGCTGGGCTCATTCCCAATCCAGAGCTGGAACGGTCTGTGGACAGGCGTTTACGGGATGGTATAGAGATTGGGCTGGAGAGAGTTGGAGTGGAACAGCACAGAGAGGGTACAGAGGAGACACGGCTGAGGGGGCGTGGCCTATTGGACACTGTTTCTTCTACAGTTGTGTCGTCCTCGTCGGAGGTGAAGAGAACCTCAACACTGAGGACCCTCCGGAGGCCGTGGCCGATGATGGGCGGGACCACATTCTGTACTGGATTTAGGAACAGGTCTGACCCCATGGTTGGTATGGCAACCCCACTGTCCAGGGGGTGTGGCTCATCTTCGTTGTCATATACACTAACTTCATCTTCCATCACTGTTCCAACAGCCTGCACAACACAACACACACACCATATCATGAGCCAACTGCCACACTAGAGGAGAGACTGCTACATGGAGACCACTAGAGAGGGGCATGCTACATTTGATGGTACTTACTCCAATATCCATCCCTGGACCTGTGGCTAGGGAGCGATCTTGAAACTGGAGGAGAGAAAATGACAACATGTAGTGTACCATGATTGGAGAGTTCCGCCTTACCTCCGGAGCCGGAGTGACTAGACCATAGCCCATGGCCGTCTGGTACATGTCCTCACGGTACATCCCCTCCATGTGCCCCGCCCCCTCCCTACATGGGTCTCCTGGCCCCGCCCCCTCCCCTCCATCTTGATCGTAATGACATAACAGTTCTCCCTAAAGAGATGGAGGAGTGGAATGGCTACCAAGTGAGGTATCATGAATAATGTAATTACAGTTGAAGTGAATGAGTGGATTCAAATGACAGAGTCAAAGATGGTATTGGTACCATACTAAAGACTAAATGCTATTGTGAAGTGGATGATGTCATACTATTGTTGGGATACTGTGTCAGGGATCAAAGGATCAGATAGCCTGTATCCTTGTTCCAGGACTGTCCCTTGGAATAGGGTTTCCAGGGTTTCCCATGCACACACAACACACACACACACACACACTAATACACACACACAACACACACACACACACTAATACACACACACACACACACACACACACACACACACACACACACACACACACACACACACACACACACACATACACACACACACACACTCACTCACCCATCCTCCCTTCATTATCAACCAATCAGTAGCATACTGGTCGAACACATTTTGGGTAAACCTCATGATGACATCCCGCATGTCTGGTAGAAAACCGAGCAACCTTCTCCCAAACGCAGGCACCATCAACAGGCCATCTTTCTGCCCTTCTCCCATGAACATTAACTGACGACAAATTGTACTAAAATTCTCCCATGTCAACTGTTTCTGAAGTACTTCGTGGAAAATGGCGTCCAAAGCTTGGTTGAGCTGCTTGCTGTACTTACAGTCAATCTGTTCACTGATCATCATTATCTGATATGTGATGTACATGGAACGTGTCGGCTTGGCTCCGTGCATTCGTAAAAATTCTTGAAAGTTCTTGTCCTCAATTGCCTCTTCTGGAAGTTGAGTGAGACCACTTTGGGCCTCCGGGGGGCGGGGGCGGGGGTGGGGATGGGGTTCCGATTGATTTTGCATAGCTCGATCGAAAGCCTCGCTGAAGGGGTTGTCGTCTCCTACGTGGGTGCCTGTGAGGCGATCGACACGAGGGGAGAGGGGGGTGTAGTACCTGGTGTTGGTGGGGTCGGTGAAGGAAGGGACGGAGTACTGAGTGCTAATGGGTCTGGCTAGGGGAGGGGGGCAAGGAGAACGTGTGGTGGTCGGCTTTGGCTTTGACTTCATTGGCTTATATTTTGGAGAATCAGGTCTAGTTTCTCCCTCATTAGTCTCCTCTCTGTGATCACCATTGGCTGAGGCCACACTACCAATACTCAGACTGAGGCCTTTCTTGACTCCTTTCTTTTGTCTGATACCAAATATTCCCTTACTGGACTTCTTCTTGTCCCTGGTGGTTGCCGATCGAGACCTCTGGTGCCTGTGTTCCTTAGTCTGGATTGCTGTGGGAGTGATGTCAGCTGTCTCTAAGGCTGTGACGTAGGAGAAGGAGCGATTTAGTCGAGGGGGTGGTGAGTCAACATCATCAAAAGCTACTGGAGAGGACCGTTCCTTCTCTAACTTAACTTCATCTCTGACACCATTGGCTTGTATGTGCTGGGCTCCCTCATCATCCTCATCTGGTGACATCGTCATCATAGCCCCTCCCCCTACCACATCCCTTGACTGGGACACAGCATGGAGTGAAGTAGCCACCTCAAGTGAGGAGATAGAGAGGCCCTCATCAGTAGGTAGAGAGGACACCTTGACGTCATCTGACAATACTCCCTCCACATGTACACTCTCACTGCAGTCTGCCATGATCTTACCCTCAGCCACCGGAGGAGAAGGCTTCAGGTCAATGGTACGATGGTCCTCATCATCTCTTGTTGTGAGGTGCTTTTGACCAATCAGATTAGAGCTCTGCAGATGATCAGGTGCACTGTGCATATATAGCAGTCTGTTGGTGCCCGAGGGTGACGAGATGGGTGGAGCAGGGGGTGGGGCTTCATGTAGGTGTTGAAGTGAGTGCTGGGGCTGAGGGACGGGAGGAGCTTGTGGGATCACACCACCCTCACTGGAGCCTGCAGTACACCCCGTGGTATGGAGGAGAGTGCTACCATCAGAAGTAGCTCTACTGTAATGGCCGTCACTGTAGCCCTCACCCCACAACATGCCAAGAGAGTCTTCATCACTCTCCTCACCTCCCTCCTCCTCCTCTCCCTCCACCTCCCTTGGTCGATCGGCGCAAAAACCTTGATACTTGAAGATGTGCTCAGCCTCCCCCTTCCCCTCCCCCTCCCCCTCATGCAGTGTCTCAACCGTAAAAGGTTCCGACACAGTATGGAGATAACCTTTGACCTTTCTCATCTCGATTGCTTCGATGGAATCACGTTGGGCAGACGTTAGTCTTGAGAGGACCATACGGGAGTTTGCTGGCTGGTTGAAGAAGTTCTCAATGACTACAATACTCTGTTGCCTGATCAGCTCCACAGCATTGTGTGTGCTGCCCACACCATCCTCATATCCAGTCACTAGAATGCAGTTCGACTTCTGAGTGGACTCAGGGTCCAGTTCGTAACGATGTTTGAACAGTTTATACGCCTGGTCGCGTACTTTGTCTCTCTCCTTTAACCTCTCTCTAACCTTGCCCATTCTACGAAGGGTTTTTAACTCTTCTTCATCTTCTTTGCGTCGTTTTTTAACTCCTTCCCCACCATGGTGTCCCCTTCTCTCTCCCTGGTCAATATTTACATCGTCAGATAACGAGTTCCTCTCATCATCTGCAGACCTAGAATGACACCACAAATGAGGAACCCCCTAATCAGGCCCCCCTGAAATGAGGAACCCTCAATAAACAGGACCCCCTGAAATGAGGACCACTCAAAATAAACAGGACCCCTGGAATGAGGAAACCAGGACCCCCTGAAATGAGGACCCCTCAATAAACAGAACCTCCTGGAATGACGACCCCTCAATAAACAGGACCCCCCCCAAATGAGGACACCTCAATAAACAAGACCCCCTGAAATGAGGACCCCTCAATAAACAGAACCTCCTGGAATGACGACCCCTCAATAAACAGGACCCCCCCAAATGAGGACACCTCAATAAACAAGACCCCCTGAAATGAGGACCCCTCAATAAACAGGACCCCCTGGAATCAGGACACATTCTCCTGTCCCATGGTGTCTGGGATCAAGGCTCTTACCTTCTCCTTGGTGGAGGGTATCGTTGTCTCCGGCGGGTGCTCCGTCTCCTAACAGGTAGGGACTGAGATAGTTTCATTCTGTGTATGGGGCCGGTCTGGACCTTCTGTAGCTGAGTTCTGGCCAGAGTGTTAGCAACGATGGTCTTGAGGGAGTGGTTTACCTGGAGAGAGGGAGACCAGCAATCTCTGAGAATACTTAAACCTGTTGTCTTGTCCTCGTTGCGGCAACTCCCGCACCGCCGGCCATAGCGACTGCTTATCTTTAGGTTAGCTACTGGAGACTTACCCTTTTCATTGCCTGGATCTTTCTGAGCTCCTCTTTCGTCTCTTCGTTCCGTCTCCTCCTGGCCAGCCTCTCCCCCTCCGACTCCGTCGTCGGGTGAGACACAGCTGCTTCGCTTTTCACCGTCGCCATATTTCACACCCTCTCGGGAGAGACACCAAACAGGTCTTGTAGAGGTCTACGTACAGCTTCAGCAGTGGACTTGCTGGACAATTGATACAATTGTGAGGGAAAGGGGAGTTTTATTTGTACAAGCGGTATACGCCCCCTAACTCAACGAGTATGGAACGTAATTATAAATACATGAAGTTTTATAATGTAATCGGTAGGCGTGGCTTGCAGCCAGAGACCAAATTGGTAGGCGTGGCTGTCAGCCTGAGACCAAATTGGTAGGCGTGGCTTGCAGCCCGGCGTTGCAGTGAGTTTGCAAAGACCAAATTTCGACGGTAAGCAAGTTAAGCTTTTGAGCAAGCTACATCTCTACGCAATAATGGCGCCTTCCCTTCCCCCTCTCCCCCTCCTAGCAACAGATGTTGAAGTATGGTATTTACAGCGTGCAGGACGGCTCAAAGTTGGTCCGTATTTTGGTCGGTCTCTTTATAGTGGCTAGTATTCTGTATTTCCTGTTTGGCCGCCACACTGCAGCACCACACAAGGCACAAAGTGAGGTAAGAGTAGGGTTCTACTAGCATAGCTAGCTCCAGGCTAACTCCACCCCCCCTCCCCCCTCTCTCCTTCCCTCAGCAACCTTCCTCCTCCACCTCCTCACGTGATCGCTCTCATCGGACAGACATGAGCAAGGTTAACTTGATAGCCCCTCCCATTCCTGATGACATCATTGCCAAAAGTCGAGACAAACATAACATCATTACTGAAGGCACCGTCACTGTCCAGGTACACCCCCTCCACTTCCACCACCATCACCACCATCACCTCCACCATCATCATCACCATCACCATCACCACCATCACCATCACCATCACCATCACCATCACCACCATGACCATCACCATCACCATCACCATCACCATCATCACCATCACCATCACCACCATCACCATGACCATCACCATCACCACCATGACCATCACCATCACCACCATGACCATCACCATCACCACCATCACCATCACCATCATCACCATCATCACCATCACTAGCACCTCTCCAAAGATGGCCTGATTTCAAAGTGAGGTGTCCTGATTTTAGAGAGTGAGAGTGTCATATGGTGCATCAAGGTGTCCTGATTTCAGTGTCCTAATTAGTGCCGTCCTGTCCTGTCGTCAGGGCTGCGAGGTGTTCTTTCGAGAGACCATCTTCACCTCTGACCCTAAAGAGACTGTCCTCCTCCTCCACGGAGCTGCCTTCTCCTCGGCCACTTGGGAGAAACTGAACACCTTACAACTCCTGGCAGCCATGGGACACCACGCAGTGGCTATTGACATCCCAGGTACCAGCCTCTGTTGGTTTTAGAGACATTTAATTTCAGTTTCCTGTAACGTGTGTGTGTGTGTGTGTGTGTGTGTGTGCAGGTTATGGTGAGTCCAAAGGGGCTGTTAAGGACCCAGTTGCCTTCCTGGAAGAGGTACTATCTCTTCTTAAGCTACACGACCCAGTCATCGTTAGCCCCTCCATGAGTGGGAAGTTCTCTCTCCCATTTCTCATGGAGTATCCAGAGAAAGTGAAGGGATTCATTCCTGTGGCTCCAGTTGGGACGGGGACATTTGTTGACAAGTATCCATCAGTCAAGGTTAGGTATGGAAGTGTGTCCCTATTAGAGAGGCGTCCTCATTTCAGAGGGTGGTATGTACAGGCTCAATGGAGTTGGGACCTGAAGATGTGTCCCTATTAGAGAGGTGTCCTCATTTCAGAGGGTGGTATGTACAGACTTCAATGGAGTTGGGACCTGAAGATGTGTCCCTATTTGAGAAGTGTCAGAGGGTGGTGTATAGAGATGCCCTGTTCCCTGCAGGTTGCCACAGCAATAGTGTATGGAAGCTCAGACACACGTCTAGGGCAGGAGTCCCTTGACAACCTACGGGCCCTCCCTAACTCGGTCGTCATTCGTCTCCCCGAAGCTGGGCACGCTGCCTACATGGACAAGCCAGACCTGTGGCATACAATACTGTACAACTTCCTTCAGGCATTATGAGGTCATCATGTATATGTATTGTGTCAAAAATAATTTACAAAATATTACATCATCATTACATCATTACTATCCACACAAACTGCACTAATATAAATATGTATACTTAATTAATGCATGTATTGAAATTAGCACATACAGCAAGAAATAATAATTAACATCAACACCACAAGTGAAATTTAACCTTCCCGAAACAATCCGTTTTAACCCTCTAGTTACTAGAGTTTGTGTTAACCCTTCTACCTCTTCTTGGTACCATCATTTGGAGGGTTAATGTCGTCGTCATCTCCAGTGTAAATCTTTAGTGCTCTCTCTTTGGCGTGGTAACGGTGATAGGTGGAGTGGGAGCTGGTGCCTGAGGAGGATTTGATTCTGTGGGGGGGTGAGGGAGGGGGGGAGGGAGGAGGGGGGAGGGAGGGGGGAGTGAGTGAGGGAGGGAGGGAGGGAGGAGGGGGGAGAGAGGAAATGAGCCTTAATGATCTGCTATGAGTTATCCAGTCTCCATACCGTTCCTGTTTTTGAATTTCGTTTCGTTTTTCAGCAGTTAGGTCCATATGCTTCTCCCGTGCATCTCTGAAGAGAGGGGAGGGAGGGAGGGGAGGGAGAGGAGAGAGGGGAGGGAGAGGAGAGAGGAGAAGAGAAGAGAAGGGAGGGTGGGAAAGAGGGGGGTGAGACAGGAGGGGAAGAGGGAGAGTGTGGAGGAGAGAGAGGTGACACTAACTCCAACCTCCTATTTCTCACTTACTTGAAGTAGAGGACAGCTCCATCGTCGTAGATGGAGAGAGGCATGGAACTGATACTAGAGACGTTGGGGTTCCATTCCAGGTCATCCTCCAGGTCCAGTACCGATATCTCACATGGGAATGTGCCGTGTGCCTTACCAAACATGACATGTTCCAGAGGAATACCGCTGCCCTCTGCTATACGAGCCTTGAGGTGGGCGGGGCTACTCTCATCAAGAATAATCTCAATTGGAGGGTCGACAGTGTATGTGGCAGGATGCCACTTCCGAAGGTACACCTGCATCTGGCTTGGGGAGGTCATAGGCTCGGGGCCTGGGGGGGAGGAGTTAGGAGTACTGTTATTAGTAGCACATGTGTGGATATTAGTAGCACGTGTGGCTATTAGTAGCACATGTGGATATTAGTAGCACGTGTGGCTATTAGTAGCACATGTGGATATTAGTAGCACGTGTGGCTATTAGTAGCACATGTGGCTATTAGTAGCACGTGTGGCTATTAGTAGCACATGTGGATATTAGTACCACGTGTGGCTATTAGTAGCACGCGTGCTAGAGTATTACCACCCACCCTCCAATGGCTCCACATAGATCTCAAAGTTAGTAAAGATGTGAATGTCTTTTTCAAAGATCTGGTCATCGAGGAACACTGTACTGGCCGTCCGCCACGTCTTCTTACGGAGACGAAGTCTACAGGAGAGAGAGACAGTGGCCGACAGAGGCTCAGGAACACTCCTTGAGATGTGTACCTGTCTAGCTGAAGAGGGTACTCCACTCCCTGGTTGTAGGCTTCCTTGATTATCTGTTTCTTGAACTCTCGTACACTCATTCCCTTAGTTATGATGGAGTCCATCAGTGGTTTGAAGAACTGGGGAATGGCAGTATGGAATTATGAAAATCAGACCTTGGTGGGTACAAGGAATGAATCACCTCTGTCTCCCCCATCCGTAGCAAGGAGAGTCGTACCCTCACTTCTCCTGGGAGGAGGGCGCGGCCTAGTCTCACCACCAACCTGGTCTCGTTGGGGACTGTAGTGAGAGCATCACTGAGACGAAACATCTCGTACTCCTGATTGTTGCTATAGAGACGATAGATCTGTACAGAAATAATGGGTAGTTTAAATCTCAGGGACCTGGTGAATATTCTATGCTAGGGGGTCTGGGGGATGAATATCTAGGCCCCCTCTAGGGGGGCAGTATGACCTTGAAGTTAGTAGCTGGTTGTTGGACATAGTCCACGAGACGCTCCTTGAGGTCTTGGAGGGTGTACCGTCGGTCTATACGAAGACTGATGGCTACGGGAGGAGAGGGGTTAAATTGAGTCACTAGAGGGTTAAGATGTACTCACTTCGCTGCAGTGGACGGTCCTTTGTAAGGTCCACATCACTGTCTGGGGATAGAGGGGGCGGAGCTTCTTCACCACCGCCTTCCTCTGTGGGGGGATTTTCAGAGGAACCCCCATCTCTGGACCCCTCTTCTGTCGTGGTTCCCTCAGGTTCCTGTCTGTCAACTGAACTGCCCTCCCCTTCCCCCTCCCCCTCTCCCTCTCCCTCTCCTTCTCTCTCATGACCCTCAGTAGTAGTGGTCACATCTGGAATGGAGAATGGAAATTCGACACTATGAAGTATGAAGAATGGGAGTATGACAGTACCAGGTCTCTGTGGTGGTGGAGGTATAGTGATTGTGAGCAGAATGGAGTTGACGTGAGCATCAATCATTTTGCTCATTTCAGATTCCCTAAACGGCTTTGTGAAGTCTTCAGGGTCACTGCAGGCAAAGACCTAGGGAGGGAGGGAGGGAGGGAGGGAGGGAGGGAGGGAAGAAGGGAGGGAGGGAGGGAGGGAGGGAGGGAGGGAGGGAGGGAGGGAAGGAGGGAAAGAGAGGAGGTGAGGGAGAGGGAGGGAGGGAGGGAAGGAGGGAAAGAGAGGAGGTGAGGGAGAGGGAGGGAGGGAGGGAAGGAGGGAAAGAGAGGAGGTGGGAGGAGGGAGGGAGGGAGGGAAGGAGGGAAAGAGAGGAGGTGAGGGAGAGGGAGGGAGGGAGAGGGAGGGGAGGGGGAGGATGATGCAGAGATTTAGTCAAAGTGCTCACTGAATGTTTTCTAAAGAAGTTTTCATTCTTCAACAAATGAGAGTCAATGGCCAAATGTTTCCCTTCATTCTGGTAGGTCTCCAGTGCCAGGTTCATGGTGGACAGGGCCAGGTTGAATTTCTAGGGACCGGAGAGACCACTGTAGTACTATACATCATGTGACAGTCATGTGACATTCACCTCGGCAATGGTCTCCTTCAGTTCCAGGATGGTCCAGCCTTGCTCGGCCCTCATCTGTACCGGAGGCTTCACCTCCCGAGAGGCTAAGTCCACCTCTAGTACCTTTAGATTGAGACCTGGAAGGGACGGGAGAAAGGTGCGCACTGATTGGAGTAGTAGGCACGCCCATAACCACGCCCACAACCACACCTCCTCTGTTGTACGGTTTGAAAACTTCATTTTCTTCTCTAATTTCAAGGAAGAGTTCAAATGAATAGTAGTTCCTAGGGCCTCCCACCATCTGGCCGAAGGTCTCACCCTGGGAGGGAGGGAGGGAGGGGGGAGGGAGGGGGGAGGGAGCTAGTAAGGAAGGATGATGTAGACTGGAGACTAGTTCACCTCATTCTCCTCAAATGACTGGTCCAAACACTCGGTGTACTCATCGTATTTCACTAGACGACATCGGGAGACAGGAACTACATCCTCCAGTTCCAACAGCTGCAGTGAGAGGGAGGGATATGGACTGTCTCTCTACACCAGGTGTGTGTGTGAGACTAACTCTCTGGGACTCCTGTACTGTCTGGGGGAGGGTCCAATCCTGGGGGACCTCAATTTTCCTCTCCATCGACTCCCCGGTCTCCGGGTGACGGGCAAACAGTCGGAACTGGAGACAGAAGAGAGAAAGGAGGGAGGAAGGAGTAGCCATTACTCCCCAGATGTACCTCCACTCATACCTTGCAGAGGCTCCGCTCATATTCCTCCCTCTTCCTGGCCCTCTCCCTCTCCCTCCTATCCTCCTCAATCTGCAGCAGGACATGCTCTGGCAGATCTTTCAGTCCAATGAACACTGTACGGAGGAAGTAATGGTAAGTCCCTCCTCCATTGAGGTGACACCATACTTACGTTTGTTGGCGTCTCTGTCGATACGACGGTACATGAGCATGTAGGCATTGGCTGAGGAGGTGTACATGGAGGAGTAGTAACCACGGGAACGACTGTCACTACCACCAAATGCTCCTTCAATATCTTCTTCATTGAGCTGTGGGGTGAGGGAGGGAGAGGGAGGGAGAGAGGGGGGGAGGGGGGGGTGCGAGGTAGGGGGAGAGAGAGGAGGTAACATGAGACCACACCCACTCCAGGTACGTCCACTCACCCTCGACACTGTCTGGTCATTGAAGCAATACCATCTCTTGTTCTCAAATGACCTTAAACAAAACAGTACACACAGATCTCTCCACATGATGATGTAACACACACATATTAATGACACTATATATGTGGCGGAGGTTACGATGGGTGAGTGCAGTGGGCGGGGCTTACTTGATGTAGGCATAGTAATGGCCTCCTATGGCACTGCCGGAGTGGATCATGATGGAGAAGAGTTCGTACACATAGCACCCCTGAGAGGGAGGGAGGGGGAGGGGAGAGGGGGTAGTGAGAGTGGGAGGGAGGGAGGGAGGATAGTGAGAGGGGAGGGGAGAGGAGGGGGGAGGGGGTAGTGAGAGTGGGAGGGAGGGAGGGAGGGAGAATAGTGAGAGGGGGGAGAGGTTAGTGAGAGGGGAGGGGGAGGGGGTAGTGAGAGTGGGAGGGAGGGAGGGAGGGAGGATAGAGAGAGGGGAGGGGAGAGGTTAGTGAGCGGGGGAGGGAGGGAGGAAGGGAGGATAGTGAGAGGGGAGGGAGGGAGGGAGGGAGGCACTAACCTTCTTCAACCTCTGGCCGACGGTGAGTTCATTACTAGCACCAGCTGCCTCTCCCTCTGTCTCTGTATCCCCTGCGGCACCTTCTTCATTGTTGTCATCGGCAACGGACTGGTCATCACGTGATATATTAATGGACGGGTTTTCAGATGACTCAGGATATCGGTTGACTGTACTGGAGATGGAGAGAGAGAGAGAGAGGGGGGTATGGAGGGAGGGAGGGGGGGAGCAGAGAGTCGTACTTACTAGGAACTTGCTGCATTACTGTAACTGGATGTGTTGCTATAGCGACCATAGGAATAGGGAGGGGGTCGTTGGTCAAATTCTTCCACCACAAAATCTCTATACCTCTCCTCCACGTCATCCGGCACTTGAGGCTACAGTGTCAGCACATGTAGTCAGGTATCTCCCACAGACACTCAGTAATGAGCACCTAATTAGAGGGTTATCCCATTGTAAATGACACCTACCATATCCTCCTCCAGTATGAAGTGGTTTAGATCCAAAATTCGAGGAAAACTCATTCTGATGGAACGGGAATGAGGGAATGCAGTATGGGGCATGAAGTATCACCAACAGGTGGCCTTACCTGTCGTTCAGTTTAATCCGATGCATTGTGGAGTAGTCAAAGTCAAATCTCTTTAACTGCAAAGTCAGTAGGTATGGAAACGACTTGAACTTTAACCCCTTGTGAGCATCGCACTTCTTCTGACATTGTTCACACTTGTACTGGTTGTCACCATTGAGGGTCTCGGGCTGGACGAAGTGTTCCATTGCTTCTTCCTGAGGGGAGAGAGGGAGGGAGGGAGAGAGAGAGGGAGGGAGGTGAGGTAGTATTAACAGGTGCCATCACAAGGCAGCTCACCAGAGAGCCATATGCCTTGGTGGATCCAAATGGTTTGATGACAAGAGGGATATCCAGGAAATGATCTTCACGAGCACTTTCGTAGCCACACTGGGGGTGGTGAGTGTGTGTGTGAGTGAGAGTGTGAGTGTGAGTGTGTGCGAGTGTGAGTGTGTGTGTGAGTGTGAGAGGGACTGTTACCTCTAGGCACTTCACGTAGTCCTGCAGTGTTCCCTGGTAGAGATGGTTAATAAGGTCGGCCTCGTCATGTTTGTCCTTCTTAAACCTCTTCTCTAGAGCATCGAACATCACTCGACAGAGCTCCTGGACATCGTGTTGCTGCCATGCTGGAGAGAGGGAGGGAGAGGAAGGGGAGAGGGTTAGGGAAGGGAGGGGGTTAGGGAAGGAGAGGGAGGAGGGGAGGGGATGGGGGGGGGGGGGTTGGGGTGTTCTCTACTCACCTTCACTGCTGTCCCAGCCAAAGCTCTTGGTCACATCAGTTGTCTCAATGGCTCTCTTGTCTGTTGTCTGTGCAGGATGAGAAAGGACCTGAAGATGTGATACAATTCCTCCCCCCCCTCCCCCCCCCCCCTCCCCTCTCCCCCCAAGGTACTACCTGCAGATGTACAAACAGCCGTTGCAGCTGGTAAGGAATACTCTTAGTCCCCTCATCTCCGTTGCCCCGGGTGAACCTCCACTTGTAGAGGGCATTCCGAAACTCCGGAGTCATGTATAGAGTTTGGAGTAGACTGTTGAGGTAACAGGTCATCGCCTGGTTCACCAGACCCACGAACCCTGGGGGGCAGGGGGAAATTTAGATGCAGTGGCCCCTCTCTGATTAGAGGGGTCCAGTTCTCACCTGTATCTGACTTGTAGCTGTAGCTATAACTGTAGCTATAGTTACTGCTACTGTTGCCATAGTTATTGTAGTTACTGCTGTTGCCATAGCTACCGCCACCACCGGTACTAGTCAACTGAGCATTGTTGAGAGCGGTAGAGGTGACCTTTGTACTCGGAGAAGAGCTGAGCTGTGACCCTGCAGGCTGGTTGGAGATGATATTGAAAGTGAAATTAAAAATAGTGTAGAGAGTAATGAGAGGGGCAGGCAAGCATGGTCTTGATTTCAAGGTTGGGGCACACAAACATGGCATTTGGGACAGCAAAGGTGTCGTGTTTATCGAGGTGTCCTCATTTCAGGGAGTCCTAATTAGAGGGGTTCCTGCTGTCCTGTTTATCGAAGTGTCCTCATTTCAGGGAGTCCTAATTAGAGGGGTTCCTGCTGTCCTGTTCATTGAGGTGTCCTCATTTCAGGGAGTCCTAATTAGAGGGGTTCCTGCTGTCCTGTTTATTGAGGTGTCCTCATTTCAGGGAGTCCTACTTAGAGGGGTTCCTGCTGTCCTGTTTATTGAGGTGTCCTCATTTGGGGGTCCTAATTAGAGGGGTTCACTCATTTCAGAAGTTCTAATTAGCGAGGTCTCCACTCACTCTCTTCGTCTCAGGTTGCCGGCCATCCTTGTCTCTTATCATCAAATATTCCTTCCCTCCTTCCATCCCACTCTCATACAGGGTTGCCGAGGACGACTGGAATAGCTCCTCCTCTTCTTCAACTGACTCCGCCCCTTTCTGCTTCTTCCAAATTAGTGTGAATGTACCCTCCACATAATCTGTGTGTGTGTGTGTGTGTGTGTGTGTGTGTGTGTGTGTGTGTGTGTGTGTGTGTGTGTGTGTGTGTGTGTGTGTGTGTGTGTGTGTGTGTGTGTGTGTGTGACAATGCATACTCCACAACTACATTAGAGATGGTAATACATGTACTACAACATGAACAATCACTTTCTGAAATGTGTGACTGTACATGCAGTCAGTTTTACCACACTCCATATCTCTAGTGTGTGTGTACCATATGGAGATGAGCTGTTCCTGTAATTAATGGCTAATTAGAGGGGTCTCTCACTAGACCACAGGTATTGATGGTCTCCGGAGTCACTAGACTAACTGGTAGGGGGAAATCAGGACTTCTTAAAATTGAGGGGGGCTAGCCTTGTATCGAGACTGTCCTGTGTTGAATTGATCATAGTCCATCTCAGGGGGGCAAAGCAACTTTCAGGGAAGCAAATTGCCCCCCTTGGCCCCCACCCAACCCCCCAAAACCCTGCTAGTTGTATCCACATTACCTGTCTCCTTAGCGAAAGTGGAGTACACATCACTGACACAGGTGGACAGGGGGAAGCTGTAGTTGTAGTTCGAGGTCGACCAGTGGTCGGTTGTTTCGTCCTTGGCAATGAGTGTTACTGAAGGTTCTGTGACAAGTGGAGCCGACCTGCCTATCACTGTCATCTCCTGACCATAAGTCCCTTCTCTGTTGTCGGGATACGACGGGGGGTCGCCTTGGATGTTATCGTGTGTGGGGGGTAGAGGGGAACTTCCATCGGCCCCCCTCTCTTCATTGGCCCCGCCAGCTTCCGTACTGGTGACGTCAGTAACTGTGGCCATTGGTGATGGGCTTTAAATGGAGCCACGACTCAGATTCTGACGGCGATTGCGAGGATGCTATATATGTATCAATACTATCACTCCATAGACGTCGGAAGTCTCGGAATTGGTGCGAGGCGTATGCGAGGGCTACGAGTACGCGAGGGAGTTGAAGGTGAGATAGCCTCGCTCGTGCAGACTCTATCGATGAACGGAAGTGCAAAGTGAGCGGAACTGAGCCTTTAGCTCCTGCTCTACACTCAACTGAGCTTCCAGTGGAGAAAGTATCGAAGTCAGGAGCTCTTTGAGACACTCCCCAAGCTTCTCTGTCCTTCTGGCACTGTTCGGATTCTGTTTACGCAGGTACTAGGCTGCACAGCCTCTCTACACCATCGGCCTCGCTATCTCCCTCCCACTCCGGGGATGACGTCATAAAAATATCACGTGGGACGCGCGCCGCACGCCTAATCGCTCGAGCTACACGTACACGTACACGCATACGTACGTACGTAATACGTACGTGATTGCGTCCCTATACGGAGACAGCGATGTCAGCACGCAAAGAATGATCACTAGAGAACAGTCACTGGCAGAGCAAATCAGATATTGAAACTGAAAATAGAAAAAGGTTAATGAAAGCCATAATGAAATAACAATGTGAGAATATACAACAAAAGTAGAAACAATTTGTCAGAACTTGTCAGAAGATGTACAAAATATCAACGCAATAACCCAAGGAACGTGTACCACTCAGAGGAGGGTGTGTGATGACTGAGATCTGTAGACTAGTACCACCTCCACTGCATGGGAATGGGGGAATGACGGAATGAACACGTTGAGAGGGTTAGCAGTATAGTTACCATGGTTATTGGAGGGAAGAGAGTGTAGCTAGGAGTGTAGTATTGGTAGAGAGAGTTAGCAGCTGCTCAGAGTGAGAGATGAGAATGGAGTGGAGGAGATGACTGGCAGTGAGCCAGTCGTGATGGAGCTGGCTAGTCTTGTAGGGTGAGTCACACAGCTGTTGACCTCTTCGGACCAGGGACAGCAAAAGAGAACTGCCAAACTGGAACCACACCCACACTAAATACCTCCCACACAGCTCCCAGTACCCCCTCACCTCACAACTGGCAACCTTCACTACAGAGACAGAGTTAGGTCCACTTTGTAGAGAGAGGAGAACTGAGATACAACGGATGGTCAGCTGTAGGTCACAGGTCATTATGACTCCCTTTAGAACTGGTGTCAGCTCCGGGAGGACCTGAGGGATGAAGGGAGGGAGGAATTAGGACAGTGAACAGTGTCCTGATGTCTGCCATTACCTGGTCTGTGATGTCTCTCTTAATGATCCAGAGGATGTTCCTTAGCAGAGCCAACAGAGCAGCCTGAGCATGAGCCTTCAGCAGTAGAGGGAAGATGACACACACACACACACACACACACACACACACACACACACACACACACACACACACACACACACACACACACACACACACACACACACACACACACACACACACACACACACACACACACACACACACACACACACACACACACACACACACACACACACACACACACACACACACACACACACACAGCTCACATCAGTCAAAATGGGGAGAATTCTCTTCAGTAGTCTCTTGCCCTTCCTGTAGCTGGTCATCTGCTGGAATATCTGTTCCTCTCCCCTACACACATGATATCACATGATGTCACATGATCATCACATGACTGTCACCTGACTCACCTCCCCCTCTCCTCGTCCATCGTCTTGAGTCTGAGCAGTGTAAATATCTCCTCACAGATCTCCTCCTTCATAGAGAGGACAGTCTCTCTCTCCTCCTCCGGCAGTACCAGGGCCCTCTTGTCCAGCTCCTCCAGTGAGAGGACGTGTCCATACAGCTAGAGAGGACACAGACATAGGGTAACCCCTCTAATTAGGACACCCTAAAATCAGGACACCATTTGGTGCCACTAATCTGTGAGTCGACCCCTACTAATTAGGATCAGGATGCTATCTTCATGAGTTGCAGCTGTTTCTGTACCTTTTCAATGATGAGTAGGACCTGCCTCTTGCGAGCCGTGCTCCCCTCTCCCCCGGCCCCTCCCTCTCCCCCTCCCAGTGGAGCATCTATGACCTTACGAGGAGCAGTGAGAGATGACTGGGACACCTTCCCCAGGGTCTGCTGGAATTCCACGGGTCTGTGTGTGTGTGTGTGTGTGTGTGTGTGTGTGTGTGTGTGTGTGGTGTGATGTTAATACTCAACTTCTATTACTAGTTGTACAACAGGACTGACCGATATTTCTTTTCCTCGCGAGAAACGTGTGGTAGAGAGAGGGAAGAGGGAGCTGAGGTGGACGTTTCCCTCCTTGCCTTCTGCTGGATATAGTTCTGAAGGAGAGAGAGGGAGACAGGGAGAGAGGGAGGGAGGGAGGGAAGAATAGAGAGAGGGAGAGGCAGAGGGAGGAAAGGAGAGGGAATAAACTCCAAAAGAGAATCGGGTACAAGCCATACCTGATAGTAGTAGTCATCATTGGAGGGGTCCTTGTCCTGAAGCTGCAGTAACTGTACCTTCACTACCCACTCCTTCTCCTTCTGGGTCATGAACCCTGACCCATCGGCCTTCATCTCACTGAGTAGCTCACTGCGACGTGACGGACTGTCAGAGGAAGGGAGGGAGGGAGGGAGGGAGGGAAGAGAGAGTGAGAGGGAGAGAGAGCCATACAGGTAGAGACAGGCTGTTTAGGAAACAATTCTAATGCAGGTAGGAGATTAGTGGTGTCCTGATTAGTGAGGTGTCCTGATTAGTGGTGTCCCGAATAGTGGTGTCCTGATTAGTGATGTCTCAAAGAGTGGTGTCCTAATTAGATGTCCTGATTAGAGGGTGTGTGCTGTAAAAGTGGCTCCACTTACATGACTTCTCTCTGAGGTATGGGATTGTGAGGAGGGCGTTGGTGGTGGGGAAGTGGGTAGCGAGGATGGGGAGGGTGTGGGCGAGGGTGAGGGAGGAGGGGATAGTGGGGAGGGTAGTGAGGGTGTGGGTGGGGATATGGGGGAATTCCTAGGAGAGGGGGATATAGTAACCGTGGTAACACTGTCATGATAATACACATACCAGGTGGTTGCTGGGGGTGACGGTGTGAGGGGTGTAACATGTGAGGGGGGAGGAGGTGGGGAGGGGGAGGGGGAGGACACGCAGCGGCCAACCATGGCTCATGAGTGGCTGTGGAAGGTGGGTAACATGACAGTCACATGTAGTTCCATTCAAGTCACATGACAGTCACATGTAGTTCCATTCAACTCACATGACAGTCACATGTAATTACATGATACTCACATGGATGGGCATTCTGGCGTGAGGCGGAGGATGAGGAGAGGAACATCATGTGAGGAGGTGGTGGGCTGCAGTGGGAGTCACATGACATGTCATGTGATAATCACATGTCAGAGGCAGTACCTTCTGCTGTGCTGGGGAAGAAGGGTGTGGTCTGGGGAGTGGGGATGGTGGGGGGTGGAGGGGGAGAGGAGGTGAGCTCCCGTTCAAGTTCCTCCACTGAGATCACCTTCTGCCCCGGTGGAACCCCGCCCCTTGTGGGCGTGGCCTGTCTTGCATGGTCCGAAGGACGAGGAATCTCAGGTGAGCTCCAAATAGACTCAATTTTGATGCCTGTGTTACCATGGCAATCACAACCACACAAACACCAGTTAAACCAGACTAACCTGTTTCGGCGAGGAAGGCCAGAGGTCCTTCAGATTCAGACTAGCCAATGAGGAGTCCAGCTGCAAGGGACAGAGGACACACACACACACCTAATGGGGCCCCTGGGATGTAATGGATATCTTGGGACAGAAAGGTGTCCTGAAAAGTGAGGTGTTCTGATTTTAAGGGGTTAAAAGTGTCATATGACAATGGTATGATAATGTATGAATTACGCAACAAACAGCACCCCATAGAATAGTGAGGTGTCCTGATGACAGCATATCATGTCTGTTATTTCATGGAGTATGCTACGTTTAGATGATATTATGTACAGACCTCTTCTTCTATGGGTGGAGTGTGGGTGTGGTTAGAGTTAGTGGTCGGCATGGCTTTCAGGATTGCATCATCATGATGTAATGCCTCAGATGGAAGGGAACTTCCCTCTCCCCCCACAACTGCAAAATGACTCGCCTCCCAATCATCCTCTGAAAGACACATGTACATCACACACACACACACACACACACACACACACACACACACACACACACACACACACACACACACACACACACACACACACACACACACACTAAGCTGAAGGTGTCAAGTATTTAATGCACAAGCCACAACATATCAGCCAATATCACAGACTGGAGTCTCCCAGTGGACCTCACCTACTGCTCCACCCCCAAAGGTCTCGTCATTCAGCTCGTCAATGTCTTCTTCAGGTGCCTGAAAAGATGACGAAATAGGCTCGGTATTGAGTGACAACTGCCGCCGCTGTAGTTACTAGTATCCCAAAAACCATTTAGAGACGCTTATTCGCTTCCGTACACTAGTCCTCACCTCCCTCCATTCCTACGCCTGGTTACTTACACGTTTATGCTCCATGGCTCAGGGCGTTACGTTCCTCAAGGCAGGTGTGGATTAATTGGAATACTACGTGACCTTTGACCCGCACACGTGGTGAATCTACTTCATGAATATTCAACAGTTGATATGTACAAGCTGTAGAACATTAAAAATAGGTAGCTACTGGAGGGAGGGGCGGGGTCCAAACAGCCTAAAACTGAATCATTTGTCCCTGTAAGTGAAGAGAAGAGAGAAAGGATGAGTCTGTCAACCTCCCCACAGACTCCAGCTCTGTGTACCTTTCTCTTCTTGTCTCCTCCCAGTTCGAAGTGTTTGCATCTCTTCAAGGGCACCTCCTTCCTTTTATGGCACTTGCTACACTCCATTCTCAGTACTACCTTCTTCGTGGTCTTGGCCTGTGATGGAGAGGGAGTACCCTCTGAAATGAGGACACCTCTCTAGTTCTAACAGCTCCTTACCTTTTTCCTTAAGACAGGCTTTGTCTGTCCACCATACCCCCTCTGTTTCCTGTCATATCGTCTCTTACCTACAGCATGACGAGAGAGAGAGAGAGAGAGAGAGAGAGAGAGAGAGAGAGAGAGAGAGAGAGAGAGAGAGAGAGAGAGAGAGAGAGAGAGAGAGAGAGAGAGAGAGAGAGAGAGAGAGAGAGAGAGAGAGAGAGAGAGAGAGAGAGAGTCCCACTATTATCCATCTGTACCTGAACCCCACAACTCACCTTCTGTACCTGAACCCCACAACTCACCTTGAGCATAGAGTGACGCCTTCCCAGCCTTGTACTGGGTCACTTTGAACTGACAGTGACACTTGCACGACTTACAGAAGGTCTTTCGCTGCTTCGGTACGTTTACCTGTCCAACACATCCACAGACATAAAATGTGTTATTTAGAAAGCGAATGAAACGATTATCCAAAAACTAGCAGTCTACAGTCAGTTGATGAGGGTGGATACAGCTGGACTATACTCACCATTGTTCCGCGGCCGGCCACATGAGGGTCAAAAGACGAAAGGTCGAATTGCGAATTTTCCAAAATATTTTCGCTTTATTAGAGTGCCAAACAGAAGCGGAGAGGAGGCGCTCTGCAAAAAAGTGGAAGATGCTGTCCCGGCTAGGCTGTTCGTTGAGTCGTCTTGCTCGTGAGTTCGATACTGCCCGACATTTTGCCAGCGCTTATCACCCTCTGTTCTGTTCTCTCTAATGACTGTGTGTGTGTGTTGTGTTTCAGCTGGGGTAGCTCGCGGCGCGCTATGGCGCAGCTCCAGATCCCTCTCCACCTCCCAGTCGCTCCTTGACAACGCAACTACTGGTCAGTATATGTAACACTTGTACTGCAGTGAGAGGGCACTAAATAGAACTTGCTCGCCTTCTCCCTCAGATCCACCCAAACCGGTTTTGAATACTGGTAGAACAGGTTTAACAGGTTTTCTTGAAGACAAAACTGGTGTGACAGGTGCAGGGACTCTGCTAGCGGGACTGGCAGCATACATGATCTCCAAGGAGATCTATATCATCAATGGGGAGACCATCAATGCTGTGATCATGGCCGGGACTGTCATCTTCATGGTGAAGAAGTTTGGGAAGCCAGTATCTGATTACATCGATGGAAGGAATCAGGTCAGATTGATGTGTTTAATGGTGTATGGTATAATGTTGAATCTCTTCCTCCCCTCCCTCCCTCTCTCCCTCCCTCCCTCCCTCCCTCCCTCCGTCCCTCCCTCCCTCTTCACCCTCTCTCCCCCCTCCCTCCGTCCCTCTCTCCCTCCCTCCCTCCCTCCCTCCCTCCCTCCCTCCTTCAGAGGATCCTAGACAAGTTCTATGACCACCATAACTCACAGATCAAAGAAATTGAAGATGCCATTTCTGACCAGAAAAGACTTGATGCTAATTTGGAAGTGAGACATGACATCTTCAGTGTTCTGAGAGTAAGTCACATGACTGGGTAAGATATCACTGAGTGGTCACATGACTGTCACGTGATGTGCAGGAGAACAATGCCATGCAGCTGGAGGAGGAATATAGACGAAGGTGGCATGAGGTCAACTCGGAGGTCATGCGGAGACTTGACTATCAAGTATGTGTCACTAGTTTCACTTTCAATATACACTGGAACTTCCACTTCCATTCACACAATAGACAATCGTTGGATGACTATTGTACTGTGTGTGTGTGCGTGTGTGTGTGTGTGTGTGTGTGTGTGTGTGTGTGTGTGTGTGTGTGTGTGTGTGTGTGTGTGTGTGTGTGTGTGTGTGTGTGTGTGTGTGTGTGTGTGTGTGTGTGTGTGTGTGTGTGTCTCCAGGTGGAGGTACAGAAGGTCCAGAAAGCCTTTGAACATTCTCACCTGGTCCAGTGGTTGGAGAAGGCAGTCATTGAGAATGTCAAGGGACAGGAGGTCAGCTGGCCTCATGGATATGGTCACCTCTGAACTTAACTCCTTCCTTCTCCTCCCTCCCTCTCCCTTCTGTCCTCCCTCCCTCCTCCCCTCCCCCCCCCCCCCCCCCCCCCCAGGATGCCAGTATCAACCAATGTATTACAGACCTCAAGAAGCTGGCTGCACTATGAACACTAAACTATTACCTCTCTCTATAGCAGCCACCATACCATAGTCCAATGTATGGCTAGGAATATTATACACAACATTATTATACTGAACGCAACTTTTGTTCCTCATTTAAGTGGGAGGGGCCTGTCACATTCAATTCTCTTCTCTCTCAACTTGAGGGCCTCCCTCAGGACTTGGTCAGGCTAAACTGGTCCTCACACACTCCCACCTCCATCATCACACTTCACACCCAGCTCCCAACCCATCACTCTCATGATAACATGATCTTGTTCTTTAGTCACATGACTCAATATATATATATAATTATGTACAAATATTGTAATAGAAACACTAGTAATTACAAGAAAAGACTATAAAGATATTGTCCACACTATACAGTCAGGAGGCGGTACAGTGTCTGTTGTGGGACTTCCCAGCCTTCTCCAGTATATGGACAATGTCAGAGTGTCCTTTAGACCTGGCAATGTCAATAGGTCTCCGACCATCCTGTAGAGATGAATGTACAGTATTAACTATAGCTGACTAGTAGGAGTGGATCATGGTATAGAATACCTTCTGTGGCTGGTTGACATTAGCTCCATTCCTTATTAGTGTATTCACAGTATCACTGCGTCCATACTGACTAGCTAAGTACAGAGGTGTTGCACCAGTCTGTGTGAGGGGAATAAGTGATGAACATACAGAATGAGTGCGCCATAAGTTAACCCCCTCCCTACATTGCATGGCTCGTTGATGTTAGCTCCATTCTTTATTAGTGTATTCACAATATCACTGTGTCCCTCCTGACTAGCTATGTGCAGAGGTGTTCCACCATCCTGTGTGAGAGGAATAAGTGATGAACATACAGAATGAGTGTACCATAAGTTAACCCCCTCCCTACATTGCGTGGCTGGTTGATGTCAGCTCCATTCCTTATTAGTGTATTCACAATAACACTCGGACGATGATATATAGATACATATGAATCCTGGGACATCCCAGGAAAGTTCGTGGCAATCCTGGACCTACCTGAGTACAGATGCTGATATCAGCATGTTTCTGCAGTAGCAGTCTCACCACTGGCAGGTGGCCATTCTGGGAGGCAATGTAGAGAGCAGTACCACCATCCTGTACATACATGAGCAGTATACATTACATCATTACTTAGAGTGTAGGGACCTCTGTAAGTGCTACATATCATTGTACCCACACCCACATACAAACCAGACTGTCTAGTTACTATCCATGGACATTGCATTGTAGCACCACTTGATTGATCACTTGTTCAAAATGTTAACAGTTACAACAAGTACATGCACACAACATTTCCCGTACATGTTCTCTCGTCTGTCATGTGAGAGAGAGTGAGAGAGTCGAGATCAGTAGACCAATAATTAGACATGACATAGTGTATGTACCTCAGTCTGTATGTTGATGTGTGCCTTAGCCTCAGTCAGTAGTATCACCACATCAACTTTGCCTTCTTGAGCTGCCAGGTGAAGAGCAGTCCAGCCATTCTGTGGACAGAAACACACAGTCAGCTCACCTAGTACAGCTATATATAGTAACACTGTGTATGATGATGTGTTGTGCAGTGTGTTTCTGGTGGTAGGAGCAGCCATACCTCATCCTGTGTGTTGACCTGTGCCTTAGCCTCAATTAGTGTTCTCACAATATCAACATGTCCTTTAAATGATGCTGTCATCAGTGGAGTCCAGCCATTCTAAAAAGAATCATATACATCATTCAGTGATAGTGTTGACTGGTGACAAATATATATATATATATTTGTACTGTGGTTGTGGTCAAGATCAAAGACTTCAGCTGGGTTTATATAGCTTAGACCAAACCTGTGACCGCAAGTGTGATGTACCTCACTGGTGAGTGATGGTTTACCATTCTGATGTCATGGTTACTATGGCAAGTCTTTGATCTTGACCATAACCATAGTACAAGCCACTTGAACTGTGGCTTTTTGTGGCTCATGTGATTTACACGCTCAGTAAGCTTATAAACCACTCAGGCTATGCCTGGATATGCTTCCTCTCGTGTGTAAATCACATAAACCACTCAAAGCCATAGTTTAACTAATACATGTATGTATAGGTTGCCTGGTTCTGAAGCGGTACAGATATACCCGAAGCTGTTTACTCTACCACCCGAGGGCGAGCCCGTGAGGGCGGTAGAGAACAGCTGAGGGGGATATAAGTGATGAACATACAGAATGAGTGTACCATAAGTTAACCCCCTCCCTACATTGAGTGGCTGTTTGATGTCAGCTCCATTCCTTATTAGTGTATTCACAGTATCACTGTGTCCCTGCTGACAAGCTATGTACAGAGGTGTTGCACCATCCTGTGTGAGAGGAATAAGTGATGAACATACAGAATGAGTGTACCATAAGTTAACCCCCTCCCTACATGAAATGGCTGGTTGACGTTAGCTCCATTCCTTATTAGTGTATTCACAATATCACTGTGTCCATTCTGACTAGCCATGTACAGAGGTGACAAGCTAGGTAATTACCATCCCATAAAGGTAAATAAGTAATTGAGGGGGTAGAGCCAAGTCATTGGAATAAACTGAAAAATCAGGATCAAGCTGGAATTCAAACCCAGGACTTTTAGTTACTACCATCCAGGCACTCTTATATACCACTGAGCTACTTGATCTCTGGCTAAGGGTATGGCTTTGGCCCCAGCTTGTGCATTAGTTGTCCACAACATGTATAACTCCCACCATCTGTAGATTCTAATCATTGCTGTGATGAAAACTCAATCCTTAGGATATGACATCAGCTCCTGCACTCCTCTGCCACAGAGATCAAGTAGCTCAGTGGTAAGAGTGCCTGGCCAGTGACCAGGGGTTTGAATTCCAGCTTGATCCTGATTTTTCAGCTGATCCCAATGACTTGGCTCTACCCCCTCAATTATAAACAGAGGTGTTGCACCATCCCAGAATAAGTGATGAACATACAGAACGAGTGCACCATAAGTTAACCCCCTCACTACATTGCGTGGCTGGTTGATGTTAGCTCCATTCCTTATTAGTGTGTTCACAGTATCACTGTGTCCATTCTGACTAGCTATGTATAGAGGTGTTGCACCATCCTGTGTGAGAGGAATAAGTGATGAACATACAGAATGAGTGTACCATAAGTTAACACCCTCCCTACATTCATTGGCTGGTTGATGTCAGCTCCATTCTTCACCAATACATCCACTACCTCACTGTGTCCTTCTTGACTGGCTATGAAGAGAGGAGATGACCCATTCTGTAATGGCGTGTATAAACCAGTAAACATATAACAGACTATAGTACCACTAGTACCACTAGTACCTAGGCTACTGCTAGCTAGTCACTATGCACTACTCAGTACACACCTGTCCATCAGATTGTGGTTATGTAACCAACATTCTTGCTATATACACAACTGATATAACAAGGCCTTCCCCCATCTCCCCAAGAAGGCCTGGCTCCTCAAGGTTAATACAGTAGTACTACATACACAGTATATGGACAATCAGGTACACACAGAATGGTATACCTTTGCACAGATGCTGATGTCAGCATGTTTCTGCAGTAGCAGTCTCACCACTGGCAGGTGACCATTCTGGGAGGCAATGTAGAGAGCAGTACCACCATCCTGTATATACATGAGCAGTATACATTACATCATTACTTAGAGTGTAGGGACCTCTGTAAGTGCTACATATCATTGTACCCACACCCTCACATGTCCACATACAAACCAGACTGTCTAGTTACTATCCATGGACATTGCATTGTAGCACCACTTGATTGATCATTTGTTCAAAATGTTAACAGTTACAACAAGTACATGCACACAACATTTCCCGTACATGTTCTCTCGTCTGTCATGTGAGAGAGAGTGAGAGAGTCGAGATCAGTAGACCAATAATTAGACATGACATTGTGTATGTACCTCAGTCTGTATGTTGATGTGTGCCTTAGCCTCAGTCAGTAGTATCACCACATCAACTTTGCCTTCTTGAGCTGCCAGGTGAAGAGCAGTCCAGCCATTCTGTGGACAGAAACACACAGTCAGCTCTCCTAGTACAGCTATATATAGTAACACTGTGTATGATGATGTGTTGTGCAGTGTGTTTCTGGTGGTAGGAGCAGCCATACCTCTTTCTGTGTGTTGACCTGTGCCTTAGCATCAATTAGTGTTCTCATAATATCAACATGTCCATTAAGTGATGCTATCATCAGTGGAGTCAGGCCATTCTAGAATCATATACATCATTCAGTGATAGTGTTGACTGGTGACAAATATATACATGTCACACAGTACGGTAGTACTGTGTATATAGGGATTGCTATGGTCTATCCCCATTGAAAACCATATATAAGGTTTTTCATCACTTTCACTTTCAGTTTGCTACCTACTGGACTTCTGTTAACATGAATGTGTAACTATACCCAGAAGCTAACTGTGATTATAAAATGGTATAATTTGATCGATGATAAAGGGGTTAAATTAACAAAAGTCTATTTTGTGAATTCATCTTCTTCTTCTTCCGCTTTAACAGGCGTAACTCACTAATGGTAACACATCTAAACATGAAACTTGGTACAGTGATGTAGTTCCACTGGGGGTAGTGCATCGTCATGTTAAAAATTTTGTAAACAATGTACTTCTTGTAAAATAAACTAAAATAGCCTCAGGCCATGTATTATTAATGGGGGGCACACAATCCTATATCTGACTAATGAAAGGTCTGCTAAATGTGAAATTTTGTATGATAGTATAGTTTAATACCCCAATGATCAACGTTGTGATAAGATCTCTGTAAACAATGTAAATCTTGTAATATAACAACAAATAGCCTCAGGCATGGATTACTGTATCTCACTAACAAAAGCTCCAATAAATGTGGAAATTGATATGATGATAAAGTGTAATACACCAATGATCAACGTTGTGATAAGATCTATGTAAACAATGTAATACAACAACAAATAGCCTCAGGCAAGCATTACTGTATCTCACTAACAAAAGCTCCAGTAAATGTGGAAATTGGTGTAATGGTAGAGCTTAATACCCCAAAGATCAACGTTGTGATAAAATCTCTGTAAACCATGTAAATCTTGTAAAAAATAGCCTCAGGCTAGCATTACCATATCTCACTAACAAAAGCTTCACAAAATGTGGAAATTGGTGTGATGAAGTGTAATACACCAATGATCAACATTGTGATAAGATCTCTGTAAACAATGTAAATCTTGTAATACAACAACAAATAGCCTCAGGCAAGCATTTCTGTATCTCACTAACAATAGCTCCCTTAAATGTGAAAATTGGTGTGATGGTAAAGCTTAATACCCCAAAGATCAAGAGTGTGATAAAATCTCTGTAAACCATGTAAATCTTGTACAAAATAGCCTCAGGCTAGCATTACTGTATCTTACTGACAGAAGCTCTACTAAATATGAAAATTGGTGTGATGGTAAGGCTTAATACCCCAATGATCAATGTTGTGATAAATCTATGTAAACAATGTAAATCTTGTAATATAACAAAAAAAGCCTCAGGCAATAGTTAGCTATATCTTACTAAAAAAGTAGCACAAAATGTGGAAATTTGTGTGGTGTTAAAGGTTAATATCCCAATAATTAATATTGAGATAAAATCTTGTAATCTTGTAAATAGTAGCCCCAGGCACTACTTTGCAATATATCATTAACAAAAGTGCCACTAAAAGTAAAATTTGGTACAATATAATACACAAACAATTGATGTTGCAATAAAAATGTTGGATAGCCTCAGGCTACAAGCTCTATTAGCTAATAAACTACAAAAATAGCAAAATGCATGTACTTAGGTCCAGAAATAAATGATGGGAGACAAGTAAATAAAAAATTTAGGAAATTTGAAAGGAAATATAGGGATTGCATAAAAAAGGAACGGAGACAAGATTGGGACACAGACATGTTATGATATATCGACGTACCCATAATGTTACGTTGATATATCATAACATGTCTGTGTCCCAATCTTGTCTCCGTTCCTTTTTTATGCAATCCCTATATTTCCTTTCAAATTTCCTAAATTTTTTATTTACTTGTATATATATATATTTGTACTGTGGTTGTGGTCAAGATCAAAGACTTCAGCTGGGTTTATATAGCTTAGACCAAACCTGTGACCGCAAGTGTGATGTACCTCACTGATGAGTGATGGTTTACCATTCTGATGTCATGGTTACTATTGCAAGTCTTTGATCTTGACCATAACCATAGTACAAGCCACTTGAACTGTGGCTTTTTGTGGCTCATGTGATTTACACGCTCAGTAAGCTTATAAACCACTCAGGCTATGCCTGGATATGCTTCCTCTCGTGTGTAAATCACATAAACCACTCAAAGCCATAGTTTAACTAATACATGTATGTATAGGTTGCCTGGTTCTGAAGCGGTACAGATATACCCGAAGCTGTTTACTCTACCACCCGAGGGCGAGCCCGTGAGGGCGGTAGAGAACAGCTGAGGGGGATATCCTGTACTGCTGAAGATAAACCAGGCATTAACCTATTTGTAGCCTAGCAACCACCTGTAGCATAGCAACCACTGATGTCATTGTGTAAACTGTGAATTCTTGTGGCTCACCAAGCCCAGGGAATATGAATATTTAGCGCTACCACACACACAGTCAGCTCGCCTAGTACAGCTATATATAGTAACACTGTGTATGATAATGTGTTGTGCAGTGTGTTTCTGGTGGTAGGAGCAGCCATACCTTCTCCTGTGTGTTGACCTGTGCCTTAGACTCAATTAGTGTTCTCACAATATCAACATGTCCATTAAGTGATGCTATCATCAGTGGAGTCAGGCCATTCTAAAAAGAATTATATATATCATTCAGTGATAGTGTTGACTGGTGACAAATATATATATATTTGTACTGTGGTTGTGGTCAAGATCAAAGACTTCAGCTGGGTTATATAGCTTAGACCACACCTGGAATACAGGAAATACTACAAGCACAGAACCTTTGAATACTAACGCAACTAGGCTACAAATATATATATATATAGTAGCAGCTGACCAATTGCACCTGACTGTCACATGACTGCCACATGATGCTTGTGACTACTAATGTACATACTCCACAATACCCTATCCCAGTAAACACATTACATGTAGACTACATTCTCTGACATCAGCTTCACAGTTCCACATACTTCACATGGTGTACAGTCCACATTGACATGACTGGCAATCAGTCGTCTCACTGTAGACACATCTCCTCTCTGAGCAGCATCATAGAGAGCTTTCTCATCCTGTGTACATGTATATTACAAGAAATACACACCACTGAATGTGATTCAAAATTACCAGTACCATTATTACACTGAATCATTATTCATGACAATCATGCACATACATCATGTAGGTGTAGGAGGCAAATTTTGATTGGGAGGGGAGGGCACTACATATACTGAAAAACATAGTTTGTTGTAAATCTGATCACACTTTCATCAGAAACAAACGTTTTGACACCCATCCAGGATATCTGAGCCACCTAATGTCTCACTTCTCCTATCTCTGACTGCTGCTAATACTCCTACACAAAGTTATATTATGGTACCCCAGATGTGTAACCTATCCAGTTGAATAACTGGAAGTTGGTAAACCAACCAGATGTCTGGTTAGTGGACCATCCATGTAGATACTCAACACACTGTATTACACAGTGTGGTTACACAACCAGCTTGGTAGGCCTAATGTAATTTAACTAAAACCAGACTTGTACCTAAGACTTGTAGCTAAGGTAGCCCCCTAGCTAGGGCAGCAGGAACCAGCTGAATAACCAGCCAGTTTAGCCTGATGTGCAACACAATCGGATGGTCATACAGCTACACATCTGGCTGACTGGTTTATCAACTGGACATTGGTTAAGTATCCATGTAGAACATGTACTACAAGTTAAGGTGACATTAGCCATACCTTTAACTTTAGCCATTTCTGTGCCTCAGTATCTACAGTATGACATGAAGGAATTGGTGTGAATCTGCTATCCAAGTATATATACATGTGTATGTGATGTTTGTTAACAATACATGGCGAGGCTAAGTACTTGCATAATGTTGTGTATAAATCACTAACCACGAACGTTGGTCAACTTGTCAGCAAAGATTTGAAGAGCTGGTTCACGGTTGAGAAGGTCAATGAAGGAATTAAACCTTGATGGACTAATTTTCACTTGTTCTGTCACAGCATCCAACAGACTAACACATTTGTCATGGTCACCGATACCTAATATCTCTTGTATGTTTCTACGTTTATCAGAAGTTATGAAGCCTCCTTCTACCAATAGCAGTGCAAAATGAGTCAATGTTGAGACAGTAGTTATCCCATTAGAGAGAAGAGCGATGTTCTTCACTAGAGCTAACAGTTCTGGGGACTGTGACTCATCAGAGGTACATGCCATGGCTATCTTCAGTCAGAGACTTATAGGCGAGTTGCTCTCTTCCTGAATGACAAGGCATAGTTCAGACTTTCACAAAAGCAGGGCGTTATGAGCAATAAAGCAATACATCACAACTATGGTAGAGCGACAGCTAGACGTTACAATAGCAAGCCCACTAGGCTAATATCGATGGTGTGGAATACTGTCCCAGCTAGGTTTGAAAGCCCGGACGGTCGGTGAGCCACGCCCCCCAAAACGCAGATCTGGACGCTGCACATACTTTTGTGCGACCTATATTCCCGCACTACAGAGGATTGACTTACTTGAAGTAGGACCGTCAGTAGGTTTTCACTTCCACTTAGAAAGTAGCAAACCAGCCGGGAGTTCACAAAATGGCAGGTTGGTGGTTGAGGATTGTAAAGGATATTCATAATTTGTGCATTTAATTAATTGTTATCTCCCACTTGACTACCTACGTACGTACGTTTAAGTGCCCCCACGGCGACATGAATACTCATATCAAACAGAGACAGAGAACCTGGGGGGGCAGGAGGGGCTTGAGCCCCCCCACTTTTTGATAAGAGGGGGCTGAGCCCCTCACAATTTGGTTGTCAATGGGTCAAATGAAGAATGTTAATGAATGTATATAGTGAACTTCAAGAACACCGAGCCCCCCCCCCCACTTTTGACATGGTGTCTCTGCCCCTGGCAGCTACCCAACCTGTATTTTGTCTCCTCGACTAGTGAAAGTCTAAAATAGTAGATGGATACTCCACCTAGTCACACAGGTCAGAGGCAGAGACAGCATGTCAAAAGTGGGGGGGCTTGGCGTTCATGAAGTTGGGGGTTATATACATTCATTCTGAATACATCCAGCATAGGCTATTACATTCTTCATGACAACCTCCAATTTTGGGGGGGCTCAGCCCCCCCTTATCAAAAAGTGGGGGGGCTCAAGCCCCCCCTGCCCCCCCAGGTTCTCTGCCTCTGCAGGTCTATATGAAGTTATAAGGTGTATCAGCATTTTAACCAGATATTGACAACGAACATTTCCGTTTATCTATCAACATGCGAGGCTTTTAATATTAACAACTACATTTAAGCCTGGGGACGAGGCTAGGCATACAGAACGTCAATGGCGAACAAATTGTGGAGGTGGCGTGGCTCTGACCTACACACATACGACTTCTCGTTCGAATTTTCCTCTAGGCAACCGCTTTCGATGCTTCAGACCCCAGCGAGACTCGGACCCCAGCACCCCCTTCACTGGCAACCTTGGACGTTACGTGCTCCTAAACCCCAACGTATGTCACATCTTATCAGTAAGGAACACTATAGCTATGCTTCGAGCGACGCTACAAATTTACATTGAAACCGAATACTGCTGCCTCATCTAGTCTGGAGCCTGGAGAACTACATGTATGAAGAGGCCTGTGAGCCACGCCCCCCAAAACGTAGAGGTTGAGGGCGTTCATGTACGCACATACACTTATAGCGCAACTTATGTTCCCCTAATACAGAGGATTGACTTACGTCTTGAGGTAAGGCCGTCAGTAGGTTTTCACTTCATCAACTTAGAAAGTAGCAAACCAGTTTCTCCCCGGGTGGTTGACAATAATGGCAGGTTGAACGTAATTCACAATCTCGTTCACAATGCTGTAAGGATATTTATTGTGCATAAGAATTCTTATCTCCCACTTGACTACGTATTTCAGTGTGCCCCCACGGCTAGCTCCATGAATACTCATCTCAAATCTTCTCAGATCTTGCATGTACACCTGAAGGAGGATGGTGGCATGACTGGAGGTCATGCGGAGACTTGACTATCAAGTATGTGTCACTAGTTTCACTTTCAATATACACTGGAACTTCCACTTCCATTCACACAATAGGCAACCATTGGATGACTATTGTACTGTATGTGTGTGTGTGTGTCTCTCTCTCTCCAGGTGGAGGTACAGAAGGTCCAGAAAGCCTTTGAACATTCTCACCTGGTCCAGTGGTTGGAGAAGTCAGTCATTGAGAATGTCAAGGGACAGGAGGTCAGCTGTAGTCATGGACACCTCTAGATCTGAACTTAACCTCTCCCTCTCTCTCTTTCTCCTTCACTCCCTCCCTCCCTCCCTCCTTCCCTCCCTCCCTCTCTTCCCCCTCCCTCCCCCCTCCCCCTCCCCCTCCCCAGGATGCCAGTATCAACCAATGTATTATAGACCTCAAGAAGCTGGCTGCACTATGAACACTAAACTATTAGCTCTCTCTATAGCAGGCAGTCCAGTGTATGTACTAGGATAATATAAGTACAACATAATATTGTACTGAACATCATTTTGTGCAAGCTAGCTCAATATGTGATCCCTCACTCTTTCCCTCCTGTCCTTTTCTCTTCCTCATTTGAAGGTGGTACCATGTCCTATTCTACACCTTTCATCTCTGTGTTCTCGTCCACAACTTGTCTCACATTGGCTTCCCGCCTCATCACACCTCACACCCTCACAGGCACTAGGCACCTAATGTGCAAACCGAAGCCACCCTCCCAATGCATCCTAGTCATGTTTCATCACATGATCCCATTCTCTAGTCACATGACCTGTTAGTTAATTGTCAAATGGAAAATAACAATAGTCTATAGCTAAGTGGAAACACTAGAAAGAAAAACTTTAATGTCAAGACTATTGTCCACAGTATACAGTCAGGAGGAGGTACAGTGTCTGTTGTGGGACTAGCTATTTCCCAGCCTTCTTCAGTATATGGACAATGTCAGAGTGTCCCTGAGACCTGGCAGTGTCAATAGGCCTCCGTCCATCCTGTAGAGATGAATGTACAGTATTAACTATAGCTGACTAGTAGGAGTGGATTGTGGTATAGAGTACCTTGTAGACCAGGTTGATGTCAGCTCCATTCCTTATTAGTGTATTCACAGTATCACTGTGTCCCTTCTCACTAGCTATGTACAGAGGTCTTGCACCATCCTGTGTGAGAGGAATAAGTGATGAACATACAGAATGAGTGTACCATAAGTTAACCCCCTCCCTACATTGCGTGGCTGGTTGATGTCAGCTCCATTCCTTATTAGTGTATTCACAGTATCACTGTGTCCATTCTGACTAGCTACGTACAGAGGCGTTGCACCATCCTATGTGAGAGGAATAAGTGATGAACATACAGAATGAGTGTACCATAAGTTAACCCCCTCCCTACATTGTGTGGCTGGTTGATGTTAGCTCCATTCCTTATTAGTGTATTCACAGTATCACTGTGTCCATTCTGACTAGCTATCCACAGAGGTGTTGCACCATCCTGTGTGAGACAAATAGTGTTGAACACACAGAATGCAGCACTTTCACCCACACCTTCAACAATGTTTTACACTTGTATGATGATGTGGTGTTTTCTGGTGGTAGGAGCAGCCATACCTCTTTCTGTGTGTTGACCTGTGCCTTAGCCTCAATCAGTAGTCTCACAATATCAACATGTCCTCCACGTGATGCTATCATCAGTGGAGTCTCTCCACTGTGTATAGTACCACGCTCCTGATGACAGGTAAGAACGAGACACAAGGCAAGAAAAAAATTCATGAGAAATTCATGTGTATATTTCCTGGAGATACATTGGACTATGGTATGTAGTGCCATATTTGGCATTTGCTGACGATGACAATAAGGCCATATTATATACTTTTTTCCAGCTGAACAACTACATGGGCTGACTACCACATTCCTAATTACAATATACACTAGCTTAACAATTTTAAGTTCCACCTACTTCACATGGTGTACAGTCCACATTGACATGACTGGCAATCAGTCGTCTCACTGTAGACACATCTCCTCTCTGAGCAGCATCATAGAGAGCTTTCTCATCCTGTGTACATGTATATTACAATGAACACCAAAGTGTACATGGTTCAAATATACCAGTTACCATATTAGGTGTAATGTACATGTAATTTTAACTTTAACTGAACATACAACCACTTCCATCCTCACTCTACATATTGTACATGTAATGTGTTCACTGTTACACATTTATTTTGGAGACATCACATATCTCATCCCGGGATACATGGATGAGGTATTCCAATTAAACTCCATCACCTTAACAATATGGCGGTGGTTTGAATCTCGATCATACCTCGAGGTGTTGCCATGGTAACAGGATAGCAGTCACATGCACTACAGTATGTATGAGCCTCTTCACAACTCACAATTTAGGGATATGGCCTGGTTGGAACATGCAGTTATATATGATAATTATTATGTATTATTTAGGTTTTGAAACTCTCCTAACTTGCTGTTTCTCGGTAGGTTTCTCCTGACTGTCATCATCACCTGATCTCTTCTTTGAGAAGAACCCAAACAGTGATGTCTTCTTAGCCGATGTTCTCTGTGATGTCTCCAGCTGACGTCTCAACTCTACCATCTCTCTCTCCTTCTCAGTAGCCAGCTGCCTCATCTGTTCCTGGAGCTGAGCAATCTCTGCTTCCTTCTCTTCAAGAGAGGCTCTGGTCTGCTGGTTCTCTGCCACACTGGACCTGTAGACCTCACCTCCCTTCAGCTGCTCCAAGCTCTGACATAGCTGGACAGCAGTGGGTCTCTCCTTGTCTCTGTCCTTGAGGCAGTGATGGGCAGTGGGCAGGAGAGAGTGGCCACAAGGAACTTTGTCAATGTCCTTCTTCCGTCGCTCCAATTCAGGTACGGGAACAATTATTTCTCCCGTCGGAGATAAGGGATTCTCCATAACTCTCTCAGCATCAGTTGGGGCAGGGAATGTGCGAGTGATGATTTGAATGACCAAAACTCCCAGTGAGAATGTGTCCAGCTTGTCGGAGTAGCGAGGTTTAGCACGTAGAGCCTCCGGAGGCATGAAGACAGGAGTACCTGGACACTGGGTGATTTTACTGCGAGTCATGCGAGGATTAGCCTCCACCATCTTTGACATGCCAAAGTCGGTCACTTTGGCCTTACTGCCATTGAGGAGGATGTTGTTACTGGAGAGGTCGCGATGGAGGATGTTGTTGCTGTGGAGGTAGGCTAGAGCCAGGGCGATGTCGTGGGTGATGTTCACCTGGATGTGGAAGGGGAGGGAGACTGGAGAGCGCTCCAGGAACCCAGTGAGGCTCTCTTCCATCAGCTCCATCAGGAGGATGGGTCTGCGGTTCTTGGGATCCTGTACGACCCCCAGGAACTGGACAATACAGGGATGTTTCAACTCCCTCAGGATGTTGCATTCCTGTTCGAAACGAGCAGCAAAGTCCACAGCTCCGGGATCGTCCGATCGGAAGAAGATGGTGTGTAGTATTTTAGCAGCACAGGGGAGATGGTCTAGGGTGGCCTTAACCACACTTCCATAGGACCCAGTCCCAAGGACCTTGGAGGTGTGGACAGAGACATTCTGATAGCCAAATTGACCTCGAAGGTTGATGTGAATGTCAGGTGACTCTGCCATCCTCTGGATTAGTGATAATGCACATAACTTGAAGGCATGGAGTGTCGCGCATGCGGTAATGAGCTAATACCGCATGCATGACACCCGTTGACGACGCCGTAGAAATGTGGATATACTGCCTCAGCTAGGTTTGAAGCCTGGAGAAAACCCTAACGGTTGGACGCAGGCCTGGACATAGAAGCTCCAGCTATAGCTCTGCACATACACTTATGGCGCGACTTATCCCCCCACCTCTCTACTACAGAGGATTGACTTACGTACGTCTTGAGGTAAGGCCGTCAGTAGGGTTTCACTTCACCAACTTAGAAAGTAGCAAACCAGTTTCTCCCTGGGTAGTTCACAAACAATGGCGGGTTGATGGTTAATTGGAACAATTTTTGCTAAAGGATATTCATTGTACATTCTTTATCTCCCACTTGACTACGTATTTCAGTGTGGTCCCCATGGCTAGCCATGCATACCTCAAATCCTACATGTACAGTTGAGAGGAGGAATATAGACGAAGGTAGCATGAGGTCAACTCAGAGGTCATGTGCAGGTCATGTGCAGACTTGACTATCAAGTATGGGTTACTAGTTTCACTTTCAATATACACTGGAACCTTCTGTACTTCCACTACACTGTACACTTCCATTCACACAATGGGTTGGCCTCAAACTGCCCATTGCATGTACAGTATACCTTGCCACCGAAGCAAGAAACAGAAGGTGGCAGAAAAGAGGTGGATATATAAATATGTATCTCTGTTGACGTATTAATTTTTCTTTGTCATGTTTAGAGGGTTTCTGTAGAGTCTTAACTCCTTCAACTCTGTTAGCATGTGTAGTCTTCAGTACTGTGTGTGTGTGTGTGTGTGTGTGTGTGTGTGTGTGTCTCCAGGTGGAGGTACAGAAGGTCCAGAAAGCCTTTGAACATTCTCACCTGGTCCAGTGGTTGAAGAAGGCAGTCATTGAGAATGTCAAGGGACAGGAGGTCAGCTGGCCTCATGGATATGGTCACCTCTGTGTAGTGTAATGGCGTACCAAGTAGCTAGATACCACGCGTACAGCTTGGACGGGAACAACAAATATTTACTCTCAGCATACATCTATATATCAAGGTATCGTCTGGCTTCCATACCACACGCATGCGTACAACATACATACACTACATCTCCCCTAAGGGTACAAATTCAACAGGTATTATAGTGTCTGAGAGGCTTATGTCCAACTGGGGTCTAACCGTTCTGGTGGCTTGGATGCTCTCTTGCTTTGCCGTGTTGGTGGCTCTGAAGGTGTCGTTTCGGTGTCTGTAGTTGCAGAATCTGATTGGCTGTCTTCCTCCCTCTGCTCTGGGGTATTCAATTGATTCCCCTCCTCACTTTGTATAGAGCTATGGGCCCTGATGAGATGTCTCCTGTTCCTGCGATAGACTCCCTTCTCTGTTCTTACCTCAAACGATTGAGGTATCACTTCGTCCACCACACTGCCTTCCATTTCTTGGTCTGGTATCCATACTTTGTCTCCTGGAGAGAGAGCTGACAGTCTTCTGCTGTGGTTCTTTGTAGCCTTGCAATTTCCACAAAGCGGGAGTAGTAGTCAACAATTATGAGGAAGTGTTTCTGTTTCCACTCAAACAGGTCAGTCCCTACTCTTTGCCATGGTAATTCAGGCAATGACGACGGTGTCAGTGGTTGTGGTCGTTGACGTTGGGCCTTGCAGCATTCCTGACAACTCTTCACAAGTTCTCCAAGTTCTGTACTCAGGCCTGGCCACCACATATACTCTGTCGAGCCCTCTCCCTGCACTTCACGATGCCTTGGTGGGCTGAATGGATGCGTGTGAGCATCTCTTTTCTGAGAGGGGGAGGGATTACTATTCGACTTCCACGCATGAGCAAACCCTGTTCCACAGACAGTTCGGTTGCCACCTGGTAGTAAGGCTGAATGGCTGCATCCAATTTGGATTTCTCTGGCCATAGCGTTTGACAATACTCGGCAACCTTCTGGCATACCCCATCTGCTTTTTGTGCCTCCTTGATTTCAAGTAGTCGTTTCTCTGTTGTCGGGAGGCCCTGGAGAACTACACTGACATAGGCATCTGCTTCCAGCTGTAGTGCTTGTTGAAGGTTACTCCTGTTCCTTGAAGGCGTTGGAGGACTTCTGTGAGACGTTTGTCGTGTTCTTCTTTGGTACGACCATGTACAAGTATATCGTCCATCATACAGACAACTCCACTGAGACCTTGCAGAGCCTCGGACATGCGCCTTTGAAAATGTTCTGGAGCTGACGTAATCCCGAAAGGGAGACGGTGGAAACAGAACCTGCCAAAGGGAGTGATGAATGTAGTAAGCAATGCTGAATCAGAAGCTAGGGGAACTTGCCAAAATCCGGAGTTGGCATCTAGTTTTGAAAAAACAGTTGCTCCTGCTAGCTGCGCTAATATCTGGTCAATGGCTGGCAAGATGTGTCTCTCCCGGCACACGCTCCTGTTAAGCTGCGTCAAGTCAACACATATCCTTACTCGTCCATTGGCTTTAGGGACAACCACCATCCCTGCGCACCAGTCAGTGGGGTTGTCTACCTTGGCAATCACTCCCAGTTCCTCCATGCGTTGCAGTTCCTGTTCCACAGGTTTAAGAAGAGGAATTGCGACTCTCCGGGGGCAAGTAAGAGCAAAGGGTGTGGCTCCCTTCTGTAGCTTGATCTTGTATTCTCCTTGCAGCTTCCCTAAGCCCTTGAAAAGGAGAGGGAACTGTTGGATAACACGGGGTGAAGTGTCCTGATCAATTGCCCCAATACGCATTAATAGGCCCAACTTCTCAATTGCAGGTCTACCGAGGAGTGGCTTGTTCAATCTCTCCACTACATAGACTCTCTGTCTAGTTTCTTTTGTGCCCCACTGCAACGTAGCTATAAAGTATCCCTTTACTGGGAGACAGTGGGCATCCGGTCCTTTCAAGGTGCGATCTGGTGAGCTGAGAAATGGCCTGCCAGCATGATCATGAATCTGTTCGGAGATCACTGTGACTTCGGCCCCTGTGTCAATGCAGAATTTGATCAACGTGCCATTCAGCTTCAGTGTCACTACCCAAGGATTCCTCTCTCCCACTGCTCCCATAAATGCGTCATCTAGGGGCTGATCTCCATCTTGGTCATCTTGGTCATCTTGATAGTCTGGATAGTCTTGGTTCTCCACTGTCCGCACTCTTACTGGAGTTCTACAGACAACTCTGAAGTGCCCCTTCTTCCCACAATTCCTGCAGGTGGCTTCTCTAGCTGGGCACTGTGGGCGTTCGTGGGCGGGAGCTCTGCCACACCTGGTGCAAGTGTTGCTACCATATTGGGAAGCGCTACTGTTTTGAGGGGTGCTCCCCAGACGGCCCCTCCTAGATTTGTGGATAGCACCCACAGGGGTGGAACGGAGTAACGGCTGCTGCTCTTTTATGGCTTCTGTTTGTCGTGCCGTTGTGACGGCCTTCTCTAGTGTTATATAGCGTTGGGTCCAGCTGAAGCTTCTCAGAAAGTGACGCGTTACGTATACCCACTACAATGCGGTCCCTCAACATCTCGTCTTGGAGGGCTCCAAACTGGCAGTGTTCCGAGAGTGAGTATAGCGCGGTGATGAAAGAGTCAACTGGCTCACCCTCCTCTTGGACTCGCATATTGAAGCGGGCGCGCTCATATATAACATTGCGTTTCTTCACAAAATGCCCCTCAAACTTAGCAGTTACCGGTTGGTACTTTTTCATGTCTTCCTCTGACAGGGCAAACGATCTCAATATGTCTTCTGCCTCCTCGCCCATGGCATAGATCAAAGTGTTCACTTGTACCTCTTCACCTTTGGCGACGAGACCAGACGCTGTTCTGAACCGCTCAAATCGGCGAAACCATTTTTCCCATCCCTCTGGGCGGGTGAAATCAAAGGGCTCCGGAGGAGGAACTTGGAACGTCGCTGCCATAGCGTCACCGCTGCCACCATGTAGTGTAATGGCGTACCAAGTAGCTAGATACCACGCGTACAGCTTGGACGGGAACAACAAATATTTACTCTCAGCATACATATCAAGGTATCGTCTGGCTTCCTTACCACACGCATGCGTACAACATACATACACTACACTCTGAACTTAACTCCCCCTCTCCCTCCCTCTCCCTCCCTCCCTCCCTCCCTCCTCTTCCCCCTTCCTCCCTCCCTCCCTCCCTCCCCCTCCCCCTCCCTCATCCCTCCCCCCCCTCAGGATGCCAGTACCAACCAATGTATCACAGACCTCAAGAAGCTGGCTGCAGTATGAACACTAAACTATTACCTCTCTCTATAGCAGGCAGTCCAGTGTATGTACTAGGAGATATATATAAGTACAACATAATATTGTACTGAACATCATTTTGTGCAAGCTAGCTCAATGTGTAATGGTGGTGTGATCCCTCCCTCTTTCCCTCCTGTCCTTTTCTCTTCCTTATTTGAAGGTGGTACCATGTCCTATTCTACACCTTTCATCTCTGTGTTCTCGTCCATAACATATCTCACATCAGCTTCTCACCTCATCACACCTCACATCCTCACAGGCACTAGGCACCTAATGAAGCCACCCTCCCAATGCAATTTGTCTTTCCTAGTCATGTTTCATCACATGATCCCATTCTCTAGTCACATGACCTGTTAGTAGTTAATTGTCAAATGGAAAATAACAATAGTCTATAGCTAAGTGGAAACACTAGAAAGAAAAACTTTAATGTCAATACTTTAGAGATATTGTCCACAGTATCCAGTCAGGAGGAGGTACAGTGTCTGTTGTGAGACTAGCTATTTCCCAGCCTTCTCCAGTATATGGACAATGTCAGAGTGTCCTTTAGACCTGGCAATGTCAATAGGCCTCCATCCATCCTGTAGAGATGAATGTACAGTATTAACTATAGCTGAGTAGTAGGAGTGGATTGTGGTATAGAGTACCTTCATTGGCTGGTTGATGTCAGCTCCATTCCTTATTAGTGTATTCACAGTATCACTGTGTCCATTCTGACTAGCTATGTACAGAGGTGTTGCACCAGTCTGTGTGAGAGGAATAAGTGATGAACATACAGAATGAGTGTACCATAAGTTAACCCCCTCCCTACATTGCGTGGCTGGTTGATGTTAGCTCCATTCCTTATTAGTGTATTCACAGTATCACTGTGTCCATTCTGACTAGCTATGTACAGAGGTGTTGCACCAATCTGTGTGAGAGGAATAAGTGATGAATATACAGAATGAGTGTACCATAAGTTAACCCCCTCCCTACATTGAGTGGCTGGTTGATGTCAGCTCCATTCCTTATTAGTGTATTCACAGTATCACTGTGTCCATTCTCACTAGCTATGTGCAGAGGTGTTGCACCATCCTGTGTGAGAGGAATAAGTGATGAACATACAGAATGAGTGTACCATAAGTTACCCCCCTCCCTACATTGAATGGCTGGTTGATGTTAGCTCCATTCCTTATTAGTGTATTCACAGTATCACTGTGTCCATTATGACTAGCTATGTACAGAGGTGTTGCACCATCCTGTGTGAGAGGAATAAGTGATGAACATACAGAATGAGTGTACCATAAGTTAACCCCCTCCCTACATTGCGTGGCTGGTTGATGTTAGCTCCATTCTTCATCAGTGCATCCACTACCTCACTGTGTCCTTCTTGACTGGCTATGAAGAGAGGAGATGACCCATTCTGTAATGGAGTGTATAAACCAGTAAACATATAACAGACTATAGTACCACTAGTACCACTGGTACCTAGGCTACTGCTAGCTAGTCACTATGCACTACTCAGTACACACCTGTCCATCGGATTGTGGTTATGTAACCAACATTCTTGCTACACGACTCATGTATAGTCATATAACAAGGCCTTCCCCGGGCCCCATCTCCCCAAGAAGGCCTGGCTCCTCAAGGCTAATACAGTAGTACTACATACACAGTATATGGACAATCAGGTACACACAGAATGGTATACCTTATTACAGATGCTGGTATCAGCATGTTTCTGCAGTAGCAGTCTCACCACTGGCAGGTGACCATTCTGGCAGGCAATGTAGAGAGCAGTTGCACCATCCTGTACATACATGAGCAATTATTACTTAGAGTGTAGGGACCTCTGTAAGTGCTACATATCATTGTACCCAGACCCTCACATGTCCACATGCAAACCAGACTGTCTAGTTACTATCCATGGGCATTGCATTGTAGCACCACTTGATTGATCACTTGTTCAAAATGTTAACAGTTACAACAAGTACATGCACACAACATTTCCCGTACATGTTCTCTCATCTGTCATGTGAGAGAGTCAGTACAGTATCATACCTCTTTCTGTTCATTGACCTGTGTCTTAGCCTCAATCAGTAGTCTCACAATATCAGCATGTCCTCCACGTGATGCTATTATCAGTGGAGTCTCTCCACTATGTATAGTACCACACTCCTGATGACAGGTAGACATGATGGTCATATGTGGATACAAAGCATTTTGTGGGTGGGAAGAAGCAAACCCAACATAGTTGTAGCTAATAAAGTAAAAGTGCAAATTCGCTCAGGCCAATTGCTGCACGGCAACTCTCTTTACTGCATATTTAATCACTCATAAGGGACAGGACACATGTGTAATGAACAATTCACTCAAAAGTCACCAGATCCCTCTCTGAGGGTGGGGTCTGGGGACGAGACTACCAGCTGTACAGCTACGTGGGCACACTCCCACACTCCCAACTACAATATACACCAGCATACACAATTTTGAGTTACACATACTCCATATGGTGTACAGTCCACATTGACATGACTGGCAATCAGTCGTCCCACTGTAGACATATCTCCTCTATCAGCAGCATCATAGAGAGCTTTCTCATCCTGTGTACATGTATATTACAAGTGTATTGTCATGGTAACAAGATATAAATCATGGCAATCACATGCAATACAGTCTATACATTGTAGGCACAACTCACAAACTAGGGATATGGTCTGGTTGTAACATAAAATATTATCCACTACACTTGCCTCAGGTTTTGAAACTCTCTTAGCCGATGTTCTCTGTGATGTCTCCAGCTGACGTCTCAACTCTGCCATCTCTCTCTCCTTTGACTGTTGCTGCCGCTCCTTCTCAGTAGCCAGCTGCCTCACCTGCTCCTGGAGCTGAGCAATCTCTACTTCCTTCTCTTCTTCCTTCATCCTCAACTGTTGCTCAAGAGAGGCTCTGGTCTGCTGGTTCTCTGTCACACTGGACCTGTCATTCTGTTAATATGTACATGTTTCTTAATGTCTCACTGACTGCTGCTGGTGGTCCTTCAAAAAGTTGTACATGTACCCCAGCCCAGATGTATAACCTGTCCGGTTGAACAACTGGATGTCAATAAATTAACCAACCAGATGCATAGGCATAGGAAGCGGGGGCAAAGGGGGCTAAAGCTTCCCAAAAATTTGTGAAAGGGATAGACCCCCCAATATTACACAGTACGGTAGTACTGTGTATATAGGGATTGCTATGGTCTATCTCCATCGAAACCATATATAAGGATTTTCACTTTCAATTTAAAGTTGATTTCGATATCAAGATGAAGAATGTGTAAAAAATAACCAGTATACAAAAATTGGTTGTTCTGTGATGTAATATGTACATAATATGTGAAAAAATGATTTCCACATTTTGTCCATGTTCTTCATCTTCTTCTTCTTCTCCTTGAAGAAGCGTAACTCAATAACCGTAAAATCAATGAAGTTGAATCTTTGCATGTGGAAATGTATCAATACGTACTGGGGAATAGAGGTATAATATTCCTTATAGTTCATGTAATAACAAATTTAGGAAATTTGAAGTGTAATATAGGGATTACATAAAAATGAACAGAGACAGGATTGGGACACAGACAGGTTATGATATATCAACGTAACAATGTCTCTCTCTCCTTTGATAATGTTACGTTGATATATCATAACCTGTCTGTGTCCCAATCTTGTCTCTGTTCATTTTTATGTAATCCCTATATTACACTTCAAATTTCCTAAATTTGTTATTTACAGATAGTCCACTAACAGGGTTTCTTTTAGGGGTTGGGGGGGGGGGGGGGGCAAGAGGGGGTATTTGTTTATGGTTTTGCTACATGCTGGTTGTGTAACTAGCCTCGTTCCCAGGCCGATTCCAAGCTGTGGAGAAACGGCCTGGTATCGACTGTTCGTGCATGTGCAAGAATTCCGTTTATTTTACGGATATTTTACAGTATGCTTCACGACCAACGACGGTCAAAACCCAGTGCTTTGGACACGTCACTCAACTCCACACTGTAATTTGAATACAAAGTTTGAATACAAAGCAGTTTCCTAACTAGCCTGAGCGTACAAAGATGATAAGTATTTTTCTGATTTGCCCAAACCTTGTAGTCCATACTACACAGTGATCCTGGCGGCCATGTACGTAGTGTAGACTGTGATGCGTCCTTTTCCAAGCCATAACAAGACTTGTATAGCGCGTTATTCAAAAGAGGCAGCCTGTCACAAATGCTGACGCAACAATATTACTCGAATATACGAAAGTGCACGGTAACATGTAGCATAAATATACTAGAAATGCGCGTAAATATCCGATACCCCACGAATTGTGGGGTATTTGGCGCATGCACGAACAGTCGATACCAGGCCATTTCTCCACGGTTTGGAATCGGCCTTCGAACGAGGCTAGTTATGTAACCAGACTGTGTAATACAGAGTGTTGAGTATCTAAATGGATGATCCACTAACCAATAAGACATCTCACTGGGAGTCAGATGTCTGGTTGGTTAGTCGGAGTTTATTTCAGACAAAGGGGGGATACACATAATAGAAATCTTGGGGGGCAACATATGCATGAAAACACGTGTGGCCATACAAGGTCTGTTTGACTTAAAGGGGGGCAAATCTTTTTAAGGGGGGGGGGGCAAAAGCCTAGCTAGCCCCCTAGCTAAGGGCAGCAGAATAACCAGCCAGTTTAGCCTGATGTGCAACACAATAGGATGGTCATACGACCACACATCTGACAGAGTGGTTGATCAACTGGACATTGGTTCAGTATCCTTCATGTGGAACATGTACTACAAGTTAAGGTGACATTAGCCATACCTGTGATCCATCTGTTGGTGATTCAGGTAGAGCAGAATTACATTTCTGTGCCTCAGTATCTACAGTATGACATGGAGGAATTGGTGGGAATCTGCTATCCAAGTACATATACATGTGTAAAAACATTTTGACTAAAGTGGATTGAAGTGCCAAAAGTATAGAAACAAGGTCAAAGTGCAGCATGCATGCAGGGGATGATATCATGCAACAATCATAATATGCGTAACCCCTTTTAGTATTTACAGATGTAGGGATATGGGGTTACGCATGTTATGATTGTTGCATGCTATCATCCCCTGCCTTTGTCTGCATGCATGCTGCACTTTGACCTTGTTTCTATACTTTTTGGCACTTCAATCCCTACATCCTTCAACATTTTAGTGAAAATGTTTTTACACTTGTTTCACTGGTTTTTACTGTGTGTAGCAACACATATAAACCTAAACCTGACTGCCGAGTTCTACCTCCCTTGCATAAGCAGGATATCTAGCAACTGTCAGTGACTCCTACATCTTGTTTTATACGTACTGAGTACAACAGCGGGTCCAGTTGCCTGCAACAGTTAGTCATTCAAAGAAACGGAGCAACGTAGCCAAAAAAGACAACACATCGCTCGAAACAGCAGCAGATCGACGGACACAAAGTCTGCATACGATTAGTGCACAAAACTAACTTCACGTGTTCGGCACGTGAGCAAACAAGAAAATGGCGTCTAAAACTAACACTTGTAAGGTTGCAGAGCTGGAGTTTGACGGCTTTGGGAGAAGGTATAAAGATTTTGTGCATCAAGGATCATGTACGCTCCAGTATAAATGATTTTCGTGAAAGAATTAGAGCGATTACTAACCCCAGTTTCGCGGTAGGCGGTTTGAACTGAATTAGAAAGAAGAAGAAGAAGAAGAAGATGATGAACAATCCGGGTTTTTACAAATTTCCGAGATTCACTGTAGCTGTATATTTTACGTACTTTGAGAGTATTATAGTGTATAGAAGCACTCTCAGAGCATGTAGTTTGTCTGAAAAGGCTTAAAACATCCGCGTTTGGGAGTTCTGAGCCATTACTTTTGTTAAGGCTTAATGGGCGTGTCGGTGCCATCCCTACATATAGAGTCTACCAACTCTATGATACATGTGTATGTATCACAGTATGTCAACAATACATGGCACTTGCTAACCTCCTCCCCAGGCTCTCTTTTTCTATTTTGGGTGGGCGGGGAAAGAGAGAGCCTGGGGACGAGGCTAGGTACTTACATAATGTTGTGTATAAATCACTAACCACGAAGGTTGGTCAACTTGTCAGCATAGATTTGAAGAGCTGGTTCACGGTTGAGAAGGTCAATGAAGGAATTAAACTTTGCTGGACTAATTTTCACTTGTTGTTTCACAGCATCCAACAGACGAGCACATTTGTCATAGTCACTGATACCTAATGTCTCTCGTATGTTTCTACTTTTATCAGAAGTTATGAAGCCTCCTTCTTCCAATAGCAATGCAAAATGAGTCACTGTTGAGATAGTAGTTATCCCATCAGAGAGAAGAGAGATGTTCTTCACTAGAGCTAACAGTTCTGGGGACTGTGTCTCATCAGAGGCACATGCCATGGCTATCTTCAGTCAGAGACTTATAGGCCAGTGGCTCTCTTCCTGAATGGGTTCATGGCAGACATAAGATGTACCCATGCACATTACGTCAGCTAGGCTAGGGCTAGCATCGTTCCCAGGCCGATTCCAAGCCGCAGAGAAACTTGACGCTTCTCGTTTGGTTTCCTCGCGGCTTGGAATCGGCCTGGGAACGAGGCTAGCCTGCCAGGCTAGGGCTAGGGCTAACAGGAAACACTGACACACTGCGGCAGTCAGCACACGAGCGGCAATACACGCTTATAGGGCCTAAACATACCCAAACAGAGGATTGACTTACGTCTTGATCGAGGTAGAACCGTCAGTAAGTTTCCACTTCACCAACTTAGAAAGTTTCCACTTCACCAACTTAGAAAGTAACCCAAGCAACGGCGAGGCTACTAATGATATTCATTGTGCATTCTTTCATTAGACCAAGTATTTTCAATGTGGCCTCCACAGCAATCACTCCCTCACAAGCCCAAGGCACACTCTATCTCCCTCCCACAGACTGCACATACTAGAATTGGGAACATACAACTCTTATCTCTCTGTCAATGATAATTACATGAACACAACACATATTGTACAGAATGTCAAGTTTGTGTGATTCCATATATGGTAGATTACAACCAGTGGATGTTCATTGTGGAATGTTGGTGTGAGTTTGTTTCCATGGTGACAACCTCTAGGGGGTGTGGTCACTGAGCCACAGATTTGTCTTTAAATTTTGGTTTGGCTACCAGCCCACCACTGTGGGTGTGACGTCTCTGAGGGAGGGGGAGGGGGAGAGGGAGAGGGGTGTGGGGGGAGGGGAGGGGAGAGGGGTATGTGGGGGGGGAGAGGGGAGAGAGGGAGAGGGAGAGGGGTGTGGGGGGAGGGGAGGGGAGAGGGGTGTGGTGGGGAGGGGAGGGGAGAGGGGTATGTGGGGGGGGAGAGGGGAGAGAGGGAGAGGGAGAGGGGTGTGGGGGGGAGGGGGAGAGGGGGATGTGTGATATAGTGCCTCTTGTATATCTAAACTCACCACTTGTGCTGGGCTATGTTCCGTGGAGGCAGCTGCAGGTGGAGGGTGAGAGGAGGTGTGGCCTTTGGAGGTGGTGCTGCAGGAGGCAGTGCGGCCTCTCAGAGGAGAGGGAGGGGTGAAGGCAGAGGAGGGAGTCAATAGTGCTGGGGAGGGGGACAGAGACCTGCAGAGGGAGAGAAGTACTCACTCAGAATGACAGCTGCCACCATCACCCACCACACCTTCTTGTCGGTGAAGGGGAGTAGGAGACAGGGCTCCCAGCATGGCGAGCTCTCTCATTGAACTGTCTCTCCTCATCCATCTCCAGGGAAGACTCACTCTCACTCAGTTGGCGACTCAGCTGCTCTCGACGCTCAGTCTCCCGTAGCAACCGTCGCTGGAGACGGACATTTTCCTCTCGCAGTGCCCTCTCCTCCTCCGTGATCTGCTGGACCTTCTCCCTATCTGCATTATATCATTATTACATCACTAACAATTACTAATAATTAGTGAACTTTGAACCCACTCTGTGCCTCCGTCTGCTGTAGCATTCTCTTCAGTTTGTCCACCTCGGCCGAGAGTTGTGCAATCCTGGACGTGAGGAGGGCGGGGCTATTCCGGTCGGAGGGAGAGGGAGGAGGGGTGGACCCCAACCTTGCCTCCAGTTCCCTACAGTACAGTTCAGTGGACAGCTCTGTGGTGGGTGAGGGTACCTGGACCAGACTTACCTCTTCTCTTGCTCCACTTTGTCCATCCTCTTCCACAACTTGTTGACTAACATCTCCTGTTCCTGCTCCAGAGTGTTCTCCAGGTCAATCTTCTCATGACGGAGCTACACATACAGGACAAGGATCAAGTCAATAAGGGCCTTTGTTCCTCCTTCCCTCCCTCCCCCTCTCCCTCCCTCCCTCCCTTCCCCCCTCCCCCCTCCCCCCTACTCTTCCCACCCTCCCTCCTCCCTCCCTCCCTCCCTCCCTCCCTCTCACCCTCTCAAGTGTTGACTGTTTGGAAAGCACGTCTTTCTCCAACCTCTCTATCTTCTTGGTCAGCTTCGAGATCTGCTGCTCCTGTTCCTGTTCCAAAGTCTGTTCCAACTGCACCTTCTCCCTCCTCAGCTACAGTGAAATATGAGAATGGGTGTACGGGAATGAAAGTACGACAGTATGTGAGAATGAGTTAGCACTATGACTGGGGAGACTTAATCTCCACATTCAGTGAAGTCATTCCAGGCACTTTTGTACAGCATATTTCAGCACCTTTGCAACAGGAGCCTGTAAACCACACATTATTAACCCTCGCGCATGCGCGGGAGTCGGTCGGTGTGTGTGTGTGTGTGTGTGTGTGTGTGTGTGTGTGTGTCTGTCTGTTTGTCTGTCTGTCTGTCTGTCTGTAAACAAGTTTTCTCGTAAACCGTGGCTGCTATAAGTACCAAACTTGGAGATATGAAGAAGTAGCGTTAGCGCTCGGCACAGTTAACGTTTGGAGCGGAAAGAAGAGACCGGACCCCGTTATTGAAGAAAAGCGGTATATTGCCGATTTTCGTGAACCATAATTGTTGTAATAGCCAAACATGGATATATTGACAAGCAGTATTGCTACTTCGTAATAGGAAGTCTGGAGCTGTATCGTCAGAAGTGTATCTGTTTTAGGCAGCGGTTTATACCTGAAGGTGCGCATTAATTGGAGATCGCAGCAGCACGACTTGCTGTTAGATATAGTTTTGCATTAGCTACAAGTAGGTGCAGAGCACGAAGAGAGGCAGGAGCTCTAATTGGCGAGCGGGAGCGAGCCAACCTAGTCGTGTGAACGGGCCGATTTTTCTATATATATATATATATATGTGACTCGCACTGTACATACCGTAATGTTATACGCGCTTCTAATTTTGCGGACGCACTGCACGGTGAAGTGTCTCATTGTCTGGCAGTAGTTCCAGTACAGCAACGCACTACTCGGCGGTACCTCAACAGGGAATACACCGCCATTGCTTACAACAGAACTCGCAGGAGGTGGTGTCTTGCTTCAGGCCAGGACTGACATGCCTTTCTTGACTCTGTGCTCGAATACCGGCACGGCATGCAGTACGAACATCACAGGGCAGGGAGTCTCCTAGCCTCGTTCCCAGGCCTTTTGAAAGAGGACGACAGGCAAGAGCAGTGGAGACGCCTGGTGCTTCGTCGCTGCTGCTGATTAATTAATTAACTCTAAGTTGAAGCAGACGAGCCTCCCTCTCCTAGGGGGTGTTTCAGCTGCATGTCAGCTAATCAGCAATGAAAGCTACACGTGTGCAGCTCAGTTGGGTCGCTCCCGCTCGCCAAAAATGCTAAAGCATTTCTACTAGTATATTTACTTGGTAGTCATAACTGCGCGAGGGTTACACACTTTACAAGTGCATTTCATTTCTAAGTGTCATTAGTACACAGATGGCTATCTAACACAGACTATGCACACACATTGAAGCCATCTACATGTATGTACTACTGACACTTCAACACACAGGCTCCTGTTGCAAAGGTGCTGAAATACGCTGTGACTGTCTTACCTGAGCCAGTTTCCTGGAGAGGTCGTTGGTGAGGAATTCTTCTTCTTGTTCGTAGTTCATGGCTAGAGCTTCTTTCTCTTTCTTGAGGGAGTGGATCTTCTTCAGCAACGTGTTAGATATGTACTCCTCTTCCTGTTCTGCCTGTGCTTGCTAGGTGAGGGGGGAGAGGGGGGAGGGGGGAGGGAGGGGAGGGAAGAGGGGAGGGGAGAGAGGGAGAGGAGAAGGAGGAGGAAAAGAAGAGGGAAGGGAGGGGAGAGGGGAGGGGAGAGAGGGGAGGGGAGAGAGGGAGAGGGGAAGGAGGAAAAGAGGAAGGAAGGGAGGTGAGAGGGAGTGAAACAAGAGACAAGAGTCAGCAGGTACAAACCACTGCTGTATACTAAATTATCGTTATGGCTATGTGGTCAGCATTTTGGCTTCTGTATGAATTTACCTACCACCTGCGTGTGTGTGTGTGTGTGTGTGTGTGTGTGTGTGTGTGTGTGTGTGTGTGTGCACCTCCTACAGTACTACAATACTTCAATCACTCACAATATTGACGCTGGCTTGTCGAAGACGTCTGTTCTCCTCATGGAGGTTCTTACATTTCAGTTTCAATATCTCCAGTTCTGATTTGAGCACTGCATTCTCCTGCAGCACAGTGGCCAGTCTAGCACTCTCAGCCTCTGTACACACACACACACACACACACACACACACACACACACACACACACACACACACACACACACACACACACACACACACACACACACACACACACACACACACCAGTAACAATGTTCTAAGTAGCATGTGCTCCAATTTTTTCTGGGGGGAGGGGGGGGCAAAGAGGGCAATTTGCCCCCCCCCCCCCAAGTGGTTTTGCCCCCCTGAGACACAACAAAGGACAGTCTCAACACAAGGCTGACCAATTTATCCCCCCCCCCCCCAGCCCCCCTGAATTTTTTTCTAGAACAATCCCTGTCATATGTAGCCATACCAGCAGTGGTCTCATTAGTGCTCATGGAACTTTCCAAACTCTCCATAGAGCTACTTTGAGTGGCCTATAAGGGGGGAGGGAGGAGGGAGGAGGGAGGAGGTAATGTACTAACAGTTGTCTGATGTCAGTCATACCTGGAGACTGGACATACTGGGGGTCTTGGAACACGGCCGGGAATGGGGTGCTGCCATGGCAACCTGAGAGGACAGGATCCAACCCTCGGAACAGACTCTACAATAGACACACACTGCAGCTATCACGTAGCCATGGTGTACAGTGGAACCCCTCTAATCAGGACACCCTGAAATGAGGACACCTCGATAAACAGGACACTTTTTGCTGTCCCAAATGCCATGTTTGTGTACAATTTAAACCCTGAAATCATGACACCTCACTAATCAGGGCACCAAGGTGTCTGGATTAGAGAGGTTCCACTGTACTGGTCTCACACAGGCTAAACAGCAGTATTGGAATATTGTAGCATATCAGAGGTATTTACTGCAGTCCAGGTGTGTGTGTAACAATTTGATTGCTATTTTGCCGCATCATCACATCCCCCAGCTGGCCAGACAGTATACAACTCCTACACACATGTATCATGGCCGACTGCTGCCCACGCCTAATTGCTGGGTTGTAAACCATTCCAAATATGTCCCGTTGCCGCGGCTCTCTCCAGTGGAGATGACTGGGGAGAGGCTAGGGATAGAGCGCTTTTGTTCATCTTCACCATCGTGCAGAGCGAGCCAGCGATACCAAGGTACACATACATGTAGGTATATCAAGGCCCGTCGTGCCCGAGGTGTCCACACGCTGCTATCTACACAGAGTCAGTACTGGGCTGTAACAGGCATACAGGCTTACCAGAGACAGAGGAGAGATGGAGACAGCTGGACACACTAGGGCCTGGTTTCAACGAGTCAGTGCAAGCATTGACATCTATGCAGACAAATCTGCAAGCTGGCCAGTTGGCCACTAATTTACACCTCGTCACGTGAGTAAGATGACGTTTTATTTGATTTTTAACCGTCCTGCCACGTAGTACGTAACAACACAATACACTATGTCCCGCCCAGTCATGATAGATCACAATTACATTCTGACTACATATGAACATAAAATAAAATCATGAGGACTGCTGCTATAACTCAAGAATCTCGTTCTTCGTTCTCTCCAACTCTTCACGAAGTCTCACTTTTTCTCTCTCCAACTGTTTCCTTTCCTCCTCCAGCTGCATCCTCTCTCTCTCCCATCTGAACCTCTCCTCACTGGCCTTCAACCTCTCACTCTCCACCTATACACATAGAGGAGAGCATTGTCTTCACTAATAGCCTGTTATATGTGCTGCCATCACTTGACATGCAGTATCTTCACAAATAGTTCTTTCTCTGCTGATGAGAGCTAATAAGCTCGAAACAGCGCTGAATGTCCAGGGATTGCTTATATAGCTGGTCTGCCCCCACCAGATATGTTTTTTATAGGTCCTGCTATCACTTGTTTTGCTCACCTCTCTCAGTGTCTCTGCAAAAAGCACCTTGTCGTCTGGAGACAGAGTGTCGTCATCCTGGACTCCCTTCAACATGGACAAGTTCCTCTTCCGTCTCTGTGTGTCAGCCTCAAAGAGTGTGGCCACCTCTTGCTGTCGTCGCTGGAACAGAGCCATACCCTGTGCACAACCAACACACACACAGTGAGTCATGTAAACTAGTACAGCCATTGACAGAACTCAGACACAGAGACAACGTGATAGACAGGATCCCTTTACTGCTACACTAATGAGACCACTTTATGCTTGTTCAAGGGTATCAGGGGCAGTGGTCTCAAGGGAGCATCTCTAATTAAGAGAAATTATTTAAAATTACCTTTTCCTTGAGGGATGGTAGTCGAGGTCGATGACATGTGTCTGGGCTCCCCTCGTTGCCTTGGTTACTGGAGGTAGAGGAGTGTCGGGAGGAGTCAGAGACAGAGGCCCTGCGATCAGAGAGGAGGGGGGAGGGGGGGCGGGCTGGAGTTCTTGCATGGGGGGGTGGAGGGGGGCTGAATTTTTTCTGAAATGGTTGTATGGGGGAGGTGGGGGAGCCGCTGGATTGAGACAGCTTCCGTTTTGCTGGAATGGGAACCTGGAAAGATAATGAATGGAACATGGACTAGAACAGGAGCAGTAATAAGTATCCTTACCCCATCTGGTGATGGGTGGGAGAATTTAGTTGGCAGTAGTGGACTTGTTCTGGGACTAAGAGATGTGGGGGACGGAACATCATTCTGTCTGTTGCTAGGCAACTCATGTCTGTTGCTAGGTGACTGAGATGACTCATATCTATCCCTGGGCAAATGGTCGGGCTCTCTCTGTGTTGGCACCCTCAGTTGAGGGATAGGAGGGGATGGAGGGTGATCAGGGAGAGGTGGAGTTCCTTCCCCAGTGGTCTCCTCAAGGACGTCCATGTCCCCAACTCCTCCCTGGCCCTCTCTCCCCTCATCGTACTCCACTTCGCTGTAGACACCGTCGCTCCCTGCCACACCCACTGGCTCATATATGGCCTCTCCTCGACGCACGGTCGGAGGAGATATGTCCGGTATGTCCTCATACAGCTGACATTCCTTACGGGAGTCAGAGGGAGTGAGAAATGGTGAGGGGACTGCAGGAAGAGGTTGGTTGAGGGCTGAAGTCATGTGAGGGTTATCAGACTCTCCATCTTTGGTAGTATCCTCATCAATGGCGACCTCGTCATACAGGACTGTCTCTGGTGTTCTCTGATCGTCAGCTCCAGCCGCTTTAGCGAAGTCGTAAAAAGCTTCGAGGGAGGTTTTTGATATGCGTTTCTTGTCCTCAAGCCCCGCCCCACTGCCTTCAGACTCCGCCCAAGTTACACCTCCACTCTCTCTGGTATTCTCAACGATGACTGTGATGTTTTGTGGACACGATTCGACAGCATCTGGAGGTAGTTCATAGTCTTCCTGTGTTCCATCGTCACCACTGCTATAGAGAACATCGTACATGGCACCTGAATCTGGCAGTGGTGGGACCACACCCCCTTCTCCTAGAATTGGCTTACTGTAAGTGACATCATCCGCATCCCCCACCTGATCGTGTGGACTGCTAGGTGTATCCTTTGTGTCCTGTGCTTTCTTCTTGGCTACTAAAGGATGTTGAAGAACATTGTACATCGACTCAACCTCTCCACCCTGTGTGACTGACGCCTCCATTTCCGACGACGATGACAGAGTATACTGCCTCCCAAATATGGAACTCTCAGTGGACATGATGGAATCGGAAACAGACGTGACGGCTTTTGGTCGGGCTCCATTCAACACCGGACTATTACTGCCAACTTTGACACTTAGGCTATCTAGTGGATCAGTTTGGTCTATCAGTTTAGATCTGTAGCCACTAAAACTCTTCGTGCGAGTGACCTCTACCAGATCTTGGTGAGCGTCTTCCAGAACTTTCTTCCACTCTTCTGCTTCTGCTTTGGAATCAGCATACATGAAGTAGACTCGTGGAGTTGTGACTAGTGCAAATGTTCTCTCAAGTTCTATGTTCTTTGGCCATGCCACGTCGCTTCTCTGGCCCTCACGAATCTTGAAGTTTGTGTCTCGAAGAGAAATCACCCCCAAATGTCCCTTTGTGGCATCTTTGTAGTAGTAGAGGCAATAGTCAGATCGTAGAACCATCCATCGTTTGGTCCAAGACTTGATTCGACCGCCACACTTGTGGAGAATGCCTGAGTAGAGATCCCTGCAGCCAGATGTGGTCATTGCTGAGGGGAGCAAGAGGGAGAGGGGGGAGGGGGAGGGGGAGGGGGAGGGAAAGGGGGAGGGGGAGGGGGAGAGATGAGGGGAGAGAGGGAGAGGGAGAGGGAGAGAGAGGGGAGGGAGAGAGAGAGAGAGAGAGAGAGAGAGAGAGAGAGAGAGAGAGAGAGAGAGAGAGAGAGAGGAGAGGGGGGGAGAGAAATATGCTGCTTTGCTGGTATGTGTCTACATAGTGGTATGCTGTCTACATGTAGTGCCATGTTTGTTTATTCATCTGTTTACCACAACAATACCACCCAAGGACAACGTAACTGCACAATGATATTCATAATGACATCATCTCCCTAGTAACAACCATTATATTGACTTGGCAACTGTGACCAAGCACCCACCAATGACATACACGCCACATATTGAAAGTATTCCATGATATATATATAGCTGTAGGAAATTCCACATACATACTTCACCTGTTACAGCTAGCACAGGGGCCTGTGTTGTTTCAGGGGCTCTGGCAGTGTGTACAGAGAGAGGGTTAAAACTAACATTGGACCACTGTGTCAACTGCCATAGTACGATTGTTTTCTTGGCAGGGTGTCCTGATTCGAGGGATTCCAGTGTGTTCTGATTTGAGGGTGTCTTGATTCGAGGGATTCCAGTGTGTCCTGAGTTGAGGGTGTCCTGATTCGAGGGGTTCCAATGTACTATCGTATCATGCATTCTTCCTAATACAGTCTTAAATTCACCAAGTTTCCTTTGCTGGAAAGTTACTCTAACTTCCATCCTTAGTACGCCTCACTTACTCCCCCAGCTACCACTTTCAACATCATTGGCATGTTTGGTTACCAGACTGCGAGAGTGCTGCAAGAAGTATTTGAGTGGCTTTGGAAGAAATATGATCACCCATCAAGTGTCAGCCACGGCCGCAGCTGGGTAGGTACATGTATCATGCAGGTCTCGCGCACACTAGCTTACACTAGTCGAGGCAAAAGAGAGAGAAGTCGCGAGCTAGTCTCGCGGGCCAGCGTGAGAATCTGGCCTCGCGAGACGAGCTGGAACTCCATCCTAATTTATCGCAAACCGACATCAGTTCAGCTACACGTCACGTTTTGTTCGCTTCTGTTGCAGGACAAGCCCTTTACATGAACCATTGCACTTAAAAAATAAACCAAAATGATCCGCTTATTTATTCACAAACACCTTTCTCTCTACAAACTATCACATACAGTCATACTGGAGCTCTTTTTTGAAACTAACTCGTTTTTCCTGCTCAACTGTAACCAGTCCTCCGAGGTTTGCACGAGGGCTTCACTGCACACGTCCAGTAGCGAGAAACAGTACAAATTTTCCAGAACTTCTGAGTCTAAAGCCAGCAACTGCAAGAAAAAGGAAACTGGTATTTTACAAACCACTCCCCCTCCAGCCTAATTAGGCCATCAGCACGAATGCGCAGGCGGGCGCTGAGATAATGAGTAGGGTTTTACTCACCACAGATCTTATATAGGCATTCTAAGAAGATGTACTGTAGTAATTGTAGACGCACCCAGCACCATGGACAGTGACACCGGCCGTTCCTTCACCTCTTCTGAGGCCAGCCTTACCTCCAGTCTTCCAGCATCCTTCTTCTCCTCCACCAAGACGTCGCCTCTCCGCCAGAGGAAGAAGGTGTGTGCTGTTTAGTTTACTACGTCCCCCTCTATTACCGCTAACCGCCGTGTATACACACCTTACACGTGTGTTATATCAACTACTTAGCTATATCCCCTCCCCCCCCTCTCTCTCCGCAGATGAATCTCACTATCCCCAAACCGTTCAACCTCGGTCTCCCTTCTCGCGTGGAGGAGAGGATGAAGTACAATGAGTTGCAAAAACACAGACAACTAGAGCAGGAAAGGGTAAGCAGCCACAAAAGTATGTCTTTGTAATGGCACCTGCAAGAAACTAATTGATAAATATTTACACTAATGGTCTTTAATTGACATTAACGTGTTTTGTTGTGAAATTAATATTGGTGGAATTTTCAGCTCTGCAGAGAACGCAAGGAATTGGAAGAAGAAGAGGCTAGAAAGGAACACAGGAAAAGTTCTATTGGATTCAAGGTGAGTCCTCTCTCTGTACCATAGACCCTGCCTTATGTGGCTAGATAGCCAGTGTGGATAGGACTAATACTGTCTCCACTAATTGATGTTGTCATGTTGATTGCATTGTGGACAATGTCATTTGTTGTCGTGGGTTTCACAAGTGATTGTGTCATCTCTATACCATCGACAGGCAAATCGTGTTCGCACATTTAAACCCATCAATATCCAGCCTAGCGGCAGAGCTCTGACAGTCCCAGAGTCCCCAGTGTGAGTGACATGGCCTTCATTCACCTCAATATGTGTGTGTGCTACATGCATTGAATGGGGTACAGTGTGTCACAACTTCTATTGGTACAAGAGTCACTCTCACAATAAATCAATATTAGGCCATGTATCAAAACATGGATTGTGTTGCAAGGTTTTGTGGATGTAATCAAACTTTGCAATAAATTCTCTGTTTCAGTTTGATGACATCATTGCTAGGTAGCAGGAAAAAGTTGGAGGGTGAGGATACAGGAGAGGGGGAGGGGAGGGGAGGGAGGGGGACACAGAGGGGAGGGAGGGAGAGGAAGGGACGCCCAGGGGCTGGCTCCAGTGCTGGAAGTAGCAGAGAAGACTCATCTTCCCCAGTTGAAGGTATCCTCCACATCTCAGCAGTTGTAGCTAGTAACAGCCCCTCTCTCTCTCTCTCTCTCCTTTTCTCACAGAATCAGTGGATGGATCTCACATTATGGTGACAGAAATAAGGAATGGAACACCTAACCAAGTATTTCCCGAGAGGGCTGGAGTCCTCGTCGTGATGGACTATGGGATTACGAAGCAGTTGACGGTGTTTTGCGACATAGCGGCTCTCATATTCTACTATCTCTTGGTGTATTACACCGTGTACCTGGTGTGCTATTAATGGAGTGTACGGTGAGATGGTAACTCCGTATCAGTCAAATCAAGAACTTCATCATACGAATCACTTTAAATTAAGTGAGATCAGCTGTAATTGTTATAGGATCATTCCCATACCAACATATGACAACACAGGTTTCAAATAGACTTCATATATTTTGTTTATTTACAAATTAGTTCATATCACAACTGGAATTGTATCAGTTTGCTCGTTGCAAACACAAAATTAATCATAATTGTGTTGTACATAGTCTGCAGCTAGTAATATTTGATCTTCACTATCATCATCATCACCATGTATTCATCATCACCATCTTATCATATGCAGTGTATATCGAAAATGTGTTTTTTTTCCTGTAAACAGAGTACTGCTGTTTCCATTAAGCCTATATGTACCTGCCACGCCCAAGGAATGCCTGGCAGTGTTGGAGGATGGTATCAAATGATAGGAAATGTACTCCTACTACCATATATCTTACAATTAATTACCAACTTTTTTAATTTACTGGGATCGCCAGTCGGTGTGCGCATGCGTGATGAGTTTGCTTTGGGGCGCGCGCTACTGTATACGAAACTTACTTAGGGATAGTGCTTAGTCTTTTTACAAGGTGTGAGCCGACATGGAGAGGAACTGCTGTAGTACAGCTCCTATAAAGAGGAAGAATGGGTACAAGTCACGAGATACTAGCAGCGAGTGCTGCTGCAAAGAAAGTGTCAAGATGTTTCGTGTGCTCGTCGATCCGCCGTCGGCCGGTACATTCTTCTCTGGTTCTGAAGTGCGAGGTCGTGTGATAGTGGACACGGAGGAAGAGAAGACGTTCAAGTACATCCACGTATCTCTGACTGGAAGAGCTCAGGTGAGACTTAGAATATCGATATGATGTAGATCTAGTATTGCTCCATTGGGATTAGGTGAAGAGTATAGCCACGTGCAGCTGGTTAGCCAAATGGACTGTACGACACTCAGCACACATCATTCCCAGTGTGGTTATAGTGCAACAGTAGTCAAAATACTGCAGACCCAGTAATCACCGCCTGTCCACCACTGAGGGAACATTAAAGAGTGATTGTCATTGACAGCTTGTTACAGTGATGTTTGTAATGGAAAGAGCCTGCCTCTGTGTTTATATCCATGGCTACTCCATTATCCCTGTACATAGCACGAACAATGGTCAACACTTCTCAAGTGACAGATATCTATACTTCAGTATAGCACTCTCACTAAGGACTACTATATGAACATGCACAGCTGGCAGAGATGTTGACACATGGCTGACTGATATTCCATGTCCTTTGGTTTACTTTTACGTAATATAGACAAGGGACTAGACAGATAGGGCACAATGTAAACCTTTCTAGTTAATGGGTAAGATGTGTATGTCCAGCTGTGAGATTGAAATAGCTGAGATTTAATACATGTACAGGTACTTCATTCGTAGGGGGTTGTATTTTACATATTTCATTCGTAGGGGGTCATAGTTTACATATTTCATTCATAGGGGGTCATAGTTTACATATTTCATTCATAGGGGGTTGTATTTTACATATTTCATTCGTAGGGGGTTGTATTTTACATATTTCATTCGTAGGGGGTTGTATTTTACATATTTCATTCGTAGGGGGTTGTATTTTACATATTTCATTCATAGGGGGTTGTATTTTACATACTTCATTCGTAGGGGGTCATAGTTTACATACTTCATTCGTAGGGGGTTGTATTTTACATATTTCATTCGTAGGGGTTTGCTGTATTGAAATATGGTAGGTATGAGGTGCAGCCAATAGTAGTGGTGCCACTGCATACTTGTGGGATTCTTAGTAAACTGGTAATCAATATCACTCGTGGCTGTTATTGAGAGTGTGGCATTCCAGCCTAGTAGTATCATCTTCCACTATGTTAGTCAATTAGTAGCCAGCAAGTATTTAGTGTTACAGTGGAACTCCTCTATAGCGGCCACCCTTGGGAAATGGTATTTTGGCTGTTATACGGAGGTGGCTGTTGTAGAGGGGTTTTATACAGAGGTTAAGTTAAATTGGGACCAGGGCTATTGGCCGTTATATAGCAGATGGCTGTTGTTGAGGGGTGGTTGTTAAGGGAGGTTCCACTGTAGTGATGTGTGATTCAGATCTGTAAACAAAATTCGAAGTATGGAATCCCAGGGGAAACCCTGTTAATTATAGCCAATTATCTCTCCAGGTATGCTGGTCTAACAGTTCTCATCAGAGGGAGCACACAGCAGACAGAGAGTACCTCCATGAGACAAAGATGCTGTGGAATAGAGAAGATGCAGGTAGCTCCACGATGACCCCCGGCCACCACAGTTTTCCGTTTATCTTCGTCCTGCCCTACAATATTCCTTCGTCATTTGAGGGGCGAGTGGGCTGGGTGAGGTATGACCTGTTGGGGAGGATTGTCACAGGAATCGTAAGGAAGGAACACAGCGTCGAAATTGACATCCCAGTCATGGAAATTGTCGATATTAATCGGGATCCTTTCCTAAATGTTCCGGCTAACATCCAAGTTCAAAAAAGGGTCTGGAGCTTCTTGTGCACGTTTGCAAATGTCTGTATGTTGGTGAATATGTCCCGTACCGGGTTCTGTGTCGGAGAAGACATACCTCTCAATGTCTCGTTGGAAAACAGCAGTCGTCATGAAATAGTGGTCACGGCCATTTTGAAACAGAAGATCACGTACACTTCAAAGAGAAACAAGAAGCAGTTTGACAAGGCTACAGTGGTGCGAGTGTCCAGTCATCCCATTGGCCCGAGGACGTCAACAATTTGGCCCACGAATCTGCAGGTCCCCCAGGGGGAGGCCCCCTCTCAGAACTACGATCCCATCCACATCGGGTATAGGATCAAGGTAGTGGCCTCCGTTGCCTGGGGACAGGTACTTGTTGCTAAGATACCCATAACGATCGGGAACATCCCCTATGGAGACTCATTAACTATCATAGATAGTGGACCCAAGTCAGAATTAATGAGGACTCCTTCAATTACATCCCTATTATCAGATTCTGCACATTATAAACTCCATTCCCAAACTTTGGAACCAAATCAGCCTGTTGGATCCCTGTCCCGAGGGACATCCTCCGCCACATCCATCGATAGCTCCACACACAACTCCAAGTGTGTGTATTCGGTCCAGGAGGACAGCGGTGGTGACCATGGCAACCCCGGTGACCTTGAGTCGGTAACCCACGGCAACACAGGCATGTGACACACACATGCCCACTTTAGTAAATGCGTTTTGAGTTTTTTCATATATTCCATTTCACATAGTTATTGAATACAAGATGCAGGAAGCTGATAAAAATATACATACTTGAACACATCACTATTTATAACACCATCTAGTGGTGGAGAATGGTCTGTGATTGGCACATAGAGTGTGGTACAGACAGAGGGAGGTTAGTCCTACAGCTAGGAGGAGGTAGGAGAAAAGGACTGGGTAGCGAGGTGGTAGCCACAGAATGGAGTAGCCAAGCTGCCCTTTACAATCTGTGGATAGGAACAAATTAGTCATCCCAAACTGTTGTGTTTTGTGCTAGTTTCAGGGGCCCTCACCGATAAATATTGCCCCAACCCCCATGTGTGTTTCCCCCATGCGGTAGCTGGAGGTCGGGACAGTCCACTCCATAGCAACCTTCCTCCTGCCATCAGTAGTGGTATAGGTGTGATGACTGCTTGTCTTATAATGAATGTGACCACTGAAGACATAGTCTGGACCAATGGCCGAGAGGTAGCTATTCTGTGGAATGTATGAGGAATGAGTTGACTGACAGCCTATGGGTTTGGTGGTACCTGTCATGCCAAGACTGTCCTACCTGGTCCCCCGGACCACTTACAGCCACCACATCTGGTCCCCCGACCACTTATGGCCGCCACAACTGGTCCCCCGGACCACTTATGGCCACCACAGCTGGTCCCCCGGACCACTTATGGCCACCACAGCTGGTCCCCCGGACCACTTATGGCCACCACAACTGGTCCCCCGGACCACTTATGGCTGCCACAGCTGGTCCCCCGGACCACTTACGGCCACCACAACTGGTCCCCTTTAGTCCCGGTGGATCAGGACTAGGGCTAGGGCTAGGGCTAGGGCTAGAGGTTAGGACTATGCTCATTAGTGCTTATGCAAGCCGATGTGGGGTGGCCCATATATGGTGGTGGACCACCTATGGAATGACATACCTCACAAATATGGACACTTCCATTTGGTTACTAGCCTTAGATTCCACTGCTCTATCTGGAGTATTGCCCTGACGACGATCACAGTTCAGTGATCGAAACGTTGGCAGTTTATTTTAGCAAGTTTTATTGGCTAGTGTTAGTCAATTGAGCAGCTATCACTTGTAGACAGAATATGAGTAGTGGGGTGTCCTGATTAGTGAGGTGTCCTGATTAGTGAGATGTCCTGATTAGTGAGGTGTCCTCATTGGTGAGGTGTCCTGATTAGTGAGGTCTGAGAGAAGGCCTAAAAGTGCCTCACCGTCACAGAGCTGTGTAGATGAGACAGAGGGACATGAGAGAAGACGATAACTGGTGACCGTAAGAGTCCCCTGGCTGTAGTCTCAGAGATCATCTTAAGGAAGGCACCGGTCTCTCCCCTCACCCTCTCCTCCTCATCATTAGCAGGTCCACCATGGATGTACGACACAGTATTGAGCTGGGGGAGGAAGGAACCACTCTAGTTATGTTGTAGTTAATTAGTCCAGTACATTATCAACATCCATTAAACAGATTCAATGGCAGTGTTATTGCGTTAGAGACGGGCCTAATGTCCTGTGTCTCCTACCTTCACAAGTGTGGCACCATTCAGAGTCACAGCTTCATTTAGAGGACCAAATTCAGCGATATACCTCCTGCACAAGGAGACACACACACTACATACACTGATAATCATGACTTTAATCATCCATGAGATTCTTAGAAAGAAAGGCAAGGCAACACAACACAACTCACCCAAGGCAGTTATTTTTCAAAGAAAAAATTAGCTGCCTCGGGTGGTACTCGAACCCACGACCGTCCAGCTTTCCAGGCAACACTCTTACCAACTGAGCTACCGAGGCAGCTCAGCTGGCTGGGCTCGAATCACATATACAATACAAAGCAACCAAAGCACCTCAACCACAGCATCACAAACTGGATAAACAGGTGAATACCTTATGCCATTGCTAGGTACATTGGAGTCCTACAGTCTATACTAGTACCTCATGGACATATTGTGTTACCTACTGGTTGATGTGCGGGAGCATGCCCTCCGCTCCCTCCCCTCCAATGTCATTATCTCCTGCGACAACCACCAGCCTCACCTCACTGGGGACAGGCAGAACTTGATGGAGACACTGCACAGAGAAATGGAGTTGGGGCCTGAAATGTAGAGGTGCCCTCAGTTCAGAGGTCTTGTACATCATCACACCCTCACAAGGAGCACATCACCACACCCTCACAAGGAGCACACATGAACTTATACATACACCAATGTCTTGCTCGCGAGACTACAGGTTAAGTAGCAGAGACCACCACACTTCTCAAAGAATGGGGTGCTACTATGGAATTGCCCCATACCCAGGCTCCCTCTCTCCGCACAGGGTATTAAATTTGACCACCGACCCCAATACTAAACGGAGAGAGAGGGCCTGGGTTCGAGGTCAAGGAATGGTGCTATTATAGAGGTGTGACCTTAGGTATGGTGCTAGAAACAGGTGGTGTATGAGTGTATAAGTCCTTAAGGTTGACTTACCTTCAAGTAGTCCCACCAGAACACCTCCGAAGCCTTGTATCCCTCGGCAAATATGTCCCCTAGTACCACTATCACGTCTGGTTGGAGCTGGTTCAGCATTCTAGTGAAGGACCTCTGAAGGTAAGTGTCAGAGTCCCAGCGGAACAGCCAGGGTTCGAATTTGTTAAAGGTACACTGGATGTGAGGATCAGAAATGACGAGAATCTTAGTGGAGTCACGTGAGTCTGCAGTGTAGGTGCTGGAGATGACTCTTAGATTGGGTGTACGGGTGGTGTCCAGACGGTCGTGGGGCTGGAGGGCGGAGGTTTGAGGCCAGCCCCACGTCCACGAGTACATCCAGTGGATGCCTATTTCTCCGAGGAAGACAGTGACTAGAGCGAGGAGGAGCGAGAGAAAGAGAAGCGGTCGGTTCCTGATCATTTCGTCTCTAGAAGGCGGGACAGACTAGAGCGGCTGGAGCCCTGAGCTACCTTACACATTGTTGATACACATCGTTAACTGGAGCATTACATGCAACATGCCACCTAGTGCTTCGTGCTCGTACTATACTACAGTATATAGCGGCGCGCGCGCAAACGGGGGCGTTCGATCGAGCTAGGCCGGCTGCTGCTTAGCTTAGGAGGAGGGTGGGGCTGGAGGGAAAATGAAAAACATGGCCAGTTGGTGAGTTTTTCTGCCTCGTCAGTTTGCATCAGTGTCTCTCTCGCTATTTGGGTCTCCAGCCAGCTGTTGTGTCTTCATGAGCGCCACTAAGCAGCAGAAGGCGCGACGCCTACCGGTAAGTCGCTGTTTGTAACACGAGTACGAATATTTATACACGCATAGCTGCACATGTACATGTACATACCTGTACTGTGCGTGTTAACACTTAGCTACCTAACTATCTCCCTCTTACCTGCGCGTGTATCTTACGTAGCTGTGTTGGCTAGGACGGAGAGAAAAAAGGTACGTAAATAGCCGCTCTAGTTCGTGTGTGTGTGTGTGTGTGTGTGTGTGTGTGTGTGTGTGTGTGTGTGTGTGCTCATGACTATTGGTAGGGAAAGAGAGCTGTGTGCTCGGTGCTAATAGCATCACGAGCAAGCGTCCTCTGTTCACGAGACCACTGTAACTACCATGCCTGTGTGTGTGTTTGATTAATCTTGTCTTTAGAGAAGTCTATTAATTGATGGCTCAGGCATAAGAGCACTCTTCTCTACGCATCATTGGCAAACTAAGAATTTATACTGCATTAAATCTTGTATGTGAGTCATGTCAGTCCATACTGCAGGTGGCGTCTGATCAGTTCTGTGTGGATGTGGTGGGTCTAACCCCCATGTTTTCATTCTCCCATTCTGCAGCGACGACGCCACTCTCTGGTGGAGTCACGCAGTCAGAGAGTTAATCAACATCGAGACGAAGGTAGTCGATCCATTTTCAAGTTCTTGATACAGAAATCATGGAAACGACGCTCCGTTTCGACTCCTACAATTGATAGGGAGACTATGACAGAATCCCGTTACGATAAAGAGGGGGTGGGGCTTAGTGAGGGGGTGGGGCTGGAGGAGGGTGGAGCATCAAGCATTAAAGTTGTGGCATCGATTCTACAGCCACAACTCTACAACAAGAGGGTACTGGTCACCGTGGGAACAACAGTCAACGATGTCATCACCATGTTGGTAACGAAATATGCCATCACAGCAGAGGACCAGGATCCCAGCTCCTACTACTTGATGGAGGTGAGGGGAGGATAGCTTGTACCACTCACAAAATTAGGACACCTCACTTATCAGGACACCTCACTAATCAGGACACCTCACTTATCAGGACACCTCACTAATCAGGACACCTCACTTATCAGGACACCTCACTAATCAGGACACCTCACTTATCAGGACATCTCACTAATCAGGACACCTCATCAGGACACTTCTTCAGTCCCAGATTAGAGCACTTCATCACAAAGTAACTGATTTTCTAGTGCTATAATCAGGGGGGTGTACATCAGGGGGGCTAATAAATATTCTCTGCCCCCCTTCCTCCAGACCCACGACAGTAGCCAGGGAAGCTATTCCCGTGTGCTGTCCAATTCGGACTACATCAGAGATATCCAGCAAAGATGGCAGTCGGACGATGGCTACTTCACCCTCACCAGAAGACACAGAACCTCCAAGGTCCCTCCTCTCTTCTCCAGCTCCCGTAAGTTGGTTGTGTCATTCCACATCAAATACAGCCACCACCCATTCACCTTTACAACCACCTCACTGTATTGTTGAGAAGTTGCTTTATGCACACACTCATCGCTTGTTCATGTACACCAACCGTACAATCGATTGACATGCCGTACAGAGGTGATGTATAAATACATGTATGTGTGATGCATTGGTCATGATGTAGTTGATGGTTTTATACAAACTTTCTCGAACTTCTCCTACAGCGAGTCTCTATTCCACGTCAGAACAGAGTTCTCCCTTTCCTTACTCGGTGTTTGTGGAGGAAGGTTGCTCCCAGCTGTCATCTCACAGTCTTTCTGACATCACAGCTGCCTCCACCCCACCCCAGCACCACTCCACACCTCACACCATCACAAGTCTCATTAGCCCATATTCCCACGGAGCGTACAGAAAGGAGACACATTTTGGGAATGCCAATGGATCGTTGTCAAGGTTACAAGATACCAGTGGGTGTTCCTCTTACCCCACATCTCACAGTAGGAACTCGATGGACCCCGCCCCTCCCTCCCCCCCTCTCCTCTCACCCCTCATTATCGATAGCCCCACCCACCAGTACATCATTACAGGGTCGTCCTCCAATCAAGAGGGGGAAGGAAACAGACCAAAGTTTCATTTCCCGAGTGCCAATCCTAGCTCCCCGACTGATGTGGATAACCATGACAACAACGTGTTCAATGGTGATATCTGCGACCATGGAGATGGAGATGGAGGGGGTGGGAGTGAGGGAGGAGGAGGAGGGAGAGAGGAGAGAGAGGTGACGCCAAACACTCAAAGGAGGCGGAGATTGAGTGAGATAATGCAGAGTTCGATTGAGGGAGGACTAGGGCAGATCATGTCTCTGGTGGTGGCTGAGGGAAGGGAGGACCACCTGCTGCCTGCTGGAATGGAGAGGGATATAGCAGGGAGAGGTGGGGAGAGAGGAGGTGAGGGAGAGGGAGAGGGAGAGGGGGAGGGAGAGGAAGGAAAGGTAGATGAGGAGGGAGAGGGGGAGGAGGGAGAGGGGGAGGGAGGACTGGGGCAGATAATGTCTCTGGTGGTGGCTGAGGGAAGGGAGGACCACCTGCTGCCTGCCGGAATGGAGAGGGATATAGTGGGGAAAGGTGGGGAGAGAGGAGGAGAGGGAGAGGGAGAGCGAGAGGGAGAGGGAGAGGAAGGAAAGGTAGATGAGGAGGGAGAGGGGGAGGAGGGAGAGGGGGAGGGAGGACTGGGGCAGATAATGTCTCTGGTGGTGGCTGAAGGGAGGGAGGACCACCTGCTGCCTGCCGGAATGGAGAGGGATATAGTAGGGAAAGGTGGGGAGAGAGAAGGTGAGGGAGAGGATGAGGGGGAGGGGGAGGAGGAGGGAGAGGAGGGCCAAGAGGGAGAAGAGGGAGAGAGAAAAGGAGAGGAAGTAGAGGAGGAAGAAGAAGGAGGGGTCCTCAAAGAACAGGAAGGAGAGAGAGAGGGAGAAAATGGCACGGCCATCTCAGGGAGTGAAGCTACAGCAGATGACTGTGGTGTGACTGACACACAAACTGAAACTGAAACTGCGGCCAGTGGACCTGAAGTAGAGTCTCATTCCCATGTATTGGAACCACAATCAAGTGAACCGTCTCCTAATGTTACCATAGAGATGACCCTTGACCCACCATCCAACCCAACCACACAGTCTCTCTCCCCATCACTCACACAAGAAACCTCCCTCACTGTTCATCCAACAGTCCACTCCAGGTCCTCCCTGTGCCTGCCCAGCAGCCGATTAAGCAAGTTTAACTCAGAGATGAACATGCTCGATTCCCTAGCTGCAATCTTGGATGATACTATCAAGGCAGCTGCTCCAAGAGAAGGCAGTGAAGGAATTCGGAATCGCAGAACACAGAGTGTCCACGTTAGACCTACCTTCTCAAGACCAGACAAACCGGAAAATCTTATTTCTCCACAGCGTCGAAACAAGCTCATTGACGAGGCTGCCAAGAGAATTTCACTGAAGAGAGCTCAAACTGTTGATTTAGACGACCACTCGCACCCTTCGCTGAAAGGAGACAGAGGAACAGACTTACTGTCTGGGGCAAGAAAAGAGAAACTCCTCAACCAAGCCCTGGCTACCGTCAGGGAGAGGAGACAAACAGCACACCCACAGGCCACACCCACTGAGGAGGGTACTAGAGAACCAACTTCATGAGGGGAGAAACCAGCTGCATACCCTTTTTATTTCTAGTGTAACGTGTCTGTCGAAGAGTCCACATCTGATTATTGTTTAAATAACACATTTTTACACATCATTCTATACCCCTAGCTAGCTCTCTAGTCGTTAATTTCTTGTAATTGTTAAAGTGGTTTGTGTCTATTCTCGGTTCATTGTCTGGTTACCATCACGACCGAGTGGCTCTCTGGGAGTGATTGATCTTGTCTCCCAGACTCAGGGCCATACCCTGGAGGGGGTCACATGATACCACCATTACATCATAGAAAGTCACGTGACCTGATGACATCATTGGGTCACTCACCTGAGTTTTGGCACGGATACGAATGTGTCCCTGTACACCTGTCGTGGGAGCCCCGCCTTCAGCTCCGCCCACCGGCTTTTCAATGCTGAGATTGGCTAGTGCATCTTCACCAAACACACTTCTAGCATAGAGGTTAGCTGCCAGGAAACCACACTCTCCTGTCAGGGCCTGGGTATGAGGAATGGATGTATCAGAATGTGAGTATGGGAATGGCAGTACGAAACTACCTGTCTGGGAGTGAGACATTTCATGTTAGTGGACTGAAGCAGGTGATCCAGGTATTCTGTTAACTCTGTAATGTTGGTATTGACTGTGATCTGAGGGGGAGGGGGAGGGGGAGGGGGAGTGGTTCACACACACACACACACACACACACACACACACACACACACACACACACACACACACACACACACACACACACACACACACACACACACACACACACACACCACTCCCACCTTATTCTCCCACTCAAACTCCACCCACATCTTGCGGAAGTCGGCATCACTGCACGAGGCTGGCTGGATGTAGTCCATGATGTCAATATGAATATTATTTAGTACGACCACATTCCGATCCGATGTTGATCCAATGATGTCATATACTGAATGGAATGGGGACAGAAACAATTAACCAACTCACTTTACATTTAAATTTCACTAACCAATATTTCCGAATATGATTCCATTCTCTGTGGATGACACCTTGATGCTGGCCTGAGGAAGTCATGTGACAGTCATGAGACATCATGTGATAGTCACATGACCAGTATACCTTGATATTGACGAAATCATGTGGTCCGACAGTCACAGGTGAAGGCTTCTCCACCAGTTTGAGATCCCCGAGGGTCGCTAGTTCCAACGTTAGACCCTAGAATGGGAACATGGAGTTGGGACCTGAAGATGTGTCCCTATTAGAGAGGTGTCCTCATTTCAGAGGGTGGTATGTACAGGCTTCAATGGAGTTGGGACCTGAAGATGTGTCCCTATTAGAGAGGTGTCCTCATTTCAGAGGGTGGTATGTACAGGCTTCAATGGATTTAGGACCTGAAGATGTGTCCCTATTAGAGAGGTGTCCTCATTTCAGAGGGTGGTATGTACAGGCCCTCCCCCTACCTGCAGGGTGTCCCCAGTCTGGTTGACCACCAGGAGGTCCAGGACTATGTCATATTGGTTGATGTTCACATAGGCCTCAGCATAGACAGGGTCAGAGAAGCCAGTTAGTTGGATCACCTGTGAGAGGAGGGAGGGAGGGAGGGAGAGGAGGAGGAGGGAGGGAGGGAGGAAAGGAGGGAGAGAGAGAGAGAGGGAAGGGAGGAGAGGATGTGTGTGGCTGTATATCACGTTCTCCACTAACCTTGCTCAGTTGTGTCTGAGTCTTCTCCGCTCCCTTCTTACTGCTGACATTACCCTGAGTGGCTGTCATTAGACTCATCTCATATTTGTTCTCCATCTGACCATCCTCCTGCCCAGCCGCCAGTTGGAGGAACATGATGAGGTCATCGGCATGGACCCGAACCTCCTCACCATCCTGAGTCTGGAAGAGAGAGACGATATGAGTCAGACCTTCCCTCCCTCCCTCCCTCTCTCCTCCTTCCTTCCCTCCCTCCCTCCCTCCTTCCCTCCTTCCCTCCCTCCCCTCCTCCCCCCTCCCTCCCTCCCTCCCTCCCTCTTTACCTTCTTGCCCTTCTTTGACTCCGCCTCCTTCATCTCCAGCAGTCGTCCCAGTGCCTCTCGAGACCCATCCTTAAAGACGTGAGTGAAGATCTCGCTCTGCTCAGCGAGGATTCGAAGACAAATGGTCAGCCGCTCGACATCATCCTCGGTAATAGCCTACAGTTACCATGGCGATGAGACAGTTATTCTAACGACATCATCATTATCATGTCACCTTTTTAGGGAGGCCAGACTTGCCAAGATGGAGGATGTTAGCCACAATAAACATGGCCTCACCACAGAAAGCCTAGGGAGAGAGAAAAACTTATACCTCCATGTCCCATACTTCCATTCCCATACTCACATTCCTGCTCTGTGGTTCTGATACCTGCTGGATGTACCTCATGGTCAGTTTAGTGAGAGTTGAGGCCAAAGCAGCTGCTATAAAGAACTGTCCTTCCAGAAGGTAACCTCGCAGAGGGGGGCTGGGGGGCGGGGAGAAATTTATGTTAATGTTCCCCAGGGGAGGAAAAATTGACTTACACTTTTTCTTCTTTCTTCGTGGGGGCAGCGGTAAAGGCACTCTGAGTGGCGTAGGTCCCCGCGGCCGTGACCAACTGAGTGGAGGGGGTTGGACGGTCGGAGGCTGTAGTGGGAGAGGGGTTAAATGAGGGAGGGAGGACGGGAGGGAGGGAGGGAGGGAGGGAGAGGGAGGGAGGGAGGGAGGGAGGGAGGGAGGGAGAGAGGGAGGGAGGGAGGGAGGGAGGGAGGGAGGGAGAGGGAGGGAGGGAGGGAGGGAGAGAGGGAGGGAGGGAGGGAGGGAGGGAGGGAGGAGAGGGAGGGAGGGAGGGAGGGAGGGAGGGAGAGGGAGGGAGGGAGGGAGGGAGAGAGAGAGGGAGGGAGGGAGGGAGGGAGAGGAGGGAGGGAGGGAGAGAGGGAGGGAGGGAGGGAGGGAGGGAGGGAGAGGGAGAGGGAGGGAGGGAGGGAGGGAGGGAGGGAGGGAAGGAGGGAGGGAGATGGAGAGGTAATCACCTTTGTCTTCATTGTCTTCCTGTCCTTCCTCTCCAGCTGCCTTCTTCAACTCAGAATCCACAATAGGTATCTGCAAAAGAATCACATGACAATCACATGACACTAGTCACATGCCAGTCATGTGATCAGGTACCTCTCCCAGGGTCACTCTAATCTCCTGCACCACACGAGATATGTCCTCCACACTGGTACAATACTCCCCCAGTATCCAGAGGGCAGCTCGATGTATACTGACCAATGGAGCAGATGTTAACTCACACGGCCGAAGAAATCAAGAGGGAATGAGAGAGACAAACTTCCGTCTGGAGTCAAACCCAGGTCTAATGACCAGCACACCAGACACTGAGCCACAATCACCAGACAAAAGTCTGTCCCCTCATTCCCTCTTATAACTGGAGTGGTCGTTGCCTAACTGGCAACATTGCAGACCCAATGCAGCAGTAGGTCCCAGTAACACTGCTAACACTGCTGGTCTGTGACCAACTTACTTGACTGATTGGATCAGGCCAAACACCTCCAGGAGCTTCCCCACGACGTTCCCCTTCAGCTGAGGGTATCGCTGGATGGCCTCCCTCACAAACGCCAGAACGTCCTCTGCAGTTCCCTCGTCACTGTCAGAGAGGAAGTCTAGCAGCTGAGGGGAGAGAGATATGTACCACAGGTGACTCGAAGTCAGGACACCTCACTGATTAGGACACCTCATTAATCAGGACACCACACTAAACAGGACACCTCACTAATCAGGACACCTCACTAATCAGGACACCTCACTAATCAGGACACCTAACTCATCAGGACACCTCACTAATCAGGACACCTAACTCATCAGGACAGTTTCTTCTGTCCCACAAGTGTGTTCCACTACATGTGATACTCAACTCACTAGTGGGACCACTGCTGGAGCCACAATGGAGAATCTGACACTGCAGTGATGGAGGGTACGGACCAGAGACTGACGGTAGCCAGTCACGTCTTTCTGGTCTCCTCCTTCACCTCCTCCACCATTACTGGTACTGGCTACCTCCTTCTTCAGAACTAGGACAATCTGGGAGAGAGAGAGAGGGGGGGGGGAAGATTTTGCACATCCGTAATGCCATCATCAAAACCTCTCTCTCTTACACACACCCTCCCTCCCTCTCCCTCACATCCCCCTCCCTTCCACTAGTCCATCCTCTCCCATTTTCATACCGCCCCCTCTCTCCCTTTCTCCCTCCCTCTCTCCCTCCCTCCTTCCCTCCCTCCCTCCCTCCTAGCAGCCCATCCTCTCCCACCTACCCCCTCCCTCACCTCTTCAACGTTACGGCTGTTAATAAGATCTAGTACAAGAGAGAGTGTCTTCTGCCTGACCTCCAGGTCAGGACTGGAGAGGACCCTCAGTATGTCCATCACCAGATCCTGGAGGACCTTCTCGTGGGCAGGGATGTCCTTCAGGGTTATCAGACGATCTAGGACTATCAGTTTGACGTTGTTGTCGCTCTCTTTGACTATCAGATCAATGTAGCATTGAGCTGCAGCCTGTGGGGAGAGGAGGGGAGGGGAGGGGAGGGTGGGAGGGGAGGAGAGGGGGAGAGGGAGAGGAGAGGGGAGAGAGAGAGAAGAGGGGGAGGGGGAGAGTCTACTGCAGCTTCAAGCCTCTCTCACACACACACACACACACACACACACACACACACACACACACACACACACACACACACACACACACACACACACACACACACACACACACACACACACAGACCTTTATAGCAGTTGGGGTGGAAGAGAGGGTGACCAATGTACCAGCTGCCTCATAGCGGACGGCGGGACTAGACGACTGGAGCAGGTTGTAGATGCATCTGATAAACCTAGCTCGCTCCCCAGGGTTGGCATAGCACACCTGGGAACAATATGCAATTTTTGGGGACCCTGAATTTTACTGCCCCCCTGGGTAATGACCTCTGACCTTGTACACAAGTTCGACAATAAAATTTGTAAGATGTCGTTGAATTCATTGACTTGATCGATACATGTAGTGAGGTAGTCTAGGGCTCTTTCCTGGGGGGGGAGGGAGGGGAGGAGGGAGAGGGAGAGAGGGAGGGAGGGGAGAGAGGGAGGAGGGAGGGAGGAGGGAGGGAGGAAGGAGGGAGGGAAGGAGAGAGGAGGGGAGAGGGGGAAGGAGAGGGGAGGAGAGGGAGGAGGGAGAGGGGAGGGAGGAGGGAGAGAGAGGGAGGAGAGGGAGGGGGAGAGAGGAGGGAGTGAGGGAGGAGGGAGAGGGGGAGAGGGAGAGGGGAGGAGGAGAAGGGGAGGGAGAGAGGGGAGAGAGAGAGGAAGAGGAGAGAGAGGTGGTCAGATCTGCCCTCATAATGACAACAGGTGCTAGTATACCACTTACCCTGTCCACATGGATAAGCATCATGAAGGCATTCCTCTTACACGAGGCGTCCTGCTCCCCCTCCAGGTAGGAATGGATCAACTCAGGAGCATCGGGGATTAGTTGGTCAAAGTTCCTATAGATGGAGTCACAAATTGTCTCCATACCATACTCGCATACTGCTCCTCTCCCCCCCCCCCCCATGATCATATATTGTGTGACAGGTATTTAGTGACCACATCAAAGGAAACGACTTGTTGAATGACGGGAATTCCCTTGGTGGGACATTATTAACATACACACTCACTTGAAGATGGTGTAGATGGCCAACACTGCGTTCCGTCTCACGTAGGCGTGTCTGTGTTCCAGACAGGAACGGATTGACGGCATAAGTGGCTCCAGCAGCTCCGGCTCCTTCAACTTGCACAGGAACCTGAGAGTTGACCCCCGAATGAACTCATTGGGATGTTGCAGGTCCTAAAAATACAGCGGACAAAATAAAAAATTTTAAACTATTTTTTAGATGAAATGTTGACCTCGACTCTAATGACAAGTGCCTTCGTTTCAGGTTTAGGACGGCCTGATTAGTTGTAGGTGTCCATTTCAGGACAACCTAGGTTTTAGGACGGCCTGATTAGTGGTAGGCATCCCCTTACCTTGCGGTAAGCATCACAGACAAGAATCATCTCATGGAGGAGCTTGCCATCAGGGGAGGTTTTAGGCCAGATCTCCCAGAAGATGAGAAGTAGCTTCTTGATTTGGTGGTCGTTGCATGGCAACACGAAGCGAATGATTATCATGAGCAGCCCGGGAAGACGCTCGCCACTCAATACCAGCTGGATTATCTTCTTGAGAGCGGCCGCCTTCACTCGGTTGTCGCCGTGTTCTAACAGAGAAACAGGGAGGGCGGCACTAATTAGAACGCGTACAACTCGCTCTAAGCTTATAGCAACAATGGTAAGACTCACCGAGATCACTGCGGAGTTGCTGTTCGTTGGGGATTTCCGTCTCTGACGGGTTGTTGATAAGTGTGTAACATGGCTGCTCCGACATTCTCGCCGTCAATCTCGCACGGAGCCTTGTGTACACGTGGCAAGAGTACACGTCACTTTTTTGCTTAATTAGAGAGAAAAATCCAAATGGGAACGCATGGCAGAGTCCATAGTAAAGGCGTGGATGACTTATCACGTCGTTATTAGTGTACCCTAGGAGTGCTCGCTGGAGCGAGCGAGGCGAGGGAGGATGGATATCTTGAAGGACCTGTTTGGCACGAGTGACGAGCTGCAGATTAACAAGAGCCTGTTTGGGAGCGACACTTCCTCAGCGCCAGTGGAGTTAGGGCTAGGTTAGGACTAAAGTTACCATCGCACCCACACAGGGACATGTATGTAGGGCTACGGCTAGGTGTAGCCACGCCCACTTGTATGTGCCTGGTTGACTCGCTCTCTTATCTACAGATCAGCCACTGTCTAGTCCGTCTGGTGACTATCTCCCAAGTAGACCCCTCCCACTTTTGACAGTAGAGCCACGCCCTCAGAATGTGACGACATCATCTCTAATTCGCAGCCATTCATTGGACGACTTACACAGCACTCCGTCCGGCCAAGAGACAGACACCATCTTCAGGTGGTGTGTTTTTACTGTCCCAAATACCATTTTGTGTACATTTCAACCCCTGAAATGAGGACACTTTCTGTATCCCATAAGTGAGGGTCTACTGCTTTGAAACTAGCTACTAACATCTCTCTCTCTCTCTCTCTCTCTCTCTCTCTCTCTCTCTCTCTCTCTCTCTCTCTCTCTCTCTCTCTCTCTCTCCCCCCCTCCCTCCCTCCCCCCCTCCCCCTCAGATCTGACTCACTAAGGGCCCAGTCTGTCTTCCCCCACCTCTCTGAAACAGGATCCACTACCAATCACGGTATGTCTCTAATGACATTAGTATCATATCAATGACCTGTGTAGGGTTACTGTGGCAACTATCTAACAGGACACCCTGAAATGTAAGACACAAAAGCCATGTCTCCTGATGTCAGGACACCTTGGACATTGTGTGGGGTGTCCTGATTCAGGGGGTCCCATGTGAATGAAATTCCCCCCTCCCCCCAGTTCACCTACACAACGTCCCCCACGAGATGCCGATGTATCTCCTGGAGGATGACGAGGGGAACGATGAGGAGATCATGAGGCTTCTCGAGACGACCACAGACTCCACCCCCAGCTGTAGTAGTTGCTATAGCAGCCACAGTGGCAGGGGGAGTGGCTGTCGGAACGGGGAAAGAGCAGCAGGAGACGCTAGAGCCAGTAGCTCTCCTCCACGTACCTCTGACAGTACCACCATTAGACCAACCACCTCTGTCTCTACCAGTACCACATTAGGTGATAGAGGGAGAAATCTTTTCCAGTGGCAAACACGTTTCACGGTGCCGGTTGATAAAGGAAGAGGTGTGGCTGTTGGAATGCCTGTTACTATGGATGCGGCTGCTATAGAAACGGTGGCCATGGAAATGGTTGCCATGGAGACGGAAGAAGTAGAAGAGGAAGTGGTTCTCATGGAAACGGCGGGTGTTTCGTTGGACCTCAGTCCGATGTTGGAAGCCATGGAGACTAAAGATGTACAGGGACTGACCGGCGTGGGATTGGGAACATCGGAACAGGCTCCCTCAAAATGTAGCTCGTCATCTGTTCCCATGGTGACCCTGGAGTCAACCCTCTCTCCAGCTAGACCAAGTGGTGACCACACCCCCTCTCCCGACGTGACCTCCCCAGTGACAGGTAGTCCCAGCCTTCGTGGGGAGAGTGGCCATGGACCTACTGACTCTCTCCCTCTCTCTCCCTCTCCCTCTCCCTCACTTCCCACTGGAGGTATGGCCTCCCCAGCCACTCCAATTAAGGCCCATCTCCCTCCGCTACCCTCTCCCCAACCACCCACTAGTCCGATATCTCCACCCATCACCGACAACACCCAACCCTCACCACCCATGCCCACTAACACCCCTCCTCCTTCCACCACTGTCACACCTTCACCAGCTCCCCCAGCCTCTGCTTACCAACCCACTGGTACCACCCATACCACTGTGATAAGACTATCACCATCTCATCTCACCCCTCCCACTGTCACCACTCCTCCTCTCACTGATATAACTACTCCATCTGACCCCTCCCTCACCCTCTCCCCTCACTCCATTACCCCTCAATGTTCTCCCACTCCAACTCTTACTCCAGCACTATCTCTGCATACCCCAGCCTCTACCCCAGTTCGACCCCACACTCTTCCTCCCCGGCCGTCATCCACTCCAGTCCTCTCCATCCTGTCACTTACCCCGGTGTCTACTCCAGCACCAGTCACTACCCCCCCTCCCCCCTCCCAAGCTCCGCCCCTCTGACCCCACCCACTAGCATGCAACTTATCATCGACCATCTAAAGAAGCAGGTTGTGTTACAGGGTCACAAACTAGAACAGGCTTTGAAGACTTATCTGCCACATCAAGCTCCGCCCCCTGCCACACCCCCACACCACACCCCTCCTGCGGCCACAATTGGCTCTCTGACGCAATCACTTGGAACTGTCCTGAGAAAAATATCAGGTCAAAGTTTAGGACAGGTGAATGCTCCTGTCCTGACTCCAACCACACCTCCCTCTATTTCACTAGCAACAACAGTTTTGACCCATTCTGTTTCCACGGCAATACAACACACCTCCCAAACAACAACCTCCTCATTTCACCCTTCCTCTCCTCCCACAAACCAACTCGGACCCCCTCAGAAAATTCTCTCCCCCTCCCCCCTTGCCCCCCCTGTGATAATGATGGGAGGTGTGTAGAGGAGACAGCTGCTTCTTGTTCTCCCACTCGGTCTTCAGTGACAATGTGCTCTGTAGCCGTCCAGGCAGGCAGCGGCTCTCAGGGCAAGGAAGGGAGGGAGGAGAGAGAGAGGGACTCACACACAGAGGGTGATGTTCATGAAGATAAGGGTCTTGGGGAGAAGAAAGGAGACAATGAGCCTACTACCTACCCAGAGACTGTTGGTAGGAGTTGTGATGATGAGGCCAGTGAGAAGAACAGTCGGACTGCTACAAGTGACAGTGGTAAAGGCTCGATGGAACTGGACAGTGATGTTCCATTATCCCACGTGGTACCTGTTAGTATTGCCATGACAACAGGCTCCACCTCTCCGTTGTCACGTGATCTAATGAATCGAGATATGGAAGTGGTGACCCCTCCGGAGCCGGACCGTCCGACCTTCTCTGTGTGTGTCCCAGCCATGGACTGGAGGGTACAGCCGTTTGGCCAAGTGCTGGGGATGAAGGCACTCCCCATTACAGGGATTCTCCCAGCGCCAGTTGAGAGAGAAGCAGCTGTTCAACCAAAGCGGAGGGTAAGGAAGTAAATGTCTTCAGGTCTGAGCTGCCTCGGTAGCTCTGTAGCCATGGCAGGGTTTGAGGGGGTGCGAAGAGGAGGGGGCATTTGCCCTCCCTTACCACCCCATTAAGTTTTCTGAAATAACCTTCATGTACATGTACATGTATATCGTGTGTGTGTGTGTGTGTGTGTGTGTGTGTGTGTGTGTGTGTGTGTGTGTGTGTGTGTGTGTGTGTGTGTGTGTGTGTGTGTGTGTGTGTGTGTGTGTGTGTGTGTGTGTGTGTGTTATAGAGACGTAACGGAGGAGGCTGGCCAAAGGGGAAGAAGAGAAAGATAGCCCTCCCGAAACCACCTGCCACTGCGTGAGTCGTAGGTAGAACAAGGGTTTGTAGCTATCCTCGTTTCAGGGGTATTTTATTTCAGGGGGTCCTAATTATTATAAATTCCCCCCTCCCCCTCCCCCAATCCTCAGGTATGGTCTGTACCTCTCAGAACAGCGACAGTCCCTAGGTCAGGCTCGTACATTCAAGACCATGTCCCAGATCTCCAAGACCATCGGTCACATGTGGAGCCAGCTCCCAGTGGGTATGAAACAGGTTAGTGGATATTGGGTGGGGCTATGGGATAGGGGGCGTGTCCCTTTGATGTGGGTACTGGGTGGAGTTATAGTGTGTGTGTGTGTGTGTGTGTGTGTGTGTGTGTGTGTGTAGGAATACACAGAGAGAGCGGCCAAGGACAGACAGCGATACCTGGAGGACCTCAAGGCCCACCTCACTCTAAGACAGAAAGGTAAAGTACATATTGTGTACCCCCTCATCACGACTCCCTGAAATGAGGACACTTCAATAAACAGGACACAAATTAGGACGCTATCAATCAGGAAAGATTTCTCCTTGTCCTATAGGACACTCATTAATCAGGACAGAATTCTCCTTGTCCTATAGGACACTCATTAATCAGGATACTTCCTTATTGTGACTGTGAACTATAGTCTCCTAATTTCTCCCCACACAGAGAATTCGACGAGTAATTTCGATGCCGTCACCTCCGTCCTAAACCAGTGTGTGGAGAGTGCAGAGGACAATGACCTCCTCGTGTGCCACCTCTGCCAGCTGACCTTCACCTCCCTCCACAACAAGCAGAGCCACTATTGCAGTAGAACACACACTGACTCTCTCTGGAGGGAACTGAACACGTTGATGAGTGCATCACAGAAGTCATGTGACAATGGGTCGAAGTCATGTGACGGTGGGTCGAAGTCATGTGACAGTGGATTGAAGACATGTGACAGTGGGACTAAGTCATGTGACAGTGGGACTAAGTCATGTGACAGTGGATCTAAGTCATGTGACAGTGGGTCGAAGTCATGTGATGGTGGGGCTAAGTCATGTGGCAGTGGATCTAAGTCAGGTGACAATGTGTCCAAGTCATGTGACAGTGGGACTAAGTCCACCAATGATGGTGGTGAGAATGAGATTGTGACTGATAACAAGGTGGGTTTATCGCACGAGGGAGAGGTCAAAGGTGAAGGTTCAAGTCTAGTTAACGATAGAGGGTGTGGTCAACAAGACTCCAATAGCAACAGTTCCTGTGGTGAAGAGGTCTTGGAGAGGGGCAATGACAGAGGTGCCGATATGTCCAGAGACCCTCAGTGCTCCGAGGAGGGAGAGAGGAGTGGAATGGAGCCAGGTTCTGAGAATACTATGGAATGTGGTCAGGCTGTTGGTGATGGAGACTTGATGGCTGTCAGTGGACTACCAGTGACTTGTTGTGTGGAGTCCTGTGAGAGAGGTGATGGCAGTGGATGTAGTGGAGATGTGGCCGACAATACAAGGGCTGATGGGTGTGGCTTGGAACAGAGTGGGTGTGGTCAATTAGAGGGTGCAGTCCCAACTACAGACAATTCTAGAGAGATGGAGGATCTGTCTACGTCATCTGAGGACCATCCTGACCACGGAGGTGCTATGGACTGTGGGTCAACTGAGGTCACTTCAATGGGGGACAGTCCAGATATTGAAGGGTGTGCCCCATCTTGTAATGGTCCTGTCCATCTTAGTAATGGTGACGGTGGGGATGGTCCACAGTCAGTACCACATGGAGATAGTGGGTCTGGTTCACTGGTGGAATGGGCACGAGATTATGCAGGTATGAGCATTGACACACTATTAGTACATCACACTCCCCCCTCCCCCCTCCCCATCAGGTATACTACATCAGTTGAGGCAGCATTCCTCCCTTCATCACTCCCCCCTAGACCACTGGGACAAAACAGAGACTCAGGTCGGTCATCCCTCCCTCCCTCTCTCCCTCTCCCTCCCTCCCTCCCTCCTTCCCTCCCTCCCTCCCTCCCTCCCTCCTTCCCTCCCTCCCTCCCTCCTTCCCTCCCTCCCTCCCTCCCTTCCCTCCCTCCCTCCCTCCCTTCCCTCCCTCCCTCCCTCCCTCCCTCCCTCTCTCCCTCCCTTCCCGAAATGTAGACACACACACATGCTTTAACAAGGACACCTCAACACTTATCCCATCTTCATGGTTGGTACAACATCCATTGTGTCATACTGTCCCCTCACAGAGTGGCAGTGACAGAGGTGAGACAGATATCTTGACTGTACTGAGGGAGAGAGAGAGGTGCCTGTTGACACAAGTGGACAGTGTTCTGGAGCTACTTCAGATGATGACATCATCGGACACTCAATAGCCGAGTGACAATGTAGGAGTTAGTGTGTGTGTGTGTGTGTGTGTGTGTGTGTGTGTGTGTGTGTGTGTGTGTGTGCGTGTGTGTGTGCTGATTCATGGAGTAGCAGACCTTTTTAAAAAATTTAAAATGACGGTTTTATCACATTTTTGATATTTTACAAATCTCATTAAATATTTCAGACTACATGTACTAATGGTGGTGGTACTTGGTGAGGGAGGGTCAGTGGGTGTGGCTTGGTGATAGTACTTGTGAGGGGAGGGGTCAGTGGGTGTGGCTTCTTGATGATCTAGATGGTCCAGCAGGTCTTGAGGTCAGTGATGAATTCTGAATCTCGGGGGGTTTCGATACTGGCACCTTCGTAGTAGTTCTCAAAGTCCTGTGGGGGTGGTGTGTGTGTGTGTGTGTGTGTGTGTGTGTGTGTGTGTGTGTGTGTGTGTGTGTGTATGTGTGTGTGTGTGTGTGCTTGCTAAATCCCTCAAATCAGGACACCTCAATAAACAGGACACATTTTACCTTTCCAAATACCAGGTTTGTGTACTTTTGAAGTCCTGAAATCAGGACATCTCACTAATCAGGACACCTCACTAATTAGGACATCTCACTAATCAGGACACCTCACTAATCAGGACATCTCACTAATCAGGACATCTCACTAATCAGGATACCTCACTAAAGTCAGGACACACCACACACCATTAATCAGGACACACTGCCTGTCCCAAGGGTGTCCTAATCAGACCCACACTACGTCTGTACTCACGGCATAGTTGATGGTGGTCATTGCAGTATGTTGAGGTGTACGGTGGGTGTGGTCAAACCACACACCCACAATATCGTCAGTGGGGTGTCGGTAGAAGCGCTGTATACTAGTAATGGTGATTAATCCTGTCTTGAGACTGTCCAACTTCTGAAATACCTGTAATGAGAGAGATAGCCTAGGCTATATGGACACCTTTAGGAAGTGTCCTGATTAGTGAAGTGTCCTGATTATTGAGCTGTCCTGATTAGTGGTGTCCTAATTTCAGGGGGTGAAAGGGACACAAACATGGTATTTGAGACAGCAAAAGGTGTCCTGTTTATTGAAGTGTCCTCGTTTCACCACGTTCATTGTCACTGATTTGACTCACCTTTCTGACGAGGGCCTTCCTCTCCTCGTTCATTTCTCCTACCAGACCAGCCACACACCTGTCACCCCTCACATCCTCCCCTCCTCCCTCTCCCCTCACACCATCACACCCGGCACCAAACTCCTCCAGACAAGTCAGCAATCTCCACAGACAACCGAACTCCTTTACATAGAGACAATAGCTAATAACACAGTATGTGATACTGGCAGACATTTAGCCTATGACCAGGGGGCCCCCTTCTTACATTTTGACTAAGGGGCCCCCTTCCTAAAGGCACCCCATTCTCATGCCTATGACCTTCCTACATCCACAACCAAGAGGCCCCTATGACCAGGGGGCCCCCTTCCTACATCCACGACCAAGAGGCCCCTATGACCAGGGGGGCCCCTTCCTACATCCACGACCAAGAGGCCCCTATGACCAGGGGGCCCCCTTCCTACATCCATGACCAGGGCTCTAGTAGGACTTACTGGACACTGTGAAGTCCTGTAGCTATATATATCATTGCTGATGTCATTAAGAATCACGTGGTGTAAGCAAGTTGTGGCTACATGTAGTTGGATCCGAGCAAGTCATGAAAACTACAAAGGGGGTATACTGTGTGGTACCTGATCAGTGAGGTGGATGTGGTAGGTGTGGAGGGAGGACTTCAAGTGGGGTCTTGTCACAGTGAGGGAGAGAGAGCCGTGGGTGAGGAGTCGACCGAGGCCAACTAGAGTCTTCCTGGCTCTACCTAGTAGCTGTCTACGGATTATACCTGTAGAAAGGAAGGGAGGGAGGGAGGGAGGGAGGGAGAGAGAGGGAGAGAAAGAAGAGAGAGGGGGGGGAGGGAGAGAGGGAGGGAGAGAGAGAGGGAGGGAGAGAGAGAGGGAGAGGTGAGTGTATCCATTCTCATCCAGGTGTCTACCTTGTAATGTTCTAAGTGAGTTCCAGTCCTGTTGCTGATCATGTGACAGAGGATGATGAATGTAGTGGTCTATGGACACACACTCCATGGGGGTACGATTAGCACAGCTGGATGGGGGTGAGAGTGGCATGGGGGTAGTTAGTACCAGGACCCTCCCTCTCCCTCTCCCTCGCCCTCCCTCCTCTCCTCACTCTTCCTCCCCCCCCCCTCCTCACTCTCCCTCCCACCCTCTCCCCCCTCCCCCTCCCCCTCCCTCACAGTAACTGTCTCTTGTCTCTCTCGCTGCACTGAGTTATCCTCAAAGAGAGAAGGGATCGGGAACTCATCGACTCAGGCAGAGAGGGCAGGAGGGAGGTGGGGAAGTGGAGTGTTGACCCCTATAGGAAGTAGGTGTACAGTTGAGTGGTTACATACATGAAGGTGTAGCAGACAGTTCAGCAGGTCTGGCAGTCACCAGACCCATATTTACGCAGTAATTGACCACACCTCCACACCTTCATGCGTCATTGCGTAAGCTTACCATGCACACATGTGTACATTGCCAAGGCTGATAATGGCAGAGCTGATTTGAGCTACTGGTGCATGCATGGCTCTAGGTGTGACGTAATGAATGCTGGCTTGAAGTTCACCTGGCCAACATCTAAATCACTGCTACACCACTGGGTTTTAAGTACTGACATAAACATATCTCCATAAGGCAGGGTTTAATCCAGGGGGGTGCAGGGAGGCAAATGCCCCCCAAGGATTTCAGTTGCCCCCCCCCAAGCATATGACACCATCACCAATCCCTCTCCTGCCCTGCCAAATGTGCCCCCCCCCCCCCCCCCCCCCAAGTTTCTACAATTATTAATTTTGCCCCCTCAAGGACATATGCTAGATTAAACACTGTGTATTAAGGCATGGGTAGCTAGCCGACTACTGAAGGTGGCAGGCCATAGACTTTCTTATTACAATAGTGGTAGGGAGGTGGGTGGTTATGATAAAGTTCTCACCTTCCTGATGAAGTTGATCTGGTAGGGCTCTCCCTTCCTGTGACCCAGCTGATGACAGTACACCTTACGTTGGACAAGAGGTAGGGCCGATGATCTGTGGGTGGAAAGGTAGTTCTCTCTGCCTGCCTGCCTGCCTGTCTGTCTGTCTGTCTGTCTGTCTCTGAACTTACTTTTTGCCAAACTGTCTGAATTCGTACACAGTGATAGAGCTATCTGCCAGGAAGAAGAATCCACAGAGCTCTCTGTGAACATCTCTACCATTACTAGGGGGGAGAGAGAGAGAGAGGGAGGGGGAGAGAGAGAGAGAGAGAGAGAGAGAGAGAGAGAGAGAGAGAGAGAGAGAGAGAGAGAGAGAGAGAGAGAGAGAGAGAGAGAGAGAGAGAGAGAGTCACCATATATGCTATTTAACCCTTCACTCACTGTGTGAGGACTCTGGCCTCAAAACGAAGCCTTCGGCTAAGGTCTGCCTCGGCCACACCCACCCCAAAGGTGAGATGACTCCGTAGAGCCGTGCTCACTTTCTGAGGGGGCTTGGTGGAGGTGTGACCTGGTGATGGTGGAGGTGGGAGGGGGTGAGGGTGAGGAGAGAGACTAGAAATTGCCCGTTCGTGAGAAAGAATCTTCTCCTCAACAAATTTAGCATGATTGGTCTGACAAGAGAAGTGATAGATCTTTTTATAATATCCAGATTAGAGATAAGGAGATGAGATGATAGCCACTCACATCCATGTGGGTCTGTCTGCTGTCACTGAGTATCTCCTCAACCTCCTCCACTATCTCTCCCTCCCTCTCCCCCTCTCCCTCCCTCTCCCTCTCTCCCCCTCTCTCTTTTGCCTCAGTCTTCTCTCCAGTGGGATCACTCTGGTGGTCATCAGGTAGCTTTCCATTGCGGTCTGGAGATGAACTAAAGGGAACACCCCAACTGGTGGTGGTGGTTGTGTGTGTGTGTGTGTGTGTGTGTGTGTGTGTGTGTGTGTGTGTGTGTGTGTGTGTGTGTGTGTGTGTGTGTGTGTGTGTGTGTGTGTGTGTGAGGGGGGCTACCATGATACTATCAACCACACACCTCATTGCTGATCTTGCTGTATCCCTTCCACCATCATCCTCTGCACAGATCAGCTCCTACCACAACATGAACACCACACCCTCGCACTCAGTTACACACACACACACACACACACACACACACACACACACACACACACACACACACACACACACACACACACACACACACACACACACACACACACACACACACACACACACACACACACACACACACACACACACACACACACACACACACACACACACACACACACACACACACACACACACACACACACACACACACAGTCCCCCTTACAATAGGCTCCATGTCGTGGTCTGGTTCATTCAACTTGGTCAGATCCAACAGAGGAATCCTGTGATAAGGACATACAGTAGAGGTGGGTGGGGCCCACGGGGGTGGGGTGACATGTAAGGTACGTACCCTTCCGGTGGAGATGATGTTACTGTTCTTCTGAATGGTTGGACCTTTGTAACCTGTGTAGTGTAACAGATGATGGTGAGTCCCTCTCTCTCTCTCTCTTCCTCTCTCCTACCCCTCCCCCCTTTCTCTCACGTGGTTAGAGAGCTAACCTTCTGGTCACTCTCCATCTTCCTCTCCTCTTCTCGACTCTTATCCTGCCAGGCTTGTCTCCTAATCATCAATTTCTTCTCCATCTTCTCCTCTCCCTTCTCCCCTCCATCCTCCCTCTTCCTCCACTCCCCCTTCCCCTCTCCATCCTCCCTCTCCTTCGTCCTCCCCACACCTTTACTGTCCCGACTGAGCGGCCTTCCTGGCCCTTCCCCCTCTCCCCTTCCTCCAAGTCCCTTCTTGCCCTCACTTCTGAGACGACCTACAGAATGACAGATGTCTCATTTTCAATTCCAGTGACAGATGTCTCATTCCCAATCCCAGTGACAGATGTCTCATTCCCAATCCCACTGACAGAGGTCTCATTCCAAATCCCAGTGACAGGTCTCATTCCCAATACACAAAGAACTATCTCTCAGGCACGCCTTTTGGACAGAATAGTGTCCTGATTAATGAGATGTCCTAACTTCAGGGTGTCCTAATTAGAATAAAGTGTCCTGATCAATGGGACGTCCTAATTTCATGTCCACGTACATGTAGTACCCCACACCTGAGTCGAGGTAGGTGTGTTTTCGCAGTAATTCGTGGGTCGAAGGGAGGACATTAAAATCTGCGTGGGAGATGAGGTCCAGTACTGACCTCTTCTGTCTGTGACAGAGAAGAGAAACAGAGTGTGAGTCACACAATGAGATGTACTGTCATGTCTACCTGGGGGCATGGGGGGTACTAGACAGGAGGTGGCTACTTGCGCTCTTCTCTCTAGAGCCAGTCCCTCCAGTGGCACTACATCTCTGTATGACGCTGGGTTTCCTGGTAAGTGGGTAGCAGGGTGGTGTGCTGGACTTCCCACCTCTCCTGCTGGTTCTCTCCACCTCCTCCGCCGGTTTGGCGAGCTTCAGAGACACGTCTGTATCCTTGCTCCGAGCCACGTACCGCTGGTAGGGTTTTAGAGGGTGGGGCTGGCTGTAAGTGGCGTACTGAGCTGGGACCTTGTGCTGAGCCATCCTAGGAAGAGGGATGGATGGAAAAGTTATAGATATTTGTACATCTTTGTGTGTGTGTGTGTAGAGGCTGCAAAAGACGGGGTCGGAGCTGTCTTATTGGTGTGCGTTATATAGAGCCGGACTCACCCGTGGTAGCAATGCCCGTTTTCCTGGCCTTACAACAGCTAAAGATAGTGACGGGTGTTCTTGTTAAGTCCAAAGAGCAGCAAGTGTGCTGCAACGTCAACCTGTGTTCAGTTCTCCAATCAGTTTTGTGGATCATCATATGCTAGCAGCGCGCGCTAATCAAGTCAAAGTTTGGCGCCTCGAGTTTCCATAGCAATAGACATCACGTGAGCGATGCCAACTGTTAGTGGCATAATTGCATGGGAAAGGTGTTAAATACTAAAATCCCTTTGCACCAGAGACAAGTAAATATGAAATTTGTGAAGTGGGATTGAACAGAGACAACAGACATGCTATGTACCAACAGATGTATCATATAGCATGAACAATCCTTCAAGAGATGCTGAGAAAGGCAAGGCAACAACAACACAACAGAAAGGCAAAGCAACACAACACAACTCACCCGAAACAGTCATTTTTCAAAGAAAAATTGGCTGCCTCGGGTGGGACTCGAACCCACGACCATCAGCTCTCCAGGTGATGTTCTTACCACTACCGAGGCAGCTCAGCTGGCTGGGCCGAATCCTGCATACAAATCACAAAGCATCTCAACCTGATGAACAATGTCTATGTCCCAATCTCTCTCTGGTAATTTTATGCAATCCCTATATTACACTTCAAATTTAACTTGTATAAGTAGCAACAAACATAATTACCAATACTTCAAATTGTAATCATTGCTACACAGTGGCAGTTATGGTTTCTTAAGCTTCCATTGGGTGGCTTCTACGGCCTCGCAACTTGGCTCTGTCAGTAGTCTCCTGTGATGGTGGGGTCTGTGAAAAGATCTCAGATCCCACAAGAGTTGACTTCCAGTCCATATCAGGAGTAGTTTGAGAGGTGAGCAGCCATGTGGTGAGAATAACTGGCTCACCGAAAGAGTTAAATCGTTTCTGGCCAGACCAGGTTGTGACTGAATGAGCATTCCGGTAAGAATTCTGCCAATTCACTGTCCAACCAGTAGTGTTTCCATCGAGATCCATGCGACCAGTCAGAACATACCAATCCATATCACTTCCAACAAGGCTCTGGTAATTCCCATGAAATACACCTGTCTTATTATCAAGACAAGTGATAACCATTGCAGACCCCAACTCATTGTACCACTTTTGTCCTGGGAAGAAAAGAGGTATATTGTATTCTTTAATGAGAGAGAAACTAGTTTTTATTGGAGTGTCTGCTTCTCGAAACACCCCTTTTATGTTGCTAGTAGAGTAGGATGGTGTAACAAGGCCATTAACAAGTGGGTGCTTGGGAGTGCTGAAGCACCACCAAATATTTCAGAGCTAAGCTAGTTAGAGGGTGTTGCCTAGAGTGAAAGTTGCAACATACTTGCGTACACTTGCATAGGATTGTCTAAGCACCCCCAAACAAGTTCTCTAAGGCCTTGTGTAATAGCTATACCCAACTAGATTATGTTGACTAATCCTGCTTCTCAAACAATCTCTTATAGAGTATGGATAGTGTACTAGAGCCGGTTGAAGTGGATGATTTTGAGTAATCCTGCTTCTGAAAATGGATGTACCAGTGATGCAATGCCTCGTGGGTCAGTGCAGTATTTGGCCAATCAACATTTAAATGCAATATTCAAGTCTAGGTGTTGAAAACCACAACATATTTCAATTTTCAAGGAAGAAAATTAGCCCAAAAGCTGAATTTTGGCTGGAATTTCATGTTTTACCAAAAGTGCCAAGTTGATTCCTCTAATTTCCTTCCTTAAAAATTATGTTGGTTTTTCAACACCTAAAACTTGAATATTGGATTAGAATGTTGATTGGCCAAATACTACTCTGACCCTCGGTGTGCAAAGACTTTAAACATTCGTAGGCCATGTTATGTGCTTATAGCTGCTGCATTTGAGAGTTCTGAGCTGTTACATTTGTTAAGGCTTAATGGGCATGTTGGCGCCATCCCTACCGACTCTATGATAACACACATGATTCTTAGGGACTTGAACCTGGTAATTGAGGTGAACAGGAGGGTTCAGAGCAAGTTGGTGGTTCAGGGGAAGCAATTGGACTGGATACAGGGGGAGTTGGAATTTCAGAGGGAATTTGGCTTGGTTCAGGGCGTGTTGGGGGTTCAGGGGAAGTTGGTGGTTCAGGGGAAACAATTGGACTGGATACAGGGGGAGTTGGAATTTCAGAGGGAATTTGACTTGGTTCAGGGCGTGTTGGGGGTTCAGGGGAAGTTGGTGGTTCAGGGGAAACAATTGGACTGGATACAGGGGGAGTCGGAATTTCAGAGGGAATTTGACTTGGTTCAGGGCGTGTTGGGGGTTCAGGGGAAGTTGGTGGTTCAGGGGAAACAATTGGACTGGATACAGGGGGAGTCGGAATTTCAGAGGGAATTAGACTTGGTTCAGGGCGTGTTGGGGGTTCAGGGGAAGTTGGTGGTTCAGGGGAAACAATTGGACTGGATACAGGGGGAGTTGGAATTTCAGAGGGAATTTGACTTGGTTCAGGGCGTGTTGGGGGTTCAGGGGAAGTTGGTGGTTCAGGGGAAACAATTGGACTGGATACAGGGGGAGTTGGAATTTCAGAGGGAATTTGACTTGGTTCAGGGCGTGTTGGGGGTTCAGGGGAAGTTGGTGGTTCAGGGGAAACAATTGGACTGGATACAGGGGGAGTCGGAATTTCAGAGGGAATTAGACTTGGTTCAGGGCGTGTTGGGGGTTCAGGGGAAGTTGGTGGTTCAGGGGAAACAATTGGACTGGATACAGGGGGAGTTGGAATTTCAGAGGGAATTTGGCTTGGTTCAGGGCGTGTTGGGGGTTCAGGGGAAGTTGGTGGTTCAGGGGAAACAATTGGACTGGATACAGGGGGAGTTGGAATTTCAGAGGGAATTTGGCTTGGTTCAGGGCGTGTTGGGGGTTCAGGGGAAGTTGGTGGTTCAGGGGAAACAATTGGACTGGATACAGGGGGAGTTGGAATTTCAGAGGGAATTTGGCTTGGTTCAGGATGTGTTGGGGGTTCAGGGGAAGTTGGTGGTTCAGGGGAAACAATTGGACTGGATACAGGGGGAGTTGGAATTTCAGAGGGAATTTGACTTGGTTCAGGGCGTGTTGGGGGTTCAGGGGAAGTTGGGGGTTCAGGGGAAACAATTGGACTGGATACAGGGGGAGTTGGAATTTCAGAGGGAATTTGACTTGGTTCAGGGCGTGTTGGGGGTTCAGGGGAAGTTGGTGGTTCAGGGGAAACAATTGGACTGGATACAGGGGGAGTTGGAATTTCAGAGGGAATTTGACTTGGTTCAGGGCGTGTTGGGGGTTCAGGGGAAGTTGGTGGTTCAGGGGAAACAATTGGACTGGATACAGGGGGAGTCGGAATTTCAGAGGGAATTTGGCTTGGTTCAGGATGTGTTGGGGGTTCAGGGGAAGTTGGTGGTTCAGGGGAAACAATTGGACTGGATACAGGGGGAGTTGGAATTTCAGAGGGAATTTGGCTTGGTTCAGGATGTGTTGGGGGTTCAGGGGAAGTTGGTGGTTCAGGGGAAACAATTGGACTGGATACAGGGGGAGTTGGAATTTCAGAGGGAATTTGACTTGGTTCAGGGCGTGTTGGGGGTTCAGGGGAAGTTGGGGGTTCAGGGGAAACAATTGGACTGGATACAGGGGGAGTTGGAATTTCAGAGGGAATTTGACTTGGTTCAGGGCGTGTTGGGGGTTCAGGGGAAGTTGGTGGTTCAGGGGAAACAATTGGACTGGATACAGGGGGAGTTGGAATTTCAGAGGGAATTTGGCTTGGTTCAGGGCGTGTTGGGGGTTCAGGGGAAGTTGGTGGTTCAGGGGAAACAATTGGACTGGATACAGGGGGAGTTGGAATTTCAGAGGGAATTTGACTTGGTTCAGGGCGTGTTGGGGGTTCAGGGGAAGTTGGTGGTTCAGGGGAAACAATTGGACTGGATACAGGGGGAGTTGGAATTTCAGAGGGAATTTGGCTTGGTTCAGGATGTGTTGGGGGTTCAGGGGAAGTTGGTGGTTCAGGGGAAACAATTGGACTGGATACAGGAGGAGTTGGAATTTCAGAGGGAATTTGACTTGGTTCAGGGCGTGTTGGGGGTTCAGGGGAAGTTGGTGGTTCAGGGGAAACAATTGGACTGGATACAGGGGGAGTTGGAATTTCAGAGGGAATTTGGCTTGGTTCAGGGCGTGTTGGGGGTTCAGGGGAAGTTGGTGGTTCAGGGGAAACAATTGGACTGGATACAGGGGGAGTTGGAATTTCAGAGGGAATTTGACTTGGTTCAGGGCGTGTTGGGGGTTCAGGGGAAGTTGGTGGTTCAGGGGAAACAATTGGACTGGATACAGGGGGAGTTGGAATTTCAGAGGGAATTTGGCTTGGTTCAGGGCGTGTTGGGGGTTCAGGGGAAGTTGGTGGTTCAGGGGAAACAATTGGACTGGATACAGGGGGAGTCGGAATTTCAGAGGGAATTTGACTTGGTTCAGGGCGTGTTGGGGGTTCAGGGGAAGTTGGTGGTTCAGGGGAAACAATTGGACTGGATACAGGGGGAGTTGGAATTTCAGAGGGAATTTGGCTTGGTTCAGGGCGTGTTGGGGGTTCAGGAGAAGTTGGAGGTTCAGGGGAAGTTGGAGTTGGTGTTATGGTTGGAGGCACTGCAGAGGGTAGTAAATACCATTACTCACAACAGCATCAAGTTACAGAAAGGAGGAGAGAGATATCATAAAGTCTTTTATTGAGGAAACCCCTCTAATCATGAAATCCTAATTAAGGTAACAACCTCAATATACAGGGCATATGTATCTGTCTCAAAATGACATGTTTACATACTGAAATCAGTACAGTAGTGGTCAGAATTCATTGCTATAATGCCGTTTTTACTTGTAAAAAATAGCATGGATATATTTACAGATCAGTCACTGAATTTCACAAGATTGCATGCAGTCCAACAACAAAGGCTCTCTTACTTATGCCTCGCAGACTGAGATGAGTGATCTGCAGCCACTAGGCACTAGTTATCTAGCACAATCTGTGTACAATGATGCCCAGGTGCAGCTATGAGGTCTGTAGCTGAACTAATTCTCAACACTCTGTTAGTAACACTCTGCTAGTTAACTCCATCCATGCGCATCAGTTAAAGATCCTCACCTCCAATAAACGTAATGTCTTCAAGTTCAAGTATCCCTCTATCATTAAATATTACCAAAGAGTAGCCCATTAAATCATCAATGTGTAGTACTCTACGGTTCCTGCCCCTCATATCCCTCTGCGCTTCAGTTCTGCAAACTGTCAAATCCATCTGCCCATCCTGAGGTAGCTTCCCAAGCCAGGCACCAAGGTCACCCAGTGCACACCTAATACATGGCAAATGGCAGTAGCATGGATGAGGAAAACTTCTATACAGCTTTATGGGGAGATATTGGAACAGCATGGGCATATATTATACTGTATAGACATTTGAAAACATATATTCCAACATTTTGTCAAAAAGAGCTGACAAATGCTTGGCTACAATGGAGCAAACATTCTCTACGAAGTCCTGACTATTCTCATCCAATATTCAAATGAGGAAATGGAAATCTCCATAAGATAAAATTGTAAATATAAACTCACTGCTCTGGGGTACTTGGTTTACAGTCCTTCTCATAGTTGCAGCTGGATCTATGTCTGTAGCCAAAGACTGACTCAATTGCTAAAGGATCTGAGCTTCTATTTATAAGACGCCAGTCATATTCTCCTGTTGGGTGTGGAAGTTAGAGAGAGAGAGAAATGGCATACTTTTCACTGCATGCCTCTAATAGACTCTTACAATGCAACATGTTGGGGCTGCCCTAAATACTAACCCTATATGTAAGCATTGCTTGTCACAAACATATATATATATATATATATATAGAAAAATCGGCCTGTTGACATGACTAGGTTGGCTCTCTCCCGCTCGCCAATTAATCACATATTCTGCTTGGCCAAGAGGGTCAGATTAGGGCTTCACTAGTACTGTACTACTGATGAAGACACTTCACCTGAAAGTCCTGATATATTGACCAGTATTTGGGCACAGTCTCTACCCCTATCAATAAATTGGGCATACCCCCGAAGACCATTTCCGTCTATCGTTACTCCAACATCTATATTAAATAATGCATGTGGTGAGGAGTAGGAAATATGTCATCATATCTGATACACATAAAGTGATCACACAGAGCTGTACTCTTAGTCTGTAATATTTTTTAAGAGGGATACAATTTAAGTATAAAAATCATGACAAACCAGGGGGTTGACACTCCGTAACACAACGAGCTCTGTCTCTGTCAAGGATGGTTCCATGTGGGCACTGGCACCCTGTCACACACTGGAGAGAACAGAACAATGGCTGCTCTTCACCACACACAGGAGGACAAGCAGTGCCACACTTGGTGAATCTTTGACCATCTACCTCAGTGCATTCTGTAGGAAAGAAAAATATACTACATTTGAGACCATTACTTCCCTCATGTTATCACATGGCACTTGCACTACAGTCACAACCTAGCTAACTTAGAAGCTAAGTAGAAAAAATAAAGCCTTGCGCATGTTGACTTCTGTCGGACAATGTACACCTTCAGGAAGTGTGTGCGTGTGTAGACTATAAAGAATCTGGTTCTGAGTAATAAAGAGAAGTGCTATATATATATATGACATATATTACACTTTCAAAAATATTGTATCACAAAAAAAAACAACAGACCTGGAGGGCCACACTCCATAACACAACGATCTCTGTCCCTATCAAGGGAGGTTCCATATGGACACTGACACCCTCGCACACACTGCTTAGTACACAGAGATGGCTGCTCCTCATGACACACAGGAGGACAAGGAGTGCCACACTCTCTGAATATTTGACCATCTGTCGTGCATTCTGTAAAGAACATTATGACAATCTGCATGACTTAATCATCCATGAGATGCTTAGAAAGAAAGACAAAGCAACACAACACAACAGAAAGACAACACAACACAACTCGTCCAATTTAAGACAGTTATTTTTCAAAGAAAAAAGTTGCCTCGGGTGGAACTCGCATGAACAATCACTCCAAGAGATGCTGAGAAAGGCTTTCATGCATCAATAATATTTTGTGTACATACATACCTGGCTTAACTGGAGGTTGCAATTTTGGTCCTAGAGAGGATGAAATGGATATCGTATGGAACTAATGTTCATTTCACCAGTTACACACTAGATGTATAACAGATATCACACTTATTATCGATAATGTCTCTCTACTCTTCCACTACAAAAGGCTGCACTTTGTAGCCCTTCACACATGTAGGTTAAAGACTCCCTCTACACTTTCTACTGAATAGAACCCAAGCCTTTTCTGTTGCCTTGCAAACACAAACATAATTTGTTATGTATGCAAAAACTTTTTTGGCTATATAGACAAATCAGTTTCTGTACCATTGCAAATGACACCAGCTTTCTCATTGGCCATACAGTTGTGCCTTCCCAGTGGACTGTGTGAACAGTCAAGTAAGAAACTCATGTAGTTTCTGCATCGTACATCATCCAGCCAGAATCTGTTGCCTGGTACTCCAAAATATGATTCACGTGTTACACGACCACCTACATAAGCAGATTATGCACAAAGGTATAATTTTACAATGGAGAAATTATGAGTCACTTCATTGACTGATAATAGTTCCCACGACGGTGTGAGTACAGGTACATATAGTATACAAGAGTAAAGTGTTGCAGTGGTGTAGACAGGATTTACAAGAAGGGGGTGCTGAGTGCTAGCGCTTCGGAATTTTCGGCTGAAAGCCACACATCTTTATTATGTAACTTCCTACAGCTCTTACGCATTTAATTACATCGGTCGACATGCTAGTATATAGTAGCTTTATATACTTGTCCAGGAAAGGTCCTACAAAGATTATGTTAGTCAAAGGCACTGTGGGCTCTTAACAACAAGGAGCTGAAGGTATGTACATATACCATTTTTTGTGCTGTATAACAACCCCACAATTAACAATGTAGGGAGGGAGTACACATGTTGTTATTGTTGCATATACCATCATGTCCATTTGAAGAAGAAGAAAGATGGAGAAATTGGGTTTTAGGAATTTTGAACATGTAATTATAGCTATCTCCTCGGAGAGTCTTATTGTGTGTAGAAACATTTGTATAGGCTATGTTATGTGCAGAAACAACCCTATAACTACAAGCATTCTGGAGTTCTGATACTATGTTAAGGGCAATGGGTGTGTTAGTACCATTCCTTCATAGGGTCTACTGACTCTATAATATGGCTTTAAAAAGTTCTGTTCACCTGAATATCCAAGTTGCTTGCAGACCACTCTAGCCTCTCTATTGTCCCATCGATCGTCACAAACTGCTCTCCATTCTCCATCGTAACATAACTTTACTTCTCCCTCATTACTGTTGTTGCCTCCAACTAGGCGAATGTCTCCATCTCTACATAGTATCTCTGTTGGAGTAGAATATGGATAGCAGTCAGTTAGACAGGTTGCATAGTACCTTAAGAAAAGCAGGCACATAAAATTTAACCCTGTTACTTGTATTTGAGAGTAAAACGATGGAGGATGTAGGGATGGCAGTGCCGAAATTCAGAGAAACAAGGTATATATAGGTATATACATGATGGTATGCAGTAATAACAACCCCACAATAATCAATGTAGGGAGGGATTACACATGCATGTTGTTATTGTTGCATACCATCATGTACATATCGCATTGCATGAAGCTTGTTTCTTGGCACTGCCTATCCCTACATGTTTCACTCTTGTTGGTGCTTTCAGATCATGTCATGAGTGAGAAACAACTATTAGAAGTTGCATGACTTTGAGTAACCTGGTTTCTTAAAACAACCTCCTTCTGCGTGATTTGCTGAACTTTCTTTACATCTGTATGCCAACAGCTACGTGACAGTATAGCCATTGTTGAGTTTCTCCTCATTAATAAAGAATGTAGTGGCAGTAGTACATAATGCTTTTTAACAAAACATGCAGTTGAGGCCACAGCAACCTTTACTCTTCATAGTGATACATGCACTGTGATCTACTGCTTCTCTATTAATGAGACGGAAACATGAAGAACTACAGACATTCCTGAGTTGTCATGTGTTGAGTTCCTCAAATCACTGGTAGGTGGTGGGTTTTCAGAACCCAGGTTGCTCATAGCTCTAATTTTGTCGCTCAAGTACTCTTTAGTCAGCTGTAGCAACTGAAACAACCACAGAAGTGTTAAAACAACCTTTAATTGGCGAGCAGAGTGAGCCCTCCTAGTGAACTCAATGGGCAATTTTCTATATATATATATATTATATATATATGTGTGTAACCGACCGGCACTGTACATAAAGTAATGTTATAATTTTGCGTGCGCACTCTCCCGCTCACCAACAATGCTTTGCATTCAACTAGTATTTTACAGTGTCTCTTTAAAGGTTTGTTAACACAGTATTTGAGAGTTCTGAGTCGTTCCATACAAGTCTAATGCGGCATGTCAGAGCTATTCCTCCATGGAGTAGCAACTCTCTGATACTATGATATGCAATTAGGTGGCATGTAGGCTTGAGATATTATAGGGTTGAGGTATCAATAATAGTAGGTCTAGAAGTGATAAGGAGCTAGTGGTGGAAGAGAATGTGTTACGTTTTTATCGTAATACTGTTCAGCTTGACCTTGGCAAAAAACACCGGCAACTTCTGAAGGATTGCAGTTGTAGTCATGTGAATGATCACAATGTATCAAGGATGTTTCATTTCCAATGCAGTGTACGTCATCCAGTGCGAAGTGAACAGGAATCTCATCATCAGGATTTGTACAATGATCTGCACTTGCAACTGAAGGAATAGACAATAGAGGAATCTTGAATGAAGTAGGAAATTAGCTATAGTCTATAGTCATTTTGAGACTGGGACAAAATGAATAGGAATCGAAGCAGGAGACACCATTTAAGATGAGAATCAATCAAACTCCACCCACTAAATTAACCAGGTGTTGTGCCAGCCACCAACAAATGTTCCAATATCATAATATAAGGGACTAGAGTTGCATCGTATACCCTCCCTACATCTTATGGGGTTACGTGTCCTATATCTCTACATCTTTTTATTATGGGATAAAAGTAGGGAGGAGGTTATACAATGTAATATTGTTGCATTCCTGTCTTGCTGCATATATACTGACTGTCCTTGGCACTGTCATTCCTACATTCTCTTGTGCACACTAACAGATGCAGCAAAGCCTGCATAAGGATTCATGCATTGCTATCAACATTGCTCACATGTCTTGGAGTAGTTCAATTGCCCACAGACCACTTTAGCATCATTGTCATCCCAGTGATCATCGCAAACTGCTCCCCACGCTCCTTTAGCACACACCTCCACTGATCCTCTCACCCCTCTACCACGACGTTCTCTGCGTTGTCTGATGAGACGAACTTCACCAAGCGTTTCACAAGCTAGTCAAATGGTGAAGTAAACAATTTAAAATGCTGGTTATGTGACATAGAGCTAATCTAGTTGTTTATAATTGGTCACATATTACAGCAAGAAGCAGCACCCGATATACTTCTAATGGCCTTGCATGAACAATCAATCCGAGAGATGCTTAGAAAGGCAAGGCAACAACAACAACAACACAACAGAAAGGCAAAGCAACACAACACAGCTCGCCCGAAACAGTCATTTTTCAAAGAAAAATTGGCTGCCTCAGGTGGGACTTGAACCCACGACCATCAGCTTGCTAGGTGATACTCTCTGGTTGGTTAGTATTTTCTGCAGAGAAACCCAGCAAATACATTCTCAATATTTGAACATGTACCTTCTTGGCAAATGACTACGGCTGCTTCAGTTTCATTACAATTTCGAATGCCTGGTCCTGCATGAAGACAGTCCAGTAAGGATGACTCATTTCCTTTGCATCTCACATCATCCAACCAGAATTTGACTGGTTCAAATAGTGAACTTCGTGTTGCAATTGCATCTGCATATAGGAAATATTTGATGAGTTAAATATGAAAGATTACATTTTCAACCCTTGGCACACATGTGCAGGAGGGTTACTGTAGTTGGGTCTGTGTGTGTCTGTCGCTAAGTCACATCTCACTTCTGGAGTGTCTGTTCATCCTGAAAATACTGTCACGTATTCAGCAGACAACAAAGGTCAAAAAATATGTGGGGATTTCTCTGAAACTGCTCCGTTGCAAAGATCCAGCACTCCCTCCGTTGAAAGCCATATTTACAGTTGCGGATAGCACGCATGCACATTATAGGCATGTGGTGGTGCCCAGGGTCCCGTACTTTAGTGCATTCATAATACATGTACTCACTTTCAGGTAAATATCCAACATGCCTGCAAACCACACTAGCTGCAGGATTTGCCCATTGATCACCACATATGTAGCCCCACTCATTGTTATGGCAGAATTGCACCACTCCAGAGGAGTCTTTGTTTCCACCAACCAGACGAAGTCCTCCTTCTGAACATCCTATTAACAACATACTATATTATCTCTGCAGATTAGATCATAAACCATATTATTGTAGAAGTTGTAGTAAACCGCAAACATACTCATGAGTGTAAATGGTGTTGAAAAGCTCTCTTAAAATGCTCTAAAATCCATCCATAAGAAGATTTGTACGGTCTATACGACTATTAAATTTATTAAATGCGTGCAAATATCTTACCAGTTGTAGCGTTCAAAACTCCCAGGAGGAGAATACACACTAGAACACTAGGAGCAGTGGGAGTCATGTTGCGTCCATACAATCACCATGAGAATACCTGGCAAACGCATGCGCAGAGAGACTATGGAACCGACGTAATCATTACGCGGCGAGTAGTGGTATACAGGACTCAGAGAGTATATATAGCACTAGGAAAATGTTAAGCTTTTACCAACGCAACTGCATGCAGGCTAAAACGTAACAAGGTCCTCATAGCCACACTGCAAATAACGAACGCGTAGCTCCTTAGAGACCACATCACTGATGACAAGGCTTAACACAGCCAGAACTTTCAAGAAGAAAGTGTATTCATGAAAAGGGACTGTCCCTATATTACACTTCAAATTTCTATTACTTGTTCAAAATTATTAAAGAAAAGTTAGAGAAAAAAAGGAGAGAAAAACATTAAGTATAATGGTTAATGGTTTAGTGAACATGGAAAAATTATGACATGTAAAGCATTGGTCATCTGTATAGCCTGGAGAGATCTTTAATTATGGGATAGAGGTCTTCTAGGTTATCACATCTGAAGAGAGAGAAAAATGATGAGAGGAAAATATGGAGAGAGGGGGAGGGAGAGAGGAGGGAGGGAGGGAGAGAGGGGGAGGGAAGAAGGGAAAGGGGAGGAAGGGAGGAAGGGAGGAAGGGAGGGAAGGAGGAGGAGGGAGGGAGGAGGGAGGGAGGGGGGAGGGAGGGAGGGAGGGAGGGAGGGAGGGAGGGAGGAGGGAGGGAGGGAGGGAGGGAGGGAGGGAGGGAGGGAGGGAGGGAGGGAGGGAGGGGAGACTCACTGTTGAACACCCATGATGATTCCAGCTTGCTGCTCTGATGTCACCTTCATGGTCCCTCGGACTGGCAACTTCTCAATGGAGTTTTGGAGCAGCTGTGTGGCATCCTGTGGAGGGGGTAGACCAATTAGAGCCAACAGGGGCACAAGGGCTGTGGTGGTCTTACGTCTTTGGAGAATTCCAGTAGGGTCCAAATGACTTCTGTTGATTCTGTGA